>VYXB01001940.1:14539-198264 GCA_013397135.1 Pachyramphus minor | reverse complement strand
CACCGCCAAAACCTTCCCAACTTCCCCAATCCCCCTGACTTCCGCAAAACCTCACAGAACCCCCAGCCTTCCCCAATCCCCTCGACCTCCTCCAAACCTCCCCAGCCTCCTCGACCCCTCCAAACAGCCCCAAACTCCCAACCTGCCCGACCACCCCAATCTCTCTACCTTCCCCAGACCGTGAAATGTGCCGCAGCATCAGCAGCTGCAGGAGGCTCAGATATCCCACAGCTGCCCCCTCAGACACAACCCTTCTGTCTGCAGTGGAAATAACCTGAATTTAAACTAAAAGAGGGGAGGATTGTCTTAGATCCTGGGAATGAATTCTTCCCTCTGAGGGTGGGAGGCCCTGGCACAGGTTGCCCAGAGAAGCTGTGGCTGCCCCATCCCTGGAAGTGTCCAAGGCCAAGTTGGACAGGACTTGGAGAACCTGGAAGGTGTCCCTGCCCCTGGCAGGGGGTGGGACTGCATGATCTTTAAGATCCGTTCTAACCAAACCAGCCTAGAATCATAAGTATTTTCTGGCATACAGAAGCCTGGTACCACTGCTGCTGCCAGAGAGCAGCTCCCTTCTCTAACCCAGAGATCATCCTCAGGTGATCCCAGGATGAGCCACCCCAGCAGGACAAGCAATGTGTACTCTACAACCTGTGGGCTGGTTTCTCCTACCTTCTCCTCCACACTGGGAAATAAAGCAGCTAAACAGACCCCTGTGAGCTGTTGACAGCATCCCAGCTTCCAGGAGCTCCTGCAAAAATTAAAGGAATGAATACCAGTGAAATGAGCCTGAAATCACACCAAGTGTTTCAGCTTCACAGTTTAAAATCATTGCAGAGGAACTGGATCTCCTATGGCAGAGAACAACCTGAGCAAAGGTAGTACCCAAGAAGGTTTGAAATCAAATTATGCTGACCTGTGGCTGAACACTGAATCAGGGAAATACATTGCTCATAATTACCCTCAGAGAGACACTGAAATACTGACCTGAGTAAGGTACAAAGTGACAGGAGTCAGATGGACAGAGGATCACTGCTGAATGTTTTACTGTGTTTGTAAAACTCAGTCACATCCTGGGAACTGTAACTGAGCAAGAGAAAAAGAAATGCAGTGACAACATCAACAACAAAAATGGTTGTTTCCTCTGAAATGCAAAAGTCCTCAAGGAGTTGGGTTTAAATGAAGTAGAGGAAAAAGGCATCTGAGACAGCTCAGTCTCACTCCTGGTGCACACCTTGGCCTTTGGATACTGCAAAGAGCACTTTAGAAAGACAAAAAGCCAATTTAGCCCTGAAATAAAAGGTTTAGACCCATCATCTTCATTTTTAAGTCTGAAAAATGGGTATAAGCACTCAAACAAGACATGCCTTTCATTAATACCTAAATTACAGATTTTTTTTTCCTGAGGACATGCTTAGCCACTGTTTTTCATGACAGGGTTGTCTTTGTGAGACAATATCAGGTATGTTGTTAATGTGCTGACTATTTCGAAGTACAGGTGCCATAAATCAGCAGCCATCCACAGGGATCCGTTTGATTTGGTTGGTGAACACGAACAGAGCAGATCCCGGGCCACATTCCAAAGGCATCGTGTAGAACACCCTGTGTGCAGGTGTATCCGGAGCCATGAACATCTGAAGCTGCCTGTAGGTGATAGCACTGACCAGAATCCCAGCACAACTACGCGCTTAGCAAATCCCTAATGAATAAATTCCTCCCTGTTTCCATGTGTGACCTGAGCTCAGAGCCCCAGGGAAGGAGCAACAACGGGGAATCTCTTCCCCCATCATGGGTGCTCGTGCTGGATGAGAAAGCAAACCTGAACACAGGGAGATCATTCATTTGAGGCACCAATCCCCCCCTTTCCCTCCCTCCTGGCAGGGCGGCAATCAGGACCCCTTGTCCCAGGAGCTCTCATTCCTCCTCCAGCAGAGCTGTCATACCCCGGGCCAAACAAATGACCCTGCGAGGTGATTGCTCTGTTTCCTCATACCAGCACAGACTAATAGTCTGTCCCTCGGGTTAATCCTTATCTGCTGCTTCACTCATTTGTTTCCAGCAGTGGTGAAGAGCAGCTACTTCAGAAATGCATCAAATAAACCCACTGTGCCCCTAAATGTGCAACACCACGTGACAAAGGGAAATGAGCCTCCGAGTCCGCTCGCGATGGGCTCCTGGAGCAGGAGAATTGATTGTCCTGTGTCTTTAATTCCAGCCAAATGCTTTTCATTCTCCTAACACAGCTCGTTGGAAGCTTTGACAAATTCCCTGGTTTTGGAAATTGTGGCTGGATAGAGCGATTAACCCCCAATGCCCAAACCAGTGTGGATCCCGTGGGATTTGACAGCTGCTGGATGTGTGTGTGTGTGGTGGATGGGGGAGCAGCTTCCACTGCTCCTCAAGCACAAGTCAACCCTCCAGTGAGCAGAGTCCCCAAGGGAAACACATCAAACCAAAAACCCTGACATGAAATGACCTCCTTTCTATTCCTGTCGTGTGAAATACCCGATCTCTGATTGGATTTTCACTGAATTCCATTGATTTCCATGAGCCTGTTTCAACCCCATTAAAGATATCAAAGAAATAAGAGGGAAATGAAGAGTAGCTTCAGTGCAATAAAAATCACTGCAGGAAAACCTGTGTGACACATGACTTCAGTTTTCCCTGAAGCCTTTTTCAGGTTCTGTGGAGGGTGGGAACTGCCTTGGAACACCTGGCTCCCCGGGAAACTTCCTAATCTCTGTGGCAGGACATGACCCACAGCAAACTGGGTGGAGAAAAGGGAGTATCATACCCCCTGTAAAATTCCCTCTGTAAAATATCAGTTTCTTTTTCATTATATTTCAATCAATTTGTTTTCCAATTTTTTCTACAAGCTGATTTTATACAATGATAGAGTTATTGATACCAAAACTTCAAACTGTTGTTTAGGAAGGGAAAACAAATGAGGAATTGCTGCTCTTCCATTCCTAGTCAACTGAAAGCAGGAACAAGAGGGCACAGGCAAACACAGAACCCCAGATTGGTTTGGGCTGGAAGCCCATCCAGTTCCACCCCCTGCCACAGGCAGGGACACCTTCCACTATCCAGGTTACTCCAAGCCCCATCCAACCTGGTCTTGGACATTTCCAGGGATGGGGCAGCCACAGCCTCTCTGGGCAACCTGGGCCAGGGCTGCTGGGACAGCTAAATTCATTCACTCAAATCCCAAATTTCTTCTTCATCCTGTTGGATGCAGAAGTCAAACAAACCTTTCTTCTTTAAAAACAGCACAACTGCTGCACAGATTCAGGGTAAAGCTCTGCAGGGTTTGCATACAGGAAGATCACTTCAGATAGCTCAGAAAAGAAACAGAAAATGTTCAAACCATGAGAAATACAAAAAAAATGGCATCTTTTGTGTATTCAGGCTCGAGACTGAGAGGCTGCAAACATTTTCTTTGCCAATGCAAGAACAAAGAGCAAAGTCATTTCAGGTAAGGTTTGCTTTTTAACTACTCCTTGGAATACAGCTTCAGTCTGATTTAACCCTTTTTGGGAGTCATTCCCAGTTCCACTCCACAGTAGCAGAAAGATGAAAGAAACACAGGATAAAGATATCTACCTCTGATTTCCCTTTGTGCCAGAGCACTCCTGAGAGCACACACAGTTCACTTTGATATGGGCATCCATTTAAAAGACTCAAAAAAAGTTTCCATGCTAAATCTGGGGCTGAGCAACCTGTAGAGGCAGCAACTCATCTCCCCTCTGTATAGCGAAAGAAGGGTGAGGATGGATAGAACCATCCTCAATACACTGTATTTTGTGAATTCCAGGTCAGTGATGCCCTTACACACCATGTGCCAGGCTGTGAAATTTGGGAAGGGAGCTGCTCTGTAAGGTCAGGGAACAGACACAAGGGAGGTGGGCATCCCTCCAGCACAGCATTGCTGATGGGACACTGGCACAGGTTGTCCAGAGAAGCTGTGGCTGCCCCATCCCTGCAAGTGTCCAAGGCCAGGTTGGACAGGGCTTGCAGCAACCTGGGATAGTGGAAGGTGTCCCTGCCCCTGGCAGGGGATGGGACTGGAGGAGCTTTAAGGTCCCTTCCAGCCCAAACCATTCTGGGATTCCATGAAGTGTCTGACTTGGTGCTGGCCCAATGCTCCAGGGACTTTCTTAGGGGCCACCACATCTCCTTTGCATGGGAGACACTCCTGGGAAGCCCTGCTGACCATTAGCAGAAAGAGATAAATTTCCTTATTCCCTTCTGACTTTCAGAGCCAACAGGTTGTGTGGAGCAATCTGTGCATCTCCAAGGAGACCTATTGCAGAAACACAGCATTCTGAGTTAGATTTGAACCTTCTTAGTCCTCTAAAACACAAAGACGTGAAGCATCAAGGGTTTGAGAAGATGTTGATTTGCAGCTGGTAAAGCCCAGCAGGGAATTATAAGAGGGGTTTCACGTTTAAGTTTTCAGGGGATGCTTTCCTGATTTACATTCTTCAGCCACCACTGAAAGCTGGGAGATCTGGTCCTCTGCATCAACTCTCATCTCATAAACATTCAAGGTACCTCAGGAAGAAACTTTGAGCATTGCAGGTTCTCAGTGAAGTCAGATCAATGAGTTCACTCAAAATAACTGGTCTGGAAATTAACTGTTTCATGAATTTCAGCAAATACTTATGTGAGAAGCTCCAAACATCCTTCTGCTCAAATGGTCCTGGAATCCAAAACAACAACAACAGATGGTGCCATCTCATATCTACCTACTGCTCTGACGGGACTCTTGATGGATAGTCAGTGAAGCCCCTCGTAGGAAGACTCACAGTAGGGTTTAGAGTAGAAAGATCCAATTTTTTTGTGCTAGTTTTATCAATAAAGAGCAGTGAATCTCATCAACACACTCCACAGGCACCAGCAAGGCAGGCAGAAGGTGCCACAGTCCAGTAGAAATGCCTGTCACATACTCAGCAACTTTGGTGTTCATTTTTAAAAACAAGTTACATTGCATCCTGGAGGGCCAACAAATCATCCTCTTCTCCCTGCTGTAAGGAGTCAGGATTGCCATGTCCAGTCATTCCTTGGACACCTCCAGGGATGGGGATTCTACCACCTCCATGAGCAGCTCCTTCCAATGCCTGAACACCCTTTCTGTGAAGAAATTGCTCCTAATATCCAACCTGAACCTCCCCTGGCACAGCTTGAGCCTGTTTCCTCTTGTCCTGTCCCTTGTTCCCTGGGATCAAAGCCCAACTCCCCCCATCCCTGGGCTCCCTGCTCCTGTCAGAGAGTTGACGAGAATGAGAAGGTCCCTCCTGAGCCTCCTTTTCTCCAGGCTGAGCTCCAGACTCTTCCCCAGCTCTGTTCCCTTCCTTGGACACACTCCAGCCCCTCAATGTCCTTCTTTGAGTAAGGGGCCCAAATCCAACCCCAGAACTCCAGACACAGCCTCACCAGTTCCCAGCACAGAACCTCCACCAGACAAGGATGAGGCTCTCTCACTGCTGTGAAGCCTCACAGGGATGTTCTGGATGCTGAGTGGGAGCGTTGGAAAGGTGCTGCACCCACCCACATACCCCTGCCACACACGACACACACCAAACCAGTCAGTGATGAGCCAGCAGAGCTCTCTGCCAGGGACACACCTCTCCTGAGGCACCAGTTTCCATCAGCCCACTCTGTGTGTGCACAGGGACTCACAAGGGTTCCTGCACCCGAGCTGAGTGGGCTGAAAATACATCAGGGCAGGGAGGGGAGTCGTGGGCGCTTGAGTCTCACACTAGGGGAAAATCACAACTACTTCTGCTTTTTATACATTATTTCAATGTAAAAATATGGTTTTGGCTTGTTAATGAGGTGGTTTTACCTCCTCACATTAACACAGCTTTGTCAAAGCCAATTGCAAGTTTTAAACTTCACTTTATCAGTGGAGCAATTACACTTTTATGGGATTTATCCTCTTTGCAGTAACTTTAACACACTTTTGTTACCTAATTATTTCACTTCCCAGATTATTGCTCTTAAGTAACATCCCCATCATTCTGGATTCAGCAGTGGAGACAGTGGCCCAAATCACACACTTTCCTCCAAACTCATTTGGGAAACCAAGTGTGGGAATGTCAGTGTCAAGTTACAAAAAACGTACCAAGAACTAATTATTTCATCTGGAAACCTTCCGATTTAATTTCCCCGGCACTAAATCCCCGGTGTCTTTCCGCAGTCACTCAGCTGGAACGGGCTCCGCTCCACTCCCGCAGGAGCCTTTCCAGGACAGTGCTCTCCCGCTCCCTCCTCGCTGCAGCCACTTTTCCTTGCCGCCTAATTACCCATTTCAGGGATGATTTTCCCTCACAGTTGGAGCTGTTCGCTGAGGCCATTTATTCCACCCCCAGCGCTCCTGCAGCCCAGGGTTGGAGCAGGGCTGGATGCTGCGTTTTGCCTCCCTGCACCATGCCTGTGCTTTCCCTGTGCTCACAGAGGGGCTGCAGAGGGAGGCAGGGTCACCCCCAGTGACACAGCCACCCCCTGTGCCACCAGCTCAGGGCTGGAGAAAGGGCATCGGCTTTCCAGCCACAGAAAGTGCTAAGACACTAATTTAGGAATTAGGACACAAAACCCTCCTAAAAACAAATGCTTGCTTCAAAATCCCTCCCCCAAGCTGGGATGTACTGCTGGGAGGAGAAGAATCTGGCATCTGCCAGAAACTGCTGAGACTTGGAGGTCTCTGGCAAAGAACAAATCCCAGTTCAGGCTCTTTACTGAGTGCTCAGCTCCCAGATCTTACACGGGGAGCAAACACCAGTACAGTGTGGGCACACACCAGTTATACCTCACAGTTTGGTTTTGGGGGTTGAACTCAGTCCTGCTGCCTTGGGTAGCACCACTTCAGAGGAGCACTTGTGCTCCATCCCCTGAAGGGATCAGAGCATCCCCCGGAGGCATCGGAGCCTCCCCCAGCTCAAAGCAGCTCAAAGCAACAACACTCTCAGCAGCTGCTGGAGCTTCCCCGTCTCCGGCCAGGAACCCCAGGGAGCAGGAGATGCTCGGGAGGCCCCTACTTGTCTCCTGGATCCAGTTCCCAGCCCTGGTGCAGGAATGGGTGAGAGGGAGGCAGGCAGCAGTGGGTGCCCCTGGAAACCGCACACTAAGAGCCCAGGACAACTCCTGCTTCCAGCCCCATCCCTTGGGGCCAGTGCTGCTGGTTCCTTACACCAGGATCCATCCCTGCAGGGCTCTCACCCACCCAGACCGAGCAGCAGGGATGGGCAGAAGTGACACCTCCCCTCTTTTCCATGGGGAACACAAGCTCCCCATGCCAGCACAGGATGTGGCCACTGCATCAGGACATGGGCCAGCACAGCCAAGGGACAGAGCTGAGCTTGGCCAGGCTGGCCATGGATGGGGAGGAGCTGCTCTTCAGGACTCTGCTCCTTAGGACTCACCAGCACCTTCTTACGTTTCCAAGGGAGAGAGAGAATTATCCTCTTGTTGATCATCCTTTTCCACACAGGCTGCAAATGGCACAGATTGAGATGGGCCTGCCAGCCTTTAGTTAGGGCAGAAAACACTATAAAAGGCCATTTTCTTGTGACACAAGAAACTTGTTGCTCAGAAGGAATTTATACAAAATACTGCACAACTTGTTAAATCATCTTCTAAAGAGCCAAACATGGAATCCCTATTTGAAGGTGCCACTGGTGCTCCTGGCAAGTTGTGGAGAGCCATGTGCAGGTGGGGGCACAACTGGACAGCCCAGGTTAGGGAGAGAAATGGCTCAACCATGGTTGGAATTCAGCCATGAGAATAAGATTTCAGCCTGGAGAAGAGAAGGATCCAGGGAGACCTCAGAGTCCCTTCCAGTGCCTAAAGGGGCTCCAAGGGAGCTGGAGAGGGACTTCAGACAAGGGCCTGGAGGCACAGGACAAGGGGGAATGGCTTCCCACTGCCAGAGGGCAGGGTTAGATGGGATATGGGGAAGGAATTCTTCCCCGTGAGGGTGGTGAAACCCTGTCCTAGGTTGCCCAGAAAAGCTGTGGCTGCCCCATCCCTGGAAGTGTCCAAGGCCAGGTTGGACAGGGCTTGGAGCAACCTGGGATAGTGGAAGGTGTCCCTGCCCATGGCAGGGGATGGGATGAGATGATCTTTAAGGTCCTTTCCAACACAAACCATTCTGTGGTTCTCTGATTTCTAAGCAACTTTAAAAAATCAGCTAATGCAGATTTTTTAGACAAAATAACCACATCTGCTCTTTAAAAAAAAAAAAAAAAAAGAAAAAAAAGTCACTGTTGCTGCTCAGCAAAAAATCGTGACTGACCTTGTAAAGGAGAGGAATTCTGCAGACATCTCAAACACTGCAAATTTAAGACAGTTTTACAATAAAAAAAACAAACCCTAAAACCATACAAACAAAAAACCCCCAACAAAACAAACAAAAGAAAATACCAAAAAATCACAACACTCTGCATTTGGCATGATGGACTTGTGCCTTCCTTCTCCCTAAAGGACACCAAGAGATAGGGAAAGCTCCTGCTTTGGGCTTGGGCTTAAAGGGAGACTAATAATGACTGAGATCCTCCCTTCTTATTAGAAAATTCTTCTGCTCTGTGTAATTTAAAAATAGCCTGAGCAACTGCTGGTAGCATTATTCTACTAAAGAAGGTATAAATGCCCTGAGTTTCTTTTTAGGATATTTTTGATCAGATGAAAATTGAAAGAAAAAGAAATGCTTTAATGCTCAGTTGACAAGTAAAATCCTTAAGAGAAAAGGGAATCAATTGCAGAGGGTCCTGCTGGCAGATGACAATTACAACTGCCACAGGAATTCTTCTTGGGAATGGAGTTGTGTGTGTCTCCTGTGATGCTCATAGAAGTGTGGGGGGGGGTCCCTGGGGTCATCAGTCTTTTGTGTGCTCGTTTGGGGTTTTTTCTTGGTTTATTTAAGTCCTTCTTGGGCTTCTCACGGGGTTTTTCAGGGAGAACTCAATATACTGATGGCCTGTGAGACCATGCAGGGGTGGGAATGAGGAGGGACTGAAATGGATTCTCCTGTAAATACCTACAGAAAAACAGCCCAAACACAAATACTTCTAAGTGATACATCCAACCTTTCCAACAACACAGTCAGCAGACCATGAGAGCTTTATGCCATTCCTGGAGAATTATTTATCACTCAGATAATGACACAATTAACTTTGTGGCTTTCTCTCCCATTAAAAATCCCCCAGATTTATGGGAGAGAGCCAGCAGAACTCCAAAGGTTTCTCCTCAGGTGGGGCAAGGGGGATGTTTCCAGTCACAGCTCCACTGGCCATGGGGGCCCTTTGGTCTGGGCTAAATGAAGCAGCTCTTTCATTAACCAATTAAAAGCAAAGAGAAGCACCACTGGTGGATGAACATCATCCCTCAGCTATGTCCAGAAGAACCAGCACTGTCCTGGAGCTGGAGGCCTCCAGGCAAGACCTTGGCCAGGGATTTGTCCTGGTCCCACTGCCCAGGTTGAGACACACAACCTCAGGATTCAGAAGCCTCACCAAGGTCCCCAGTGAGGAGAGAGGTGGTATCACCTCTGCATCCATGGGGACACAGCACAGGTGTCTGTCCTGCAAGTGATGCAACTCTCACATCTGACCAGACCCGGCATGTTTGAGCACTCTGAACTGGGGAGATATTAAATATCACAATACTTCAAAACTTTAGTTACTCAAAACACCAGAGCTCTTTGACACTCCTCTGCAGCCCCTCTGATGGTTGCTGTTACTTTTCTGTCACTTTATGTCATTATAAATCCGTCAGTTGTGTTTCCTTTGGTGCAAGTAGGAAAGCTGCCCCTGTCCCTGATCCCATGAGCGATGCCACTTCCAGACCATCCTTTTATCTTGGATTCTAACAGCCCAGTCCAGACCACAGCCCAGCTGCCACTGCAGCTCTGAAGCCTTACTTTGTTTTCACCTCTCCTTATTCCACATTATACCCCTCAAAAACCACAGAAAGTCTGATGAGTACAGACAAAGAAATGATGAACAGTATTTTAACTGCTCCTTTTCCATTCTCTAGGAGTTCTACAGACACCCAGAGATTTAAGCACAAGTGGGTTTGGTTCCCTAATTCCCAGGGAGGGACAGGTGTTTTTTTTAACTGTAAGTGAAGCTCCAAGTGCCCCTGGGCAGGATGAGGGCACAGGGGGTTGATGCTGCACTGCTGGGAGTGTGCAGGGCTTTGTGCAAGAGCTGAGAGTGATTGTGCAGAAATGGGAGACAAAACCCCCAACACATCAGACAAGAACATCCCATCGATCCTGTGACAGGGAAATGTGGCATCTCATGCAGCTCCTCTCCAAACCAGTACCATTAATGCATTATCAAACCCACAGTTTGTTCAGTGTCTGTAGCACAAACTGCCAGGAGCACAGAACATTTCATGCTTTCATCTCCCAGAAATAATTTGACAGTGCTTGAAGATTTGATCGCTCTGATTACATTATTATTGTTTGTTGAATACCAATAAAAGCTTTTAAAAAAAGCACCCAATCCAGCATTCTTTTCACTGCTTGATTGTAGCAGCAAGATGTGCTGTGATGGGCCACCAAAAGGAGAGGGGGAATTTTTCTTTTCCCGTGGGACAAGGGTAAGCAGGAGGGATTCCCACCAGCTGCCTGAGCCCCCAGAGCTCCACTGCTGGCCCTGATGGGACCAGATGTGCAACCAGAGTCTGTCCATGGAGCAAGAGTTGAGATATCCCTTGATGATGATTAATTAATGATGGAGCATCTCACAGCACCAGCCTTGGGCTTTACACCAGTGGGCTCTTCTCCTCCAAACTTACAGGATCGTGGAATGGTTTGGATTGGAAGAGACCTTAAAGTCCATCCAGTGTCCCCCCTCTGCCATGGGTAGGGACACCTTCCATTATCCCTGGCTGCTACAAGCCCCATCCAACCTGCCCTTGGACACTTCCAGGGATGAGGCAGCCACAATTTCTCTGGGCAACCTGTGCCAGAGCTTCCCCACCCTCACAGGGAAGGATTTCTTCCCCATATCCCATCTAACCCTGCCCTCTGGCAGTGGGAAGCCATTCTCCCTTGTCCTGTGCCTCCAGGCCCTTGTTCCAAGTCCCTCTCCAGCTCTCTTGGAGCCCCTTTGGGCACTGGAAGGGACTCTGAGGTCTCCCTGGAGCTTGAATCTGCTCTAGTCCTCAGACTTGGGATCTGCTCAATCAAAGCACTCAGAAAAATTTACATTTATATAGTTTCTGGGTGAAAATTATCCAGTATCCAACATCAGAGCAAGCTGGATGAAGCCCCAGCCTGCAGAGCACAGGCTGCTCTGCACCCAAGAGGCCCTGCCAGGATTCCTGGCCCACACTGACAATGCAAGTAACAAACTTCTGCCACAGTTCAGGGTGAGCTTAGCAGGCACTCCCTGTCCCCTGCTGATACCTGATATTCATCAGAAACCAGGAATGCCTGTTCCAGCCAGTCATAAAATCAGGGAATCTTTAAGGAAAAGACCTGTAAGATCAAGTCCAACCATCAACCAGCACCATGGTCCCCATAACACCAGTCCCTCCCTGACAGCCACATTTGGCTCGTTGATGAGCCAGTCAGGGGCACAAGAAGTAGGATCATCTCATTATTTCCTTCCTCGTAGCATTAATTTCCCTCCTTAATCCAAACACAGCTTTCCGCAGTTATTAAAGCAGTTTTAATCCAATAAAACATAAACAGCACGGATCAAAGGATATCCCAGAGGCACAGGATGGGAACTGCTCCTGTAAAGTTCAGCCACATAAAATGCAAAGCCTGTTCCTGCATAAGAGCCAACCCAAAGGTGGGAGCTGTGCAAGATGTGTGTGTCGCTCTATTCCCTGTGCCAGAGCCCCATCCATCCAATTAAAGTGTCTGATTAATCACCACTTAGCATATTTCAATTAATTTAATTAGCACGTAATAACATTGCATCACACACCCATAATGCTGTAACTTGGGTTCAGATTAAACTCTAAATTACTGCAGAACACATCCAGTCCTATATGAAATGTAAGTAAAAGTTGCTTTTCTCCCTTTCCTTCTGAACTCCTTTCAGGAACAGGCACAAGCAGAGGTCTGGAAATCTGAATTCATGAAGTGAATTTATGGGATTCATGAAATCCAGAGCTGTTGATTAATCCAAGCCTGTTCATGTGCTTCTTGAATCATGAAGGACAGATGCCAGCACTTGGAATTGGACATGACAACACTCCCAGGCCTGGTTGGCTTGGCCCTACCTGGTTCATCCCACTGGCATGATCAGATCAGATTCAAGCCCAGTGGTTCATCAGCTGTCAGAAAGGGCAACCAAATCAAAGGCTGCCATTTCTGACACTACCCCTGCTATTTCTGACTTTCTTTCCACACAAGGAGTTTATCTGCAGCCCATCACCCAGTCCCAGCCTCCCAGAGCTCAGAGGAAACTGGGAATCACTTCCCTGGTCTCAGTGAGATGCCTCCAGCCAGACCTTCACTTGCATGTCACACCACCCTCTTTAAAATTCTTCTTTGCTCTACTGAAGGCATGAAAACCTAAAAATCCCTTCTTAAGCAGCAATACTGCCCCAAGGGGAAGGGTCCCCTGTGCTCTGAGGGATGTTTCCCTGTCAGCATCACTCCTGTGAGTGTGGGGCTGAGGAATTGGCCTCAGCACAAGCCAGGTCCGGTAGAAAGGGCAGGGGAAAAAAAAAAAATCCTCATAAAATACAGGGACGGGAAAGGAGTAAAGTGACAGAGAAATCAAGAGTCCCAGCAGGCGGAGGCTGGAAAAATAAGGTGTTCTGCAATTCCACTGGAGTTTTCCCAGTTTTCTTTATTATCTACCCTGGTGTCTGTGCCCAGGGTGCAGCAAGGACAGTTCTGACCCAGAGCACCCTCAGGGCAACCAGCAAGGACGAGCTCCCTGTTCTCCCCAAACTCCTGACTGGGTCCCTTTAGGCTGCTACAGGCACCATGATCCCTGTTCCATGTTGGGAGAGCTCTAATCACAGTCAAAACACCTCCAGGTACCTGCTGAGCTTCCCTGCTCAGGAACATCACTTACTGGTCACGTCCAAGGCTTTGCACTCCCTGGAGCAACAGCAAATGTTACACTTAAGGGAAGGCTTTTCTAACTCATTAATTAATTTCTTCCACTGACTGAGACTCTCTGGAAAGTCTCTACAGAAGTGTTTTACAATGAGGGTGGTGAGGCCCTGGCACAGGTTGCCCAGAGAAGCTGTGGCTGCCCCATCCCTGGAAGTGTCCAAGGCCAGGTTGGACAGGGCTTGGAGCAACCTGATCTAGTGAAAGGTGTTCCTGCCCACAGCAGAGGAGGGAAAGAGATGGTCTTTAAGGTCCCTTTCAACTCAAACCAGTCTGTGATTCTGTGAAACACCACGTTTTCACTGATCTCATCAAAAACTTTGAGCCCCACCTAATACCCACCCAATGAGCAGCTCCTGCAGGACAGGAGAATGAGACTTTCCTTCCTTTTCATACAGTTGTGATGTTGATATTGTAAACCAGTAAAGCATCAGAGTGATGTATTTCACTGAAAAAAGTGAAATATGATTTAATAGCATCTTTATCAATAAAAAGGAAAGTATATATTATCTATCCTGAATGGATTCCCTGCTTTCTAACTTTAAAAAGTTAAAGACAAATTCCAGCTCAGTCAAATAAAACCTACTTCCCTTCTGATCTGTGTATGGCAATACTTCTGCTCAAAGTGGCCTCATCAGAAGTTGCACTGCACCAGCTGGAAAGCCACACCATAAAAATCATGTCAGAATCTCTGAGTAGTCCAGATAATGAAAGGACAAATAAAATACCAGCATTATTTCCAACCTTTGAAAGTTCCCTTTCTGAGGAGTCCTTTTAAGTGCTAATTAATCAAATCAGTGATATTTTGCTGGGGTCAGTGACTCATTTCTGCTGCAATCACTGACTGCAGAAGTCTGAAACACAAAACTAAAGAGATCATATTTCTTCCATAGATGGCCAAGCTGTGTTTGCAGAGGGATCCACATTATCTCCAGTCAAATACATTCTGAATCCCTTTTTTCTCCCCCTCTCTCCTTTTCATACCCATACAGAATTAGGGAGATGACATTACCAGGAATATTTCCATTGACCATCCAACCAACCCTTGCCCTGTGCAGATGAGCATCACCAGGTTCCCCCTTCCTTCTTATAACCAATCCAAAGAGACCCTGAACAATTCCCAATCAGGTTCATCTGGGAATTCAGCCATGTTCTTCATGCAGGACCAAAGCCTGGATTTGTGGAAGGGTGTGGAAGGCACAGCTGAATTCAAGGCTGGGAGCAGAAATTGGCTTCCTGCACAGATGGAAACCTCACTCCAACCACTCCCTACCACCCTGGTACCCTCCCAGAAGGGCTTTGCAAATATGTATCCAGAAAGTCCTACGAAGAAAGTAACCTCAAGAAAGAGCAGAGAGAAGACTGATGGAAGATCATGGCATCACAGACTGGTTTGGGTTGGAAGGGACTTTAAAGCCCATCCAGTCCCAACCCCTGCTGTGGGCAGGGACACCTTCCACTAGCCCAGATTGCTCCAAGCCCTGTCCAACCTGGCCTTGAACACCTCCAGGGATGGGGCAGCCACAGCTTGTCTGGGCAACCTGTGCCAAGGCCTCACCACCCTCACTGGGAAGGATTTCCTCCTGAATTCCAATCTAGTCCTACCCTCCTTCATCTTAAAGCCATTCCCCTGGTTCTGTCCTATCACCATGAAGGATAAGAAAGAGAAAGAAGGATGAGTAAAACACGGGGACGTGAAGATGGAGGTACAGAATAAGTGAGAACAGATGATAGAAAAAAAAAAAAGAAAGAAAGAGAACAAAGAAACACAGTACAAAAAACCCCAACTTTTAAACCATCTGGCAAATGAACATTTCTTACACAGTGAAATTGAGGTTGGGCAGAACGGGATTGTTCCAAGTGAGCTTTCAAAGTCAGCTGAATTTCTGCACAGAAGAGGTGAATCACAGAATATCTGAGTTGAAAGCAACTCACAAGGATCATTGAGTCCAACTCCTGAGCACAGGCAGCTCTGGAAAAGCTCAGAAACCCACAACTGAACTTGAAGGGGGAGGAAACCCAACAGACCTGATGGCAACACATGAATTTATATATAGAAAATCTTTCTAGGTAGAAAACATCCCCCTAGCCTGAAACTGCACATGCTTCTGCCTAACACCAACCAATTTAATTTATCATCATATTCCTAAGGAAACACCCTCAGACATCAACCTAATGCAACTGAACATTGGGAGAATTTGTCTTCATCAACAACATAGAATATGCAGGTCTTTCAGACCCTCAGTTGGAAGAAAACCTCTGTGTAATCTCAATGCCAATCTCAATGCCACAGAAACACAATTTAGGAGTTGACATTATGAGTTATTACAGGCTATTAAATGAGGGGGTTTTTTTATTTCTTTTGTTAACTAATGCCTGTCCTCAGGATAAAAATTATATGCAGCAATTTCTACCTGCACTTGCACAAGGATAATCTAAAATTTGTCATGAAACAAAAAAGTTGGTGGTCCAAAATCCCAAATCAATGCATTTACCACCACTCCTAGGGATAACTCCTGTTATCCCTATTTTTCACCCCATGGGAAGTGGTTGAATGCCTTTGGTACCTGTACCCATTTCCCATCTCATTCCTCTGCAGCTTTGCACAATCAACATTTGGGATGTGCCAAACTGAACTAATGACATGGCCAGGGGAGCTCAGAACTCCTGGGCAAAAGAAGCACTTAAATTGCTCAGTCTTTTGAGTTATCAAATTAACAGAATCCCCAGGGCTTTACATGCCATGTTTTTTGAGGAAATATGATGTCCCAAGGTACAGGAGATGCCTTATTTGCCCACCAAATGGAGCAGGAGCTGTGCATGAAGTGTGGGGTAAAGACAGAGCAACCTCTGACAAGTTGAACAAACCCAGATTAAGGGAGGTGTTTGTAAAGCTCTGGGTTTGGCTTAAATCTAGGTTCCTGTTTCTATCTTCCCATTGCAGCTGAGCCTGCAGAAACTCAGCAGTGGATGTTGCCAGTGATGTTCCCCTCTGGTGGCACAGACAGGACACAGGAACCTTGCACAGATCCCACACCTTGCAAGGACCAACCCAGACCTTACAGAGGCACCAGCAGAGCTGTACCCTGGGAAACCACACAAAGTTTGGTTGGGTTTGGAGTTTAAGGTGTTTTTTTTCATTTTATATAAAAATATACAAATGAGAATAGTGGGCCATACCCTTCATTTCTCACCCAGGGAAGCCCCTACCAGACCTTAGCATATCTTACTGCAAACTGGTAGAGAGGGTGGAATTCTGCCCTGGGTGATTTGTCCAGGCAGCTCCCAATGGAGATGGCAAAAGTTTCCTTTGCCAGTGATAGTTGGGGAATGTCACACAGGTTGTGTGTTCATGAGGTGTTTTCTGCTCTTAAGCAATAAACCTTTAAAATCTGTATTATAAATCAAATTAATCAAGTGTAAACAGGAAGGTTGTGGTTTTTCGGTGGTGTTTGTTTGTTTGTTTACCAGAAATGAACACACAAAAAGATGCTTTTAGTGGAGAAAAAACTATTGGCAATGCCAAAGGCCCTCTGAACCCCTTCTGTGGGGGCCAGGTTTAATAAGACTGTTAAAATTAAAAGCCTAATGTACATATCCCCACTGCTGGTGTAATGTTGAGTCAAACCCATGGAATTGTTCTTTCTGCTTTTATTTCTCTCAGAGCCTGTTTCAAGCAGGTTTGGCTGCAGGCACTGGAGACATTCCCCACAGCCCCCCATCCAAACAGTATTAATATTTTCCTCCATAGGCATAAATCTCCTCAAGGCTCTGCTCCACTCCTGACTGGTAATTAAAAGATTCAGAAAACCTCCAGGACTACACCCACACACCCAAGAACCACATGGCAACCTGCTGCTGCTGAGCCCCTGATAACAGCTAATTAATTCTCTACAAGAGAACAAAGTTGAAAAATCACCTCTACAAAGCAGCTCCATCTTTGCTCCTTCCCGACGTTCCCAACAGAAGATGGACATCACCCTTGGGACAGGGCAAATACCAGAGCTGTGCTGCAAGAGTTGGGTTTGTACAGACTTGGAGTTGCAACACGTTAGTTCTTCCTGGAAAGGGTGTTCAGGCATTGGAAGGGGCTGCCCAGGGAGGTGGTGGAGTTCCCATCCCTGGAGGTGTTCAGTGAACAATTGGACGTGGTACTGAGTGCTCTGGGCTGGGTGACAAGGTGGGGATTGGGCACAGGTTGGACTCGATGGTCTGGAAGGGCTTTTCCAACCTCAGTGATTCTGGGATTTTGTTATTATTTCCCTTTCCAAGCACAGGACTTCTCCAGTAGGACATGGCTGGTTTTCCTGCAGTAAAGACTGGTCCCTCCAGAGCCTGGGGGACAGACAAGTTACCTACAAGGAACCTTGTAGGTCCTCATGTGAATTAAGTGAGCATCTGAAGCTACAGAGGCCTCTTGAAGGAAATACATTCCAGTCCTGCAGAGACCAGAGCCATTACTCACCAAATTGGAGAGGGCAACACCTTTGGGCTGCAACTGCCCAAAGTCAGACCCACTGGGGATGTGGAGAATATCAGCACATCCCTCACCCCACGGCAGGTGCAGTCTGTGCTCAGAACCATCATCCTTCAAGGTGAATCATGGAATGGTTTGGGTTTGAAGGGATCTTCAAAGCCATCTCATTCCAGCCCCTGCCACGGGCAGGGACACCTACTATCCCAGGTTGCTCCAAGCCCCGTCCAATCTGGCCTTGGACTCTTCCAGGGATGGGGCAGCCACAGCTTCTCTAGGCAGCCTGGGCCAGGGCCTCACCACCCTCACTGGGAAGAATATTTGCAGACAAGTTCTAACCCTCTAGAAAGAGGGGTTTACCCTGAACCTGCTGTTAATGCCCAAATTCCTCAGAGATCTCTCCCAACAACCCACATGGCACCCCAAGGCTCCCAGGGAGGTGATGGTGAGAGATGGGCAACTCCCTAAGAGTGACAAGCAAAAAGTAGCCCAAGGTGGGAAAAAGAGAGACAAAAACAAGTTAGAACAATTCATACACAACATTTAGTTTAATTTACAAATGGTTGTTATCTCTTGTAATCTCTGTAGCAGTGGAGAGAAGGGATGAAGCGTCAGATGAGGATTTTAGGGTAATATTATTCATAAGCAAGTCTTATCTGGCTTGGTACAGCTTGAATATTCTTATAAATAGCTAAATTCTTTAACCATTCACAGTTTGGGAGCCAAGAGATTCATGTCTCACCTCATTTCTCTGAGGAAATGGATTTATGGCCACTGTACAGCTGCCTCCTAATTAGTCAGAGCTTCTCAGCTCAGTGGGTTTGATGAACCCTCTGCAATATTGAATCACCAGGTGTGTGAATAACAGAGCCAGGGACTGACACTGCGTGGAAACCCCAGGCAGCATCTTAAAAAGGAGGGGGGGAAGGTGCTGACACAGCACCTTCCTGTCTCTGCTCGCTCAAGGAAAACCTCCCTCCACCATGGGATCAGACCACGCAAACAAAAACCTGGGCACTGTCTTCCCTACACAGAGACTGGGTTCTCCCACAAAATAAAGGGGGAATTTCAGCAATCATGGAGGTATTCCTGTAACCAGACATGACAACAGCTTTAGAAACTATACATGCAAGGAGCCTGGTTTTTAACATGCCTTAAATAACAGATTGAAGTAGGCCACTGTCACTGTGACTTTGTCTACTTCAAAATTTCTCATGGCTTAAAGTAGTAATTTATTTTTTTTGTACTGAGAGCCTCCAAAAAGTCAAGCTGAGAGTAGTTTCTAGGGAATAAATCATCTCACTGTGATAAACACTTTCCTTAAAATTGCCTTTTGCACAGTTTATTAGACCTTTTATTTTGAAGGAAGCAGTTGAACAAATTTTTCACTGCAGTTTTGTTTATTGATAATTAAGCTGATGTGGTTGGACTATTTTTGAGATTTCCAAAGGCAAATCTTCATCTTGCCCACCTGATGATCAGGTACAACAATGGGTTATACTGCAAAATAAGAGACCAATAGAAAGATGTTAAGTTTGGGGAAGTGGAAGATGTCCCTACCCGTGGCAGGGGGTGGGACTGGATGAGCTTTAAAGTCCTTTCAACCCAAACCTTTCTAGCATTTTATTTTTTACTTATCTAAGCTGAATTTGGCAAACTTTGTAAATCTTTTGGTATTAAAAAAAATCCGGTAACCGAACTTGTTACCTTGAGCTGAGCAGCACTTTCATCCAGAAAGGTCCTTCGTGCCATAGAATTCTCATCAAGAAAAGATTTTTTTTAAACATAATAGGGAATGTTGTCCTTAGTTTATAATATGGGAAACTGAGGTAGGCTGAAAATTGTGTCCTGGGTAAGGCAGGTAATTTAAGGAGCAAAAATCTTTCCTCAGCCCTTATTTTATCAAAGTAGTTTGTCATCCCCTCCTTTTTGTTCTTCACTGAATGGGAGCACTGCAGTATTTTTTATGCTTAGAATTGGGCCATAAGCACCGTAATCCAACATAAATCCATCTAACATTTCAATAGAGACAATAAAAAGATAGATAAGGAACAAAAGTTGAAGATTCTTTGTAGTATTTTCATAAATGAAAAGTTCATGATGGAAAACTCTCTGAAACAACACCCAATAATTGGTGATACTTATAAAAGACATCACTAATGGCTCATTTAACTTTGCAATATCTTAAACTCACTCATTTTGTGAAACCGGAATTATTTATGAGACAGTTTATTACAAGCAGATTAATATTCATTGGGCAGTTGGCAGAAGATATATGTTCAGATCTTGGGGTTGTTTAGCAAAAGAACAGAGCCATCACTTTGGGAGCTTTGGGCAGAGAACTGATTGCAATCAGTATTATCCAGGAGTTCATTAGACACTGAAACACTGGGTGCAGAGAAGCATCATTTCAGTTAATCAGTCCCTGGCTGTCAGGTGGGAGCAGCTCCCTGAGCCCGTGTTTTACAGCCCTGGGTAAGGCTTGGGGGGTGTTCACACCACTAATAAGACACACTTTGTTACAGGTAATATTTTTGCTTCCCATAAACTTTATAGAGCCAGTTCCTGAAGTGCTTGAGAAATAGCAGGTTCCACACTTAGATCTGCACTGTCCAGGCTCTCAAAAACACCCCTCCTTTCAGGATGACCAGAACACAGTCCTTATTTACTAGCAGAGCACTGATTTCAAGAGGATTTCTACAAGTTCAGCCCCTTACTCTGCTCTGTTTCTGCATTCACTGAAACCACTGGCAAGTCAACAAAACATCACCAGAAAACTTCCACCCTGGGATTCCCAGGTCTGTCAAAGGGCTACTGCTCCAAGGATCCCCACAGACACCAACAGAGTTTGGTGGTTTAACTCACACCAAGATACCCGAGCAAAAATGAGCAGGAAACACATAAGCATTTAAAAATTGGCAGGACAGCACCAGGGAGCTCTTATGCAAAACTCAAAAGAGGAAAAAACCACAGAAACAAGCGATTTGTTTCCTGTGGGTTGACAGCTGTGAACTGGAGGGTGTGAGAAGTGACCTCTGACAGCCGACACATCTCCCTGTGCCCAGGACCTCCATCCCACAGAGCACATCCCAAGACCCACAACAGCTCCTTCCCAACATCTGCACAAGTCTGTGGGTTACTTCTGCTATGGAAACAAAGTCTAAAAGTATATCTCAGCATTAATCCATCAATACCTATTATTTATTTGTCTACTGCTATATATAAATAATTGCTAAGCAGCATATCCACCCACACACAGCTCCAGCTGATCATGGCAATCAAATGGAAAATAAAGGATCCCTGGTCTTACTGCTTCCCCCTCACCTGCCAGCCATCAGGATGGGATTGCAGGGAGAGCAGATAGAAAACTGCCACCTGCAGAAAGAAGCTGCAGCAAAGCTCTCATTGTGAGACAGCAGGGAATCAGTAAAACATGTCTTGGATCGATGAAAAAACCATTTGTGCTTCTAGAATTGTCTGATTCAGAAATCTCCAAGATTACAGATGTTGCCTCACGCCATGACTGCTGCAATCTTTTGTTAGTCATGGCTGTTTTGCTCAAGCTTTTCACTGACTCACAACCTTTTTTCAGTCGACAGCACCACAACATTCCTAAATGAGCCTTTCCTGTCCTTTGGTTCTGCCCCACAATGAAGACAGAAAATTACCTGGGAGATCAAGCACAGCAAGTGCACCTTCCACAGAACTTGCACAGGGAGATTTCCCTGAGAAATCTATTGTTCCTCTGACTGGGATTCTCAGAGCTCACCTTTAGGTCCCCTCTCAGTAGTGCATTTAATGCATCACTTCACAGCTGCTGCATAAATCACACTGGGACAATTACCTACTGCCATGTAATTAGTGATGACAGCAGCAAATTAAGGTGGCTCAGAGCATCACATGGGGTTCCACGAAGGAAAAATCAACTCTAATTGTGGCTTTATTAGAGAAAGGTGTTTTACAATCCCCCAGCCATGGCTGCACTTCCCCAGCCACACAAGGCATTTGCTCAGGAGGGAAAGTCACAAAGCCCCTGAAATGACAAACTTAAAAGTACTGCAGGAAAGGTATTTCACCACATTTGACTACATTGTTTAATATAAAATTATGGACATTGTGGTCAGTACTTCACCTTGAGCAGCAGAAAGATGACTCATTTTGAATTTCTTTTTTTCCTTTAGGCTTGAACACACACATGGACAAAGCACCCTCCTCATCCCATCCCCTCTCCCAAAACCACAGGGGTTTGGAGAGGTAGGAGAAGGCACAGAGCTACACAGATTCAGGTCAAAATAAAATGGAAAACCCATTGCATGCTCAAATTAGCATCTAATTTCTTGGCATATTAACAACAGAGAAAAAAAATTAATACCTGAGCTTTGGGGTTTCCCCCCCCCATTAGTTGTAACCCACATAGTTTAACTACATCCATAACATTGTTCCATGGGAATCTTTGAAACCAGACAGCTTAATAAATGTAGATGCAAAATCAACACACATTTGAATTTCCTGATGAGACCAGAGCTTTTGTAATAAGGCTATTTTTGGTCTAGGTATTTATAACTATCCCATTCTAAATTGAAAAGAAGGAGCAGTTTGTAAGTTTATCCAGTCTTTGCATAAAATATGTGACTGGAGCTGATGTTAATGAGTTCATTATGGCATCGTACCTAAAACCTTCTCCCCAGCTAAGGAAAAGCCAGCAGTGGATACTCAGTGGCCAAAATTCCCACACACTCCAAATCGGAGGGATGGTTTCCTTCACCACAAACCCAAACACTCTGAGAGCTGCAGAGGGCACACAGAGCCTCCTCAGCCAGCACAGAGCACTGTGGGGTTAAATCCCCTGTCAGGGGACACATCCCATTCCAGGCACTCCCTCACCTGGAACACGTCTAAAATCATGACAGACACAGGCAAAGCACCCACATCATGGAAAGAAAAGGACTTCTGTCCCCAGGCACGAGAAGGGCTGCTGCCAGCCTGATCCCACACATCAAATAGGTTGCTTTTAGCCACATCTCCATTTCAGCCTGTACAGGGACAAGGAGCAGGGAGGTGCAGGGTGGCATTAACACCCTGAAGCTCAAATAGCAATGAAACAGCCAACAAGAGTCAACACATCCAAGCAGCTGCTAGGAGCCCTGTGAAACCCACATATACCCTCAGAGTCACTCACCAGGACAGCAGAACAGACTTTCCACCCATCAGCCTGCAGAGATGCAACCCCCTTCCCACCCCTTTTATCCCCTCTGGCTGTGCCTTGTTTTCCTCAGGGGTGGGATTTGGGACCATGTGTGGGCAGTGAAGGCAGTGACCACCTGGCCTTTCCCCTCCTGCTTTCCGTGGGTGGTAACAGGGAGAACCTGCCCTGCCTTGGAATCATGTATTGGTTTTGGTGGGAGGGGACCTTAAAGCCTGTCCAGTACCACCCTCTGCAGTGGGCAGGGGCACCTTCTATCAGACAAGGTTGCTCCAAGCCCCGTCCAACCTGGCCTTGGACATCCCTCTGGGATTCCAGCACGGAAACATACAGCAAAAATGAGAAGCAAGAGCACTGTTTGGATGTGGCCCATGTGGGTGTCACGATGGCCCGTGGCAATGAAAATGGGGGAAAGGTTTTGCTTATGGATTGTTCTGCCTTAGGGACAGCTCAGCTCCCGGAGCAGGGAAAGGATCTTGATTGCTGGAGCTCAGGAACTGACAGAGAAAAAAAACCTCCAACCCATTTCCTGTTCAGAATAGATTTTTTTCAGTGGCCAAGTCATTGTTCCTTTAATTTGACTTTCCTTTATCCAGTCTGACAGCTGCCACCATCCAGGAGGTGTGAAAAGCCAGGGGGTGAGCCTGAGTGGGGTGACACTGGTCATGGTGGCTTTGAGGCACAGCATGACATGAGTCTGTGATTGGATGTGCTGGGGTTGGCCCTTTTATAACTTTAATTTAAAAGGTTTCTTGGCTGTTTGCCATTTCTTGTGATTTTAACAAACCCTGCATTTCTCCAAAGCTGGTACCAGAGCAGCTCTGGGTATCCCAGGAGTTGGGCAATGCACCAATGGGGGCCTGACCTCACAACAATCATTCTCAAGGTCTGAGTGAAGGCATTTTAGACCTTTATCTGGTCACAGAATTTACCCTTGGAGACCTCCAGCTCCCCCTGAGCCTGTGCTCCCAACTTCCTGAGCCAGTGCTCCATCTCCTTTCTTCCCAGTCTCCATGGCCTGTGTACAGCGATTTTCCCCTTTGCCCTGAGTTGCTGCTCAGATTTTCTGCCTTTCCCTCATTTAGTAGCCCTGTCCCCTGCAAAATATTTGTAATTGGTATACAAATTGTAATTTGTATTGAAAAATGTAATTTGTATAAAAATAACTTCCTCTGGCAAAGTTTTATGTTTCTGGTTTTGAGGGTTTACTGCAGATCCTGTATTTCCTTTTGAATCTTAAAAGGCACAAAAATGGTTAAGGATTTGTAAACTCTTCTCCTCTATTTTCAGAAGTGGGAAATAAATGAAGTGAATTTCATTTCAGGAGGTTGTTTTTTGTGGGTTTTTTTTCACATATTCCCTGGGGCAAAATTTTGATGCAGCAGCAGCAGAGTCAGGTTGTCTCAAGCATGAAGAGTATCATGTATATAAATATATATATCAGGTTTTGACATTTGAAATCATCCCAGCAAAAGTCCTCTTAATTTTGTCTGTTCATTAATTCCAAGCTGAAGACACGTGTTATGGCCAAAGGCTGCTGAGTCAGGGGCATGTTCATCTTTTCTACTGTTGTCATTATTCCTTTCTGCTTTCCCAAAGCCTGGCTGGTTCTAATTTAGCCCCTTGACTGATGCTGTGAAGTTTGGCACAGTCCTGCTGTAGAGTTCTCTCTAAATTCCCCACTTCTGCAAGTGGGTGTCTCTCATTATCCTGCCATTAATAGTGGATGAACCAACAGCTGCTCCGTGCTAATGAGCCACAGCAAAGAGAGTTCTCTGCAGCTCCAGGCTTGGCACAGTGCCTGGCAACTCAGGGAATCACACACTGGTTGGGCTGGAAGGGACTTGAAAGGTCCTGCCATGGGCAGGGACACCTTCCACTAGACCAGATGGTTCAACCTGTTGAGTTACAGCAACAATCCCTGCCCTGACAACACGTATTTAAGTGGGAAAAACAGGAATACACTTTCATTACATGCACATTTCCTACTACAAAAGGTAACTGCAGTGCTACAACAAAATGTGGAGGGCAGGGTTAGATGGGAGGTTGGGAAGGAATTCTTCCCTGTGAGAGGGGGGAGGTCCTGGCCCAGGTTTCCTAGAGAAGCTGTGGCTGCCCCATCCCTGGAAGTGTCCAAGGCCAGGTTGGACAGGGATAGTACCTGGGATAGTAGAAGGTGTCCCTGCCCATGGCAGGGTTGTGGAACTGGGTGAGCTTTAAGGTCCTTTCCACCCAAACCATTCCATGATTCCATGATCTCTATGTGACCATGGCATAATGCCTGAAGGTCTCTGAGTATCCCCCCATCCCCTTATGCCTGATGTTATAACACACAGAAGAACCAACAGATGAACAAAGAAAAAGGAATTGATGTACTGAAGACCCACGTGGGCCTGACCAGAAAGCCCAGCTGGTCAGCAGTGCCCAGGGCATCCCTGTGCCCTCTGACCAGGCTGGGTACCCTGGTGAAGCCCTGCTTGGCACTTGGGCACTGAGGGAAATGCTGGGGGCCAAATCCTGCCCATCAGTGTGATGAGAGACCCCAGTCCCACATTCAGAGACACCCAGGGACAGCACTAAGCTGAGAACTGCCCAAGGTCTATTTTAGGCTACAGTTAAGCCCTTCCAAGGTCAGTACCAATCACTGTATCCCTCAGTTGAGCACAAACATAATTTACACTGATGTCCAGGGACATATTTAAGTGCTCTGTGTCAAAACCCCGTTTGCTCTCCTTGAAAAGCCATTTTCAGAAGGTGAGGGGACACTGGATGGGGCAATAACCCCAAAGGTCACAGGCAGAGCAAAGGCCTGGAATCATTAACCAGCTCAGGAAACTCTACCATAAATAATGGTAGAGATCAGTGTCATTAACTAATGTAAAAATAGCTGCGAGTTACAATGTGGGTTTATGAATGTACCTAGACATACACATGTACACACAGGGGGATTTGAGTGAGGGGTTAACACTTGGCCTTGATGATCTTAGAGGGATTCTCCAACCTAAACAGCTCCATGATTAGGGTGACTTTCCTTTAAAATTCTGGTTGCAGCAGCAGCACCTTCCAATATATAATTATGGTATGAGAGGACAGATTTAAGTTAAGGTTGTGTTTAACAAGGCTTATATGGACAACTGAAACTAGAACGAGATGAAGCACTGGCTTGGATATTTTAAATAAAGGAATGCTTTAAAAGTGGGTCCCTATGGGTTCATTCAAACTGGAGGTATTCCCTGATTCCACGATTCTACAGCTGGCAGCAGCCAGATGAGCCTCAGCAGTGCCATTTGTAGTACATCCAAAATGAAAGCAAGGGGGTGAGATCCTGGAGCCTGAGGGAAAATAGCAAAGCACCACCACATATAGTCCTTCCTGACACTGATCTGAGAGAGATGAGACAAAACCAGCCAACACTCCCTTTTCCAAGAGCCTGGCTGCGAAGTTTCTGACAGGTTCACTGGGTTTGCAGCCTTACAATTCTCCTCTAACTAGAGAAACGTTTCCCCAGGAACAGTTTCCTGTCTAAAGCAACTGAAGATGTCAAGTGAAGCAGAGAAATTTCTTCTGGAGCAGAGCAGTTTAATTTCTGACTCATCTTCGTGATTTCAAACTGAAAGAAAGCAGGTTTAGATGGGATATATGGAAGAAATTTTGCCCTGTGAGGGTGGTGAGGCCCTGGCACAGGTTGCCCAGAGAAGCTGTGGCTGCCCCATCCCTGGAAGTGTCCAAGGCTGGGTTGGATGGGGCTTGGAGAAACCTGGGATAGTGGAAGGTGTCCCTGCCCGTGACAGGGGGTGGGACTGGATGGGCTTTAAGGTCCCTTCCAACCCACTTCTATGAATCTCTGACTTACAATGACTTTTCAACAACCAAGAGATCCAGACCTCGAGTTTACTTTGTCTTTGCTTCAAATCTGTTTGATGGCATCACTTCACAAGAGATTCAAGTGAGGAGTTTTTGGGAGACAGTAGAAGCATTTGGTGAAATGAATTTTCTGACAATAAACAAAATAATAAATTGGAATGTCTTAGTTACTGTGTTGCAAAAGATCTTTGGAATACTGTCACTTCTTTTTAAATTCAGAAGGTCATAAAATTTGCCAGATAACTTTGAAATGCAAAGAGTAGCAGGTTTATTTCTGCATTTTGGTGAATAAAGCTACATGGAATCAGTTTTTTTTTTTATTTAAGTACCATGAGGCACTGTGAGCTGGTGCCCTTGGAATGCAAAGTAGGGAAACACTTAGATTAGAACAATTAGTGCAAAAAACATCTGCATCCCTTGCTAACCATAGGGACTGTCTAGCAAAAGAGATTTTTTTTTTTTTACTGTTAATTGGAATTCATTAAAATAACTTTGCTTCAAAGTAAACATTAAAGGCATTTCTGAGCTTTTTATTTTCATGTTTACCTAGGCAGGTTCCATCTGGTTTAGGCTCCTCTGAACAACAGCAACTTGGAGCAAGAGACTGGACTTTTAAAGGAATCACTGCTGGAAGCTTAACGTACCAGCTGCTCTCAAAGTCAAGCCTTGCTGCTCCCAGGTCATTGCTGTGACCTAAAGTGACACTGTGGGGTCACAGGAAGGTTCCTGCATTGTAAGACCATGTGGGAGCATTGTTTTAGGAAAGAATTCTTCCCTGTGAGGGTGGTGAGGCCCTGGCACAGGTTGCCCAGAGAAGCTGTGGCTGCCCCATCCCTGGAAGTGTCCAAGGTCAGATTGGATGAGGCTTGGAGCCTGGGATAGTGCGAAGTGTGGGCGTGGAACTGGATGGGCTTTAAGGTCCCTTGCAACTCAAACCATTCTGGGATTCCAGGATTCTAAAAAGAACTGTGATGTTCATCCAATCAGTTACACAACAAGGATGTTTTTGTAATAGGAGGGTTAGAAACTTTGAGAGAGCTGATAACACACACGGAGAAACATCTGACTAAAAGGCCTGAATCACCTCAAAGTTCTTTAGCCTGGAGGCACTTCAGGAAATTGTTCATTTTAGATGCAGCTGGAAGGAGCCAAGAGTCTGGAAAGGCCCTGGGCATGGGTTAAAGGGTGAATGTATCTTTAGGAAACCCCTTTACTTGTTGCAGTGAAACACTGGCAGTTCTGGCAGTGCCTGAGGATTCCCACAATCCAACCTGGCCTTATAAAGGACATTAAGGAGACACCACTTATTACTATAAAATAAAAACATTCTTGTGGAGAGATAAGATGAAGAGGTCCCTTCTCCTGCATGGCATTTCAGTGTCACACCTCCAGTGTTGGCTGCCTCACCCCCTCCCCAGGCTTTGGAAAGCACAGAGACACACACATGGGAATGTGGGGCTGAGGAATCACTGGTGATGTGACCTCAGTGACTTTACAGTGGTGTCAGTGATGCTCCTGGTGAAAGGATGCTCCCAGCGTCCCTTGGGAAGCTGTGCTGGGACAACCAGAGCAGTTTTGTCACTGTCTTTGCAGTGTTTCACCTGTCACACCTCAGGGCTGCACAGAACATGTCCCCTGCAGGGGATGGACCCCGTGTCTGCTGCTTCTCCAAACCTGCCCCCTTTTTCCCTGTGCATCCTTCAGGAATCCCAGCGAGGGCTATCCCCAGGCTCAAATGATGCAGGTGAGATTTAAGCAGAGGACAGCTCTCCCAGCTCTCCATCCCTGAGTGCTGGTGACTGAGCCCCTGGAGGCTGCTGCTCCCCTACCTCTGAATGTCAAGGATAAAATTCCACTGTAGAAGGATAAAATCCTCCTGGCTCTGCCCCTGCTCATCTCCACCCACCTTCCAAACTCCCTCTTGCTCTCCATTCATGTGTCCTTGTTTTCCCACCGCTCTGACAGCAAGGATATGCTTCCAGTAATCCTTTCCCATCACCAGTACTGGGATGTGAGCCTTGCAATATTCCTTGCCTTGCAATCTCCACAATGGGCAGGATATGCCATCCCCAGCTTTCCATCAAGCAGCACAAAGCATTTACAACAGCAGCACTCACAAAAAGTGCTGAAAAGTGACAAAATATTAGTTCTAATTCCTTTCTGGATGACACATTATTGCAAGGGTATTAGCTGAGGTTTCCAATTTTCCTGGTTGCTGTGATTTAGGAAACCAATGTAAAGATTTCCAGACACTGCATATGAATAATTTACCACTCGCTCGATTCATCTTTGAAAAGCTTCCCTATTTTACCAGGATCAAACAAATGTCACACCACCTTGTCACATCCCATCACAAAAGCAAATGAGTAAATTTATCGTTAAAAGACATTTAAAGACAAGTTAATGCCCAGTAAATCTCACCATATGGATTGGGAGGTGTGAGAGCTGCGAACCTGTGTGTGTATGAGATGTAAAATTCCTGTGCCTGATGGGGTGAAAGACTGTGTGACAAGGGTGGGACTTGTCCCATTACTGCTAATTTAGGCTGAAAATCCAATGAAACTGCTTAACACTGGGCTCTTTAAAATCACAAGTGTCATTATGAGTTAAAATAAAGGTTTAGAGCCGACTTTTACTTCCTTATCTCCAGAAGTGTTGACATTTATGAGTAAGGATTTGGGGATGGAAGTGTGTCGTTTGCAAGAGGGCATTTCACAGGAGGACCCTGCAGTCAAGGAGAAGCCAGAAAGTCAAGAGCAAGATGAGGGTGAATGGAGAAATTTGCTCAGAGACATTTTAGGCAGCACTTTCTCCTGAGGACAGGAAAGGAATTCACACCCAGCAGGCTGGCAGTGCTCAGTTTTATGGAATCACAGAATGGGTCAGGTTGGAAGGGACCACAGTGGGGCATTTGGTCCCACCTCTCTGCTCAGGCAGCGCCATCCCAGAGCACACGGCACAGAATTTGTCCAGATAGTTCAGGAATAACCCCAGTGAGGAGACTCCACAACCTCTCTGGACAATCTGTTCAGAGCTGGGTCACTGCACAGCAAAGAGGTTCTTCCTCATGTTCAGGTGGAACTTCCTGGGCATCAGTTCCTGCCCATTCCTCTTGTGCCATTGCTGGGCCCCCCGAGCAGAGCCTGGTCCATCCTCTGCCCCCTCCCTGCAGACACTGACAGACATTGGGGAGGTCCCCTCTCAGTGTCCCCTCTGGAGGCTGAACAGCCCCAGCTCCCTCAGCCTTTCCTGCTCACAGAGATGCTCCATCCCTTCAGCATCTCTGCAGCCTCCACTGGACCCTCTCCAGGAGCTCCATGTCCCTCCTGTGCTGAAGAGACCAGACCTGGACACAGCACTGCAGATGTGCCTTCCCAGGGTAGGATCACCTCCCTGACCTGCTGGAAATGCTCCTCCTAATGCACCCCAGGAGATATCTGGTAACTGATATTTGATCCATATACACTGGTACAGGATCACTGACATTCAGAGAGGCAAAATCACCTTTTTTATTCCAGCACAAGTTTTCTGCTGTGATGATTCAACACTTCACAGTGAAACTCTGGTTGCTGGAAGCCTTCAGAATGGATTTAGGGTTGTATCATTAGAGGGTTCTAATTCAGAGGGAGAGGAGACATTTGAAACATCACCTTGGATTTGCACCTGGTTGTTGTTGCTTGAACTCAGAGACAGCCAAGGTTCCCAGGAAATCTGCCTGGGGAGAGGTCTGGGAATGCAGCTGTGGCTGTAAACAGCAAAGCCAGGAACTTCCCAGGGTGTAACAGCCCTTTACATTCACCAGAGCATCCTACCTGTCATTAATTTTACAATAGCAGGAAATGGAGAAGTAAAACCCTTGGTTGGAGATTAATGCTCGGGAGCTCAGTGCTAAGCATTATTTACCCATAAATAAAATTATACTGTAGTCTCAGAGTCTGCAGTGCTTCCATTACTGCCTTCCCTGCAGCCGGATGGGATCCTGCTCAAACACTCCCACATGGGGCTGGTTGCCTGTGCTGTCACAACGCTCCCTGGGAAGCAGAGAGAGAGATCTCACTGTAAGGGCTGAGCAGAATTAGTTGTGGCTTGTTATTTCCCAGAAAACTGTAGGAATTTAGGGTTTTCTTGGAGGGAGGGGTGTCCTACCTACCCCGATCCCATCACATCCTAACTTGTCCAACCTGGATGTATTGGCAGAGCAACACTGACAGGAGGGTAGAGCTGTGTGAGGGTCAGTCTCTTCTCCCAGGTAATAAGGATCAGGACAAGAGGAGACAGCCTCAAGCTGTGCCAGAGGAGGTTTAGGTTGGACACCAGGAAGAATTTCTTCATGGAAAGGGTTGTTAAACACTGGCACAGCTGCCCAGGGGAGTGGTGGAGTTCCCATCCCTGGAGGGATTTAGCAGATGTGTAAATGTAGCACTTTGGGATGTGGAAACCGGTGGGCTCTTTGAATTCAAGCACATTCACCTTCATCCTTTGATCTCCTAAAGCCACTTACCCAAAGCTTCTCATCCCAGATTTCCCTCTGTAGGGTTGAGGCTTCTCTGCTCAGTTCAGTTCCAGGGAATCAGGGGATTCAGGGACCTGACCCCATCTCCCTGAATGAAACATCTGTAATTTTTACTTTGTACTTAAACTCCTTTAATTCAATATTTGTGCAAGGCTGAAATTTGTTTTTAAATAATAAGTTGAATACATCTGCAGCTGAGAATATTTGGCTGCCAATGCTTACACAGACTATTGAGGGAAGTTTTTTAAAATAACAGCTTTTTCAGACTTCAGCAGCATAATTAAACATATGCTTTTAACAGAGCTCACCTGCAGTGGCACCTGCCTGCAGCAGATTAAAGCTCTCAACCATATATTTGAAAGAAAAACCGACATAGCAAAGAGAATTAGCCCTCCTGCTGGAACCAAGGGCCCTAAACCTGGTTTTAAAGAAACAGAGGAGAGCTTTGGGGCTGCAAAATGGAGGGATGGCAGAAGAGCAGGAATCTGGTGAAGGAAGCACCAGCAGAGACATCACCAAGGACTTCCAGAAGACAAGCAGAGAGAAGGTTTAGATGGGATATTGGAAAGGAAACCTTCCCTGTGAGGGTTGGGAGGCCCTGGCACAGGTTGCCCAGAAAAGCTGTGGCTGCCCCATCCCTGAAGGTGTTCAAGGCCAGGTTGGACAGGGCTTGGAGTAATCTGGGATAGTGGAAGGTGTCCCTGCCCCTGGCAGGGGGTGGGACTGGATGGGCTTTAAAGTCCCTTCCAACTCAGATCATCCCATGATTCTTTGAATTCAAGGCTTGACTGTGAACCTGCCTATTTTTTTTCTGTAGAGGCACAAGTGAGATGGAAGAGGCTGTGCCAGAACCCTCTGCCTTATGCTGTGATTTAGTTGTGCAACAACCCATCGAGGAGAGAAAGAAATCCTCCCAACACATCACAATAGTGCAGAGCAGAGACATGACAACGAGGATAAACAGGTATTCGGCCAGGAAAAATAGAACCTCATTTTCCTTATCTTTTTTTAAGTGCCAGCATGAAAAGAAGAACAGAAAGGATGCCCTTTAGAGGAAGCTCAGCCCTTTCCTGGCTTTTAACTGAGGGAGAATCTGCCCTAACAACGAGGGGAGAATAATGGACTGAGAAACCACAGTGTGTTTATTTTCCATTTGTTCATTTGAAGAATGAAAACAGGTGGATGAAGAATTCTCTCCCCAGCCTGTTTAAAAGCTCTGCTCATCCCCTCATCAGTTAACTCCTTTCTGTTCCAGTGAAGGGAAAGAGGCTCCTCCTTCCCTAGAGGACTGAGAGCATTAGGATTCCTAATGTATTTTAAGGGAATTTGTAGATAATGTCATAATTTCTTTCTTTCCTCTGAAAAGTTCAATGTTTTCAGCCAATTCCCTCAGTGTTTTTGTTGGCTGTAACATTCAGATTTGCAAAAGCAGCAGAGACTGAAGATGTTGAAAAGGCTCCACTCATCACTTTATACAAATGCTTTAACAAAACACAAGGTGTTTTAGAAGAAAACCCCAGTTCCTTTGTCCCAGTTACCTAATTACAGGTTTCCTTCCCCTTCAGATGCGAAACATCAAAGCCCATGATCTTGAGTTCTTCCAGCTTTGCATTACATTTTAACCCCTTCACATGTCAGACCTGTTTCTCTTGAAAGGGATTGAATGTGCTTTTCAAAGACAATATTTAAGATTTCTAGAGACCTCATGGGCAGAGCTGTTATTATTCAGTTGGCAGCAGTGTCACCCTGATGATGGATTATCAGCGGTGAAAGCCCAGCTGGCTGCACACACTTGAAGGATTCAGGCTCCATAAAATTGTGCTGAGAAATTGTCCCTATAGATAGTGAGGCTGGAGTGAGATGGATTCCCACAGGGAGTGGCCTGGACAGCAGCAGCCAGAGGTGGGGAGATTTTTGGTAACTGAGGCCAAGTCTCCTGCAGCATCTCTGGGTCACAAGAACTGCTGGGCTGGACCCTGGGGGCCACTCAGTGCTCTCCAGGCTCTAAAGGGCTCAGTCCACAGGAACACAATAGAACCAGTCCAAAGCATCTTCCCTTCCCTCTCAACAAACCCTCCTGTTGTTCTTAGAAAACTCCACAAGGAAACCTGTACAAGCCCAAAGCCTCTCCTTATACAAGCCTTGACCAGCAAGGATCAGTTTTTGGGGTGGAAGCCACAGGCAGCACTTCAGGGTGGGATCAGACTATGGAAGGTCTGTATAGGGTCGTTCTTGAACCTGTACAACAAGGCCCAGAAGGCTCAAATGCCTTCTCCTGCCTCAGCCAGAAATCCTAGGATTGGTCTCCAATTGCTACACCAGCTTTTTACCTGTGGAGGTGGAACTCGGACAACATTTAGGAGGATGTACATGAGAAGCTTCTTGGCACTGCAGCTCCAAACAGACATTCCATATCCCCAGAAATGCTTTGCAAACCCTTTCCTGCCCTCTCCCCACCTGCATTTTTCTTCATGGAACTTGTTTTTTATTTCTTGACTCCAAGTTTCTCCTGGCCCATAAGCAAAACTCAGATCCTTGACATGGGAAGACAGATTTATCCCAAGCCCTGCTGAAACAAATGGTGACTCTCTTTTAACTCTGCATCTGCTCACCCCATTATTCCTGTGCTGTTCATGCAGAGGGAGCAGTAAATCCACGTTAGCAGTGACTTGCTGTGTCTATGAAGTTTATAAATCACAAAGGGACAGCCCCGTCCTGCATTATTAAAATCTGTTATTGCACTCTGGTTCTGAGCTCAGATAAACCCCACCATGCAGCTGTGACCCATGTGTCGTGTTTGCCTGATATAGGAGCTTCTGGTAAGCAAAGAAAAAGGGATATTAAAACATCCTGCTAAGAAATTTCATGTAATATGAAGATGGAGTGGCAGATAACACAGCTGACTACAAAATGTTTGCTTGATATGGCTTTGAATGGAACAGATAAAGTCACTGATAGGCGAATGCTGCCCTCCCCTCTGCTGCTTCTCCCTTTAAAGCCACAGGAGAGATTCATGGAGGAGGCTGCAAAGTGCAGAGCAATCCCCCAAAGGAATCATCCAGCATGTGAAGGATCTTCAGCAGAAATCCTGCCCCGATTCTGTACTGCCACAAGACTTCATTTAGCAGAAGTCAGAGGAAATTCTATGTCTCTTCAGGCCCTCTGGTCTTTAGAGCAGAATCAATAGAACCATAGAGTGGTTTGGGTTCAAAGGGACCTGAGGTCATCTATTGCAACCCCCTGCCATGAGCAGGGAGACTTTCCACTAGCCCAGGTTGCTCCAAGCCCCGTCCAACCCAGCCTTGGGCACTTCCAGGGATGAGGCAGCCACAGCTCCTCTGGGCAACCTGTGCCAGGGCCTCACCACCCTCACAGGGAAAAATTACTTCCATGTATCCATCCTAAATTTCCCCTCCTTCGGTTTGAAGCCATTCCATCCTTTGTCCAAAGTCCCTCTCCATCTCCTCTGGAGCCCCTTTAGGCTCTGGAAGGGGCTCTAAGGCATCCCCAGAGCCCTCTCTGCTCCAGGCTGGCTGAGGGGCTGCAGTGCCATGATGTTGCCCAGGCCCCCTAACAGGGGCTTCCCTCAGAGGTTCCACTCCCCTCATTGCTGACAACACACCCGGAACAGCCCTTCTGATTGTTTGGCAAATGCCAGCTTTTGTTATCCTGAAGAGAACTGGAAAGCAGAGGAGAAAACAACAACTCTGTTTCCCTGTGTGCTCCCAGTATCATTTGTGGAGCCTCATGTTCCCCTCTGTCCTCGTTCCCTTCATATTCCAGCACAGCAAAGAGGGGGAACCCTTGGAGCTGTCAGTGTGTGCTGAGAAACCACAAAAACTGGCAGAGGGACAAAGTTTAGTCCTTTAAGTTTCCATAAGCTCATTTTAAAGTGTGAAAGGAATGGCAGGCACCCAGCCAGCTTTCCCTTGGAAATGGGCTTTCCTAGGGAAAGTGTGGAACTGCTGAGGGAGGCTGCTGGTATCTGCTCTGCCTGTCCCACTGTCCCCCAAATCCACCACCCTGCACCCACCCAAGGCTGGGAATACCCCTCACCATGAGTCCGAGCAATAAACCCTCAGCCAGAAGGAAAACAGCACTTATACTTCCTAGATTTCCAGTGGTTAGAAAACTGGAAAACTGATGTTTTTCTCCCGTTATGGTGTTTGCCGTGTCAGGTGATGGGGTTTGCACACACTCACACATATAATTGATGCTGGATTTTAAGTACAGTGCATGGCACACAATTTACTTACTTTATCCCTGTTTGCCCATTTTTTCCATCCCATGCCTCATTTGCTGGTGACAACAGAGAGTCATTAGACCTGCAATGTGCAAGGACTGCTTCCAGCAGCAGCACTCACAGCTCTGTCTTTGCCCATATGGCCAAAGATTTATTCAAAACAGGGATTTTTGAGTAATTTATGACTGTTCTGCCCGTGATACAGGTGCTTTATTGATCTGTTTAATCCAAGTACCCCTGGTCTCACAGAAGAAAATACTTCTCTTTTTTGTGCTGCTCATTTACAGACTCCTCTGAGCACGAGAATGTGCTGCCTATTACCTTAATTGACTGATTTTTTAACAAGTTTCTGTCTAGAGAGAACAAAAATAATTTCAAAAATACTTGATCAGCTTCAAGTTTGCTCATCCTCCCCATCTTAGGACACCTATTGCTCGTTCTTACCTTGTTCACCGAAGGATGACTTTGAAAGCCTCCAGAAGGTCATATCAGATGAAGTTCAGCTATTTGAGGTTCAGGTAATGAAAATTACCAACGTTTACACAGGGCCATCTCTGCTCCAAGAAAAAGCCACACTATTTAGATAGAAGTTGCCAGTCTCATTATTTCAGAGAATTTTTTTCTCCTGCTGAAGCCAATAAAGATGCTACTGCTGGTAAAGGGAGAACAAAGTCCAGAGGACACAGCCATTCAACTTTTAATCTTCATAATTTTTTTTCTACCTGCAATGGATCAAAATGAACTCAAACCTTTGCTGTTCCACAAAAAGGAGCCTCAATGCATTCTCAAAAAAGCTCTTTCACTATAATGAGGAGCACAGAATAACCAACCATGACCAGAATCAAACCACGTTAAAATCTGAAAGGAGAAATGACGACTGTGAGTTCTTTTTGAAGAATAATATACCTATGAAGCATCAGGACTGGTGCATCAGGACACAGCTAAAGGAAATTAAAAGTTACACAGGAACCTGCTCAGATAAACAAACTGCATTAGACCCAAACTACAGCCTTTCAGCTGTGCCTCAGAGCTCTTTGAATTTAAGTCAATATATATTACAAGTGCTGCAGAGTCTTTACAGCCTTGGTAGCACTCAAGGCCTCTGGGAAGGAGTTCTTGGCACGGTGTTTATTTCCCATCGTGGCCTCATGGCTTGTGTCCCTTTTCCATCCAAGCTTCTTCTGGCCATGCAAGGGGACAGCACTCCCCACACATCCCTACATTCCCTAAATTCTCTAGGAGCTGGAAAATACGGCTCCATGGGATGAGATCCCCGGGGCAGGGACCCTGCTGGGTGCTCAGGGAGAGCTGCCTTATCAGGGAGTTGGATGCCCCATGGACACTCCAGAGGAGTGGGAGCCCCGTGGTGACCCAGACTTGGGGTTACACTGGATTTTGCCTGAAGTCAGAGCCCACAGGCCGTGCCCAGGGGCATAAACTTCACAGACAGGAGAAAAGACATTTTCAGTCACTTCTTTCAGGAAACTGCAGCACAATCCCAATGCTGGCATTAAAACCCAGCCAAACCTCTCATTTCCCACTTGACAAGAGCTTTATTCTTCAGCTGCTACAAATAATAAAGATACTGATGCTGTTCCTGCTTTAATATAACTTTTCCTGCACCTGCAATTATTCCACTTCATTTTCCTGTTTCAGTGTGGCAGAGCAGTCAAGGAAAGGCTCTTGGCCAGGTGTGAGAAGTGGGACATGCTGGTGATAGGGATGACTGTGATCGGATTTATTGCTAATACAGTGTCTAAATATTGCCAGAGCAGTATCCAAATAACAAATAATCTATTACAAGGGATTATGGTATCATCAACTCCTGGTCCCTCCTGGTGAGTCGTGAGCTCCACTGAGATGTGTTTCACTACCTGAATTGCTCAGAGAAGCCCAGGTCTGGATCAGTCCACTTCATCCCAGATTTGGTCACAGTCTATGTCTGAAGGGTTATATATCAGCAGGTCTGGCTGGAAACACACAGGTTTGCACTTTGGCCTTGCAGAATTCACAGTTCCAAAGAAAAGAGTCCTGTGGAGCTACTTTAGGACTTTATCTCTGTATTTGACTGGATCTCACTTTTCACTCCCCCATTCAAAAATAGGTGTTCCCCATCTTCAGGCTGGAAGGAGTCCCTACCAGGAGGGAGATCCACCCAGGAACTGCCTACAGTATGGAGAGACCAGTGTGCCCAGTTGGCCCAGTCTCCAGCAGTGTTTCATACCCTTTTGTATGCAGATGTGCCCCAAAAACAGTCAGCTCCCTCCTCTCTAGAATGTACTAAAGTTGGGAGCATCCAGACAGTTCCTGCTCAGGACAAACCACATTCCCATCAGAGAGGGTGGAAAGGGAAAGGGGGTTGGAACCAAAAGCTGGAGCAGAGCCTGCCTGGAGTATGGTATCACCCTTCTTTAGGGTCTTAATTTCCTCTTCCTGGTGAAACCAAGGCATTTCCATTTGGCAACAGGGGCTTTCATCCAAAGCACTCGAGGAACACCTTCAGTAGCTCCCAAGAGTGGCCCAGACACTCCTTGACTTGCTCCTGATTTATACTTAGCATCAAGACAGAATCCTACCCAGAGCCTTTACACGACTAGAGGATTTTTTTTCCCCAAATAAATACACTTTCAGGAAAGTTTTATCTGTTCTCAGGAGCGATTAACTTTCCTTTAGACTCTTCCATCTCAAAAATAGCACTTTTAGCATCATCCTTAGCATAGAATGAAGTGAGAACAAAACCTTATGGGAAGACAAATGCTACACGGGGGAAGAGCCCTTCTGAGATAAACTGCACATTTTCTATCCTTAACAAAATCCTCATCAAGTCTCCTGAGCTGGTCCCTGCTGGGTTCATCACACACACACTTCGTTGTTATTTCAGAATCCAAGGCCAAACCAGCCCCCAAACAGCTTTTCTGTACAAAAGCAAATCAACCACAGTCCACATACAAAGTGAGACTAATTTACTTGTCCTTAATTAATCACCTTCATTTCCCCCTCCTTAGCCTGAGCCAATGAGGTGTAAATTGCTGGGGCAGATGCACTTTCTGGGCAAAATTCCAAACTAAATGTTCTTCAGAAAGTGAGGAGGCACTTAACACATCCCATTAAATCCACCTCATCCTGAGGGCTTTGGTGAGGTTATTTTACCCATCTTCTTTCTAATCTGATTATGGCAGATTTTGGTACCCTGAGATCAAAGTCCTGAGCACAGCAAAGAACAGAAGTTGTTCAGTCAGAGCTTTAGTGGTTCAGGAACATGAACCAAAGACAGGCTGGACCAGCCCTGGGTCTTCAGCTACAAGTCCTTTGGAGAAGGTTTGATCTGAGATTCCTTTATGTCCCAAACTTCATGCTCATAGAAATCCACTTATTTGTGGGTTTCTCAGCAATGAGAGCACAGTGAGGGCCTCAGGTAGACACTAAAGGTGGTTCTGATCCCAAATACCACCACTGTCATTTTAAAAATCTTATTTTTGGTATTTGCCAGATTATCATTGTGATTGATGTATGACCCTCCCACAAAAGCTCAGTTTGGATATTTTCACTGTCTATCATGGAATCCCAGATTGGGGTTCCTTGGGTTGGAAGGGAGCTTAAAACCCATCCAGTCCCACCCCCTGCCATGGGCAGGGACACCTTCCACTAGCCCAGGTTGCTCCAAGCACCCTCCAGCCTGGCCTTGAACTCTTCCAGGGATGGGGCAGCCACAGCTTCTCTGGGCAACCTGTGCCAGGGCCTCCCCACCCCCAAAGGGAACAATTTCTTCCCTACTTTGAATCCAAATCCACCCTCCTTCACTGAAGGTCATTCCCCCTTGTCCCATCACTACATGCCCATGAGCTACTGTACCCTCCCACCCTCTGGGGATCACCCTCAGTGAGTATTTTATTCCCTGACTGTACACAAGGCAGAGCCCTTTCCTGCAGAGCTGAGTGATTGCCAATCCCACGCTCATTTCCAGGATTACATTTGCAACTGGGATCTCTGGACAGGCAAATGAGGAGCCTGCATGTTTCCCCACATTGTTCCCACATCGGTGTTCAATCACACCAGCTACATAAAAACAGAGCACAGGGCTGGAGCTGTGGCCCCACAGGGAACCTTTCTGGGTGTGTAACAACTTCATCACAGCCACTGATTTCCAATGACAAACCTCATGCTGAGGGAAGTTCATATATTGTCATTAATGGCAAAAAAACCATACTTAGAAAGTGTAGTCAGGCAAATATTTGGAGTCTGAGGATTTAAGAGAGGGCCATTTGCTGGAAGCACCATTATATTCAGCACTGTGAGATCAATGCCATATATTTGAATTAAACATGCATTAATCCCCCTATAAAGGACTCTAGTCATCCAGTCAATTTTCGGATTGTAAACACAGCTTTTGTTAATACAGTAAAAATAAAGCATTTCTCTTTCAGCCCTTACTCTGATGATGGAACCTGTTTCAAGCACAGCTCTTTAGTTGCCACCATACTGTAATTATTCATCAAACTGACAGAATAAAGATCCTTTTTATCCATCTTCTATTTCATCCAGAAACATTCTGGTTGTTTGAGAGCAACAGCCTCCCACAGTGTCAGGGCATTGCTGATGATATTGGCAATAAATAAATACTGGCAATTCTGGCTGGAGGGGAAGGCAGAGCCCTTGCTTGTGCTATACATTACCCACTAGTCCTTCTTATAGGGTGAGGGGTGTGGTGATATTAAATAATTCATCTTTTAAATGTATGTATTCCCCAGCCTTACAATTCTGTAAGTGGGATCCTCATACTCCACAATATTTTAGTTTTAGCAAAATCTCTCTGAGAGTTTCTCTCTTTGTTTTCAGTGCTGGAAGGAGTTTAACCAGTCCCACCCCAGTGTGGTGGCAGCTGGAGGTCACCCATGGGTGTGAGACCTGTGCTGAGCCAACACCACGGGGCCAAAGCAAACCAGAGCTGTAGGTGCATGGAGGGAGTGGCACGGCAGAGGAATGGGGGACTACTCTTAAAGCACATGGGTTGGGTTGTTTGCAATTCAGGAAAAGAAATCATTATTGGAGATCTTAGTTCTGTCATTTGGCAACTGAGCTGTGCTTTCCTTTGGGTAAGGGCAGTAGCCTGGCTTTGAAAATTTGCTCTCCTAAAATCAGCGAGCTGTTAAAAAATAAAGTTGGAATGTATTGCCCGGGAAAGCCTGAGGGCAAATAGAATCATGGAATGGTTTGAGTTTGAAGATACTTTAAAGCTCATCTATTGCAACCCCCTGCCGTGGGCAGGGGCACCTTCCCCTATCCCAGGTTGCTCCAAGTTCTTACCTTGGACACTTCCAGGGATGGGGCAGCCACAGCTTCTCTGGGCAACCTGTGCCAGGGCCAGGGTCACTGTTGTGAGATCATCACAGGCTCCTAATCACAATTCCTTGTTTCATGTGTCACACAGCTGGGTGACAATGACAACTTTGGCTTCATGGACCACTAAGGCATAAAACACCTCTGCTGAACTCAAGGAGCTGAGAATTGTGCTGCTCTGACCCTCCCCATCATCCTGGAACCTGAAGCAATGAGGAGCTGAGTTTTTGCAGGGGCTGGGTGTGACATGCAACAAGAAAACAGTCAGTGAAGGCATCAGAATCCATCATCCACAGCACTCATTTCACGGGCCTATAGACCAACCCTCCTGCTACAAAATCATCCATCTCAGTAATTGCAAAATCCATTAAAAACAAGCAGGAGCTGCCACCCAACACGAGCGTTGGTTTTATTTACCTCACATTATAAAGGCAATTTGAAATTACATCCATTTGAATTTTAATGGTGTGAGTGCGGATGGGCTGCAGACAAATGACACAGAATCTGTGTGGGTTATAATCACTGTAATTTGTATGCAAGAAAAAGTTGATGAACTTTAAGCATTTTGGTGTAAAGAGGCTGGACAGACCCTCAGCTGGAGCTCACGCTTGCATGACTCATTTTTTATGTTGACCAGCCTCACTCCCAGTGTGGAATTCCATGGAAACAGTATTCCATAGTCTTCTCCCTATACTAAAACTGAGTTTTGTGTTTTCCTGAGCTCTGCAGGTTTTCTAAGCAGCTGCAAATCCCCTCCAATGGCAGCATTTCTGTTCTGCCACTTACCAACCTCTGAAAAAAACTTCACTGATATAGTTCAACTTACAGAACCTACTGAAATGGTAACATTGAAACAAATAACTATGTATCTATAATAACATATATATATATAACATATGACATAGCCTTGTTATAAGAACTGATCCTTTTTTCCCCAAAATTTATGTATTTTAGGGATTATGTGGCACTACAGTGATGAGTTTTCCTTGCCATGACTGTGAGCTGGCTACGGTAGCACTAAATGGTCCTCACCTAAAATTGGTGCCAGAAGTCTGCCAAAAATTTATTCCACTCTTATGTCACAGATTAAAGTAATATAAAAATATGTTCCAAATTGCTATAGTAAAGTTGTAATGTGATAGTGAAAATCCAGAAATATTGCTATAGACCAGCTTTAAATGTCAGTACTAAAACAACCACAAAAATTCTGCAGGACCACTCAGAAAAGGTTGGGTAACTCAGAGAGTCAAATGTTTCTTGGCAGCTTTTTGTCAGATCACTCGTGCTGGGAAGAGTTTAAAAGCAGGACCTCCTTCAGCTTAATGGCTGCCACAGGATGAGGATTTACAGTATCATTTCTTGAATTTATCACTGGGCATTGGTATTTCCTGTATAGAATTTAGAGCAAGGGGAAGCAAATTTCCTATTTGAAAAACAAAGCTCCTATTTGAACAGAAGTAGAGAACACATTTCTACTCAAACATCTCTAATCCAGTTTCAAATGTAACTGCTCAGTGCAACACAATTACTTATTGGGCTGTGAATTTCAATTTTGGGCTTGTTTCTGAAGCCTGAACCCCATTGTTTGCATGGGGAGCAGTGAGGGCTGGAGGGTTATGGCATCACTGCAGAGCACACGTGTCCTTGGGCAAGACCCTGTGTGTGTGTGTGCACATGTGAGGATGTATCCTAGAGCCCACAGGGAAAATCTGCCCCTGAACACTCACAGATCTATCCAGGATGGCACAGGAAACTGTCTCTCCTTGGACAAGTTGACTCTCCTTGGAGAAACCCTCTCTCCTTGGAGTAGATCTCCAAGGTATCTGAATATCTCACCATCTGGTTTGGGCTGAAACTCTCCGGATTTGGACTCAAGGATCTAGGATTTCCAGTTCCCATCATTACCCAGGACTGCAGATAATAATAATAATAATAATCAATATCAGGCGAAGAGCAGTGAGCACTCTGGAGAGCTGGGCTTTGGAAAATATTATGTAGCTGACTCTAATCCCCACCCAAAATTGCACTGTTGATTTGCAGCTGAGCTCGTACCTCGTCCTCACACCCTTGTAAGCAAAGCCTGAAATCTCCCTGGGACCAAATATTGCCAATATCGACCAGCTCAGCCAGAAGTGGGGGATATAAAATAAAGCCACCCAGATCTCTGAGCTCAGGCTTTATGAGGCACATAAAGGAGCCAAGGAAAAGTTAGATCTCCATCAAATAACTCTTCCCAGGGTGGCTGGGGAGCTCCTGGCCCTGCTGACTCTGCACAGCCCCATAAAACCCTCTAGGAGGCACCACTGTGGTGGGAGATTCCTGGCCAACCACTATAAATAAATTTGCCCCTCCTTTGCTGAATTTGTTTGAATTTCATGTTTCCAACCATAGTCACAGTATATACTTTTATAGCTCATGTTTCACAGGCAAACAAAAAAGTATCCACACACCTGTTGTACCTAAATTTGCGCAGAGCTGGCAGGGGCAGGATTGGCACAGCCATCTGTGGGCTGTGAGAGGTGCAGGAGAAATCAGGGGGCACTGGAGGGATCCTGTGTGACAGCCTGACAGCACTGCCCACACCTCCTGCCTGTCATGCCATGGGGAGAAGGGAAACAGCTGGAGCAGAGGAGTCCTCTGCCACCCAAATCCTCAGGGAAGGCCTGTTCCAAAGCAGGTTTCACATCATTGACTGCATTTCCAGAATGAGCTTTTCTGAAATTTGCACACAGGTATATTTTATAGTGTTACTCATACAGTGAATCATAAAATCACAGGCTGCTTTGGGTTGAAAGGGACCTTAAAGCTCATCCAGTCCCACCCTTTGCCATGGGCAGGGACACCACAGAGTGGTTTGGGTTCGAAGGGACCTGAAAGGTCATCTATTGCAACCCCCTGACATGGGCAGGAACAGCTTCCACTATCCCAGGTTGCTCCAAGCCCTGTCNTGCCATGGGCAGGGACACCATAGAGTGGTTTGGGTTCGAAGGGGCATGGGCAACACCCTGACATAGCTTCCACTATACAAGATTGCTCCAAGCCCTGTCCAACCTGGCCTTGGACATTTCCAGGGATGGGGCAGCCATAGCTTCTCTGGGCAACTCGTGCCATGACCTCACAGGGAAGAATTCCTTCCCCATATCCCATGTAACCCTGCCCTCTGGCAGTGGGAAGCCATTCCCTCTTGTCCTGTCCATGATGTATGAATAAACTCCATTGTATATAAGCAGGCAGATACATTTGAGACAACACCCTTAAAACTAATTCTGTGAGCAGAGTCCCCAGTGCTCCCTCCACCCCTGGAAAACACGGCTGCTCATCTCCCTTTCCCTGTCCCCCAGGCTCCAGGAGCGACATCTGCTCCAGCCAGCTGGGGAATTCAAACATAATTACTGAGCAGGCACGAGGTGCATCTGTTATTAACATATTGATTAATTGTATTCAAAGGATACCAAGTGACATTGAAAACTTCAATGGCTTTGTTTCCAGCATAAACCAAAAATAAACTGCAACCCCTCCCAAATGCCCCCTGTGCACTGTAGACTTTAGACTGTAAAACTTGGGAGGGTTTTTTATGGAAGTGTTGTTTTAAAGTTCTTGCTGTAATACTGGAATCAGACTTCCATTTTCTGAATTGCAGCAGCACTGAGGGATGTGGTTTCTCTGTGAAATGTTCCCTTCCTGGGGCTCTGCTCTCCCTGTGGCACTCAGGACATGGCACTGTGCCAGCTGGCACTGACAGGGTAAAATAGTGACCAGTCCTGTGCTAATGTGACCACAAATATCCCCAGCCCCTGCTCTGGCTCCACAGAGACCAGCCTCCACCCAGGCACAGCCCAGGACACAAACACAGAATTTGGCATTGCTGCATTTCTCAGCACTATTCCAAACTTCCATGTCCCACGCCGGATTTGAAACCTGAAATTTTTCATGCTGACTTGTTATTTTCATTTCCCACCCTCTCATCCTTACAAGGATTTCCTTCCCTGCCTGCTGACACGCGCCATGCATTTCAGAGGGTTTTGGATAGATATCAGACTCTCCCTGACTCCTCTTGCAGGTGAACAGGAGCTGAGGGAGGAGGGAAAGTGCTCCTCACCCACGTGGGCTTGCAGTTTTTTAGTCCTGAACTCGTCCCAGAGGAGAGTTTGCAGGGAAGGAGAGGAACAGGCACAGGGAGGGTTTCAGCAGCTCGAGGAGAAGGGGAGGGGAGACCTGGCTCTGACCCAGCCCGTGAGACAACCTGACAACGGGCTGGACATCAAACACTGAGCTCTGGGGGCTTGTCAAAGTACTGGGGTTTGTAAAGTATGGCTGGGGCTGTGCTGAGCAACAGCTCTCTGGAAAAATTCCCTGTTCAGGGAAACTCCTCCAGTGCATCCTTCCAGGAATTGCTTTGTTTCTAAGATCCAAACTCATAGGTGAGATATGGTCACTTAAGGCATGAGAGTTCAAAGCTACTGCCAGGAGTTTTGCTCAGTGGTCCATTGATGCAATGCCAGATTAGTCCATCCTATTCACTAACTCACTGTCTGTTCCAGGTACCTCTGTGTTAAACCTTCTCAGGGTGAGCTCTTTGAAATCTTTTCCCAAAAGCCAGGACAAGCAAAGACTTCAGCTCCATATTCACAGAAACAGAGGAGGGCTTATGTTGAAACAGCCCTTGAGTCCAACCATTCCTCCAGCACTACCAATGCACCACTAACCCGTGTCCCCAGGTGCCACATCCACCCTGCAAAGCCAGCCCCACTCCGTGCTGAGCCTGGACAGCCAGAGCTGGTCCTGTGCATGGACACACACAGGCAGTGGAAAAGCAGAGCACGTAGGAAGCCAGGGAGTGTCCAGCCTGGAACCATCAGCTCCAAACAAGTTGCTTTGGATTCAAACACATTTTGAGTCTCTTTTCCCCACAGTGCCTGTTCCTCAGCCCTGTGGCTTGGAGACACCACTGAACACACCACAGAGGAGCAACACAAATCAGGCAGGCTCCTGAAACCTACAGAAGAGGCTCTTCTCAAGGCAATTTGCCATCAAGAGAGACAGCAGGAAATAGCAGAAAATCAGGAGGCATGTTCTCATGACATTTTAAGCTCAAGAGGTTCAGAGCACATGGATACATGAGAAAGCTTTTTGGGTTCTGCGTGAAAAACAAACCAAAGCTTTGAGAAGCAGGTTAAAGCACCGTCACAAAGCCACCTAACTGAACAAAGCCATCTTTCCTTACTGAAGTGGGTTTGCTTTCAGGTTCCTGGCACTCACTCAGAGTCAGCAGGGCTGGGGTGGGGTTGAGACCATGATCAGAGGCTGCAGATCTCCTGCCAGCTGCCCCAAAGCCAACCACCAACTTGTTCATCCTCTGTGGGACCAGACTCCCAGATGTTACCCAGTGGAGGGACTGTGAGGAAGAACTCTTCAAGAGAAGCTTAATTTCAGAGAATTAAGAAGGGACTTTCATGGACTAAAAAGCAGAGAGAATGTGAAGTGCAATCAATCTTGCAGCTGAAAGCTGGTGATGGCTGGAGAGGCAAGGCTGGGGAGAGCAGGGAGTCACAGAATCCCAGAATCACTGAGGTTGGAAAAGACCCCTGGGATCATTAAATCCAACCTGTGACCCATCACCACCTCGAAACCCAGCCCAGAGCACTGAGTGCCATGGGACAAGGTGGGATGAGTCACAGGTTGGATTTGATGGTCTGGGAGGGCTTTTCCAACTTCAGTGATTTTGTGATTTTCTTCTCCCAGGCAGATTAGAACCTATTCCCAGAACCTATACAGACTGAATCAGTAACTGATTTTTTTAAAATATCTTCATATTTTCTAGGGTAAACCAACATTTTTTTCCACATTCTTGTTGTTTTTCTAGGGGATTGCTGCAAATTGGAAGCTAGTAGGAAAATAATCAGTATCTGTGAAGGTATTTATGCACCTAACACTTCTTTAATGAGTTGAATTTCAGCACAGAGAGGTCCAACTTCACAGCTGTGTTTAGTGACTTGTTTATTAGCAAAGAAAAAACAATCCTGTTATTCTTGTGCCTTCTCCTACATGTGGTCCCAGCACTCCCAGCAGAGATTTGAGATAGGTGTTATACTTGGGTTAGTTTCTAAATATAAGTTATTGCCCTTATCAGAATTGGGGCAGCATTTGGAAATTCAACCAGAAGTCTTTGTTTGCACAAAAATCTGCTCTAACTTTATTAAAGCCTTGTATATCCACTTTTGGATTCTTTAGTCAATGAGTTTCCTCATGGATGTTTGAGGAAGCAAATCCCTGTGGCATATTTCTAGGAATCTGTTTTGAAACAGACTAGAACAGAAGAGTCTTTGTAATGAAACTTCATTATAAGACCAACGATGCAACTGTTAATTGGAAGCCTGGAACAACTCAGCCTGTACCACAAAATAACTCAAGAAATTGTTTAAAAGCCACAGTCAAGGAAACACCCCCACGTTGACAAGGAAAAGGTACATGTGATTTATTCTCCATTTGAACCTTCAGGGTGACCCGTGGAGTAGGTTTGGCTGTCCCATCCCTGGAAGTGTCCAAGGCCAGGTTGGAGGGGGCTTGGAGCAACCTGGGATGGTGGAAGGTGTCCCTGCCCATGGCAGGGGGTGGATGACCTTTAAGGTCCCTTCCAACCCAAAGGACCCTGTGATTGCATGACTCTTAATCTCACCAGGAATGTGATGCAGTCCTACACCTGCTGCAAACAAATCGTGGTGGTTCTGAAGTCCACAGACTGACTCACCTAAAACACTCACTTTCCCTCCAGGTACAGGTTATTTTTAGGAGCATTACTCACTGGAAGTGTTGGTGGTACATCTGAAACAAGTAAGGCTTTTAAGTTCAGAACAAAGTATTTCAGAATCCTTGCCACATTTTCCTACTTTTAAGGCAATAGTTAATTAATTCACAAATGCTCAGAAGCAAAACTTGATGATGACAAGAATTCACAGCTAAACTCACAATGTTAGGGGACATCAGGTAACATGGAGTACAGCTTCCCTTGGGATTTCCAGGCTATAAAATGATCTCAGGAAATGTGGCTCAAGGGAGCAGTTTTAAGGCCTCCTGTCCCCCCACTCCTCCCATGGTGATGATCACTCACAGGTTCCACTCTCCTGTTTAGGGGCAGCATCTTTCTGAAGCTTTTCGTAGTGGGTGGTGTTGGATCTAATTTACATCATTTAGAGACAGCAAGGGAGGCCCCCAGGGGTGGCCTCACATCTGTGATCGATGCAGTTATTGTCTCTTGGGTAAGGAGACATCACAAAATCCTCTAAACTGACTGTTCTTTGAAATACCCTAAAAAAGCATCGAAAATATCCTAAAAAATTATTGAAATATCCTAACAAATGCAGTGAAATACCCTAAAAAATGGATTGAAATACTGTAATAAATGCATTGAGATGCCCCAATAAATGCAGTGAAATACCCTAATAAATGCAATATTCAAGTCCAGCTCTCCAGGCAAAAGCAACTTCCCACTTCCAGCTCAGCAAGGGAAAATTGTGTTGGATGAGGCATCCTGGAGCTGAAGGATTGTAATTTGCTCTTCTTTCTTGTGCTTCTTTGAGTATCCAACAGAGTGAAACACAGGAATAATTAATTTCAAAGTGGGAAGAGGAAGAAAGAAGCAGGTTTTGAGCAGGTGAGAAATAACATTCAGAAAAAGTCAGACAGGAAATGCTAGGATCCATTGCCTTAAAATCAGTGACTGAGAACGATTTTAAACATCTTTATCAATAATAAACTAGGGAGGAGTTGGTAAATCAGCCTCTTCTCCCAGGAACCAACAAAAGGAGAATGGGAAACAGCCTCAAGTTGCACCAGGGGAGGTTCAGGTTGGATATGAGGGAAAATTTCTTCACAGAAAGGGTTGTCAGGCATTGGAAGGGGCTACCCAGGGAGGTGGTGGAGTCCCCATCCCTGGAGGTGTCCGTGGAAGGACTGGAAGTGGCACTCAGTGCTCTGGGCTGGATGACCAAGTGGGGATTGGGCACAGGTTGGACTTGATGGTCTGGGAGGGCTCAGAATCCCAGTGATTCTGTGATTCCACGAAATTCCCATTGTCGAGGTTTGGTGATGATGCTGAGGCTGAAGCAAAGGCAAATCCAGCTGAGGGCAGACCTCACTCCCGGGCTGAGCACCAGCCATGCTCAGCACATCTCAGTGTGCCCAGGGACAGGCAGGATGTGTTTTAATGGTGATCAAAGGTGGCACTGACAGGTTGGGAAGCCCATAATGGAGAAAACAATCCCAAAGTTTGTTTAAGTTTCCATTGGAGGGCTGTGTGAGGACAGGAGGGCTGCAAGCAAAAAAAAGAAAAGAAACAGTAGAACAAAAGAATGACTTTGTGCTCTGAGCGTGGTTCCAGCAGCTGGTTCAGTGAATGTCCCTGCAATGAAAAGCCTCCACACACCCCCCACCTTCATTAGAGCTGCTATTTATAGTATCTGAGGCTACACTTCCACTTTCAACTGTTTCAGACACAAATAAGAGAAAATTTCCAACTCAAAAGGATAATCTCCTGTCAGAAAGAGAACAGCAAGTGCACTGAATACTTTAAAAGCTTTGGAGATACAAAGATTTATTGTATTTCCCTACAAGCCAGAAGCTTTGATTAAAGGTTAAAAATAGAAAATAGGGATGGAATTAAGTTGTAAAAGATCCTCCTCAAATAAGAATTTTTATACTGTTGCTATGGCTTGAAGTGGTTTCTTGGAATGTCTCATTTTTCCTTTTAAAATTGATCAGGATTCATTTTTGAATAAACTCATCTGAACTTATTTTCCAAATTCAGGACATAATTTGCAAAAAAACCAGGAGGGTTTCATAATATTACCTAGAATCATAAAATCACAGAATGTTTTGTGTTGGAAGGGACCTTAAAACTCATCCAGTTCCACCCCCTGTCATGGGAAGGGACACCTTCCACTATCCCAGGTTGCTCCAAGCCCTCTACAACCTGGCCTTGGACACTTCCAGGGATGGGGCAGCTACAGCTTCTCTGGGCAACCTGTGCCAGGGCCTCACCACCCTCCCAGCCAACAATTCCTTCCCAATATCCCATCTAGCCCTGCCCTCTGGCAGTGGGAAGCCATTTCCCCTTGTCCTGCCTCTCCAGGCCCTTGTGCAAAGTCTCTCTCCATCTTCCCATCTGTCCCCTTCAGGCACTGGGAGGCCACAATCAGGTCACCCCAAAGCTTCTCTTCTCCAGACTGAACAATCCCAACTCTCTCAGCCTTTCCTCCCAGCAGAGCTGCTCCATTCCTCTGATCATCTTGGTGCCTCCTCTGGACTCGCTCCAGCAGCTCCATGTCCTTCCTGTGCTGGGCCCCAGGGCTGGAGGCAGCTCTGCAGGTGGGGTCTCACCTGAGGGGGCAGAGGGGCAGAATCCCCACCTCCCCTGATGCCCACACTGTGGGATCAGTCCAGGACTCTGTTCACTTTCTGGGCTATGAGCACACATGTCTCATCCCCCCTCCTCATCCACCCCCAGGTCCTGCTGGGCAGGGCTGCTCTGGTCTCCACATCCCTGGGGATGCTCAGCCACTCCCCCTGGGTTGGGGGTACATTCTGTATCCAGCTGCCACAGCTCCTCAGCACGGTGACATTCGGATCATGCCCTCACAGAAAGTCCTTCCTGGCCAGGTCAGGAGACACATGAGCTCAGTGACACTGAATAAAAATCAGCTTTTCTCACCTCAGAGGTGTTTCACACTTCTAACACATCCTTGGAGGTGCCAGGACAGAAAATACAGAAATCCCATTTGTTTAAAGGTAATTTGACATTTGTTGCTATTTGGGTGACACAATCAGGAATTAGATCTGAGGGCACTTGGAAAACAAAGTTTTTAACAAATACCCTCAGCTTTTGATGGAAAGTTAGAAAATGGCCAAACTGCAGCAACTCAGAAAGTACTGCCTAAAGTCAAAGGGAAAATTAAATGTGGGAGAAAACAGTGAAAGCAAGAAAAGAGCAACAGGCATTTTTGAAAAACAATTAAGAGAGTAGAGGACGTCCAGATTGATTTGGGTACGAAGGAACCCTAAATCTCATCTTATTCCATCCCCTGCCATGGGCAGGGACACCTTCCACTATCCCAGGTTGCTCCAAGCCCTGTCCGGCCTGAAGGTACAGGAAAGCCACCCCTGAGAGAGAAGGTGTGTGTAACTCTCCCAGTTTGGGCAGTGACGCTACAAGCACAGCACCTCCATTTCCTCAATATCTTGCACACATTTTTTTCATTAGTGTTGGCTGGATTTGCAGTTTTGCAGTAATTGGAAATGTGATTCTGGGAGTGATAAAACTTAAGACTCACGGGTCCTGCCTAAACACACACATCCATAGATTATGCTGGTTGAGTTTAATCAAACGACACAGTTCTGCTATTCACCAAGGAAATTGGGTGCGTTATCTTGCTGCAGCACCGAGTTTTGTTGCAAAGCCATCCTTAAACAACAGTGTTAAAGGAATGGGGGAACTTAATGGACCTGAACAAAAGGAGATAAAATGGGTGTCTCCTCATCAGAGTCCCAGAAGGCACTGAGGGGACGGGCAAGTTCCTTGACCCCTCCTCAGTGCTGGTGTCTCTCTACACTCAGGTGAATTCCCAAGGGGGAGGTTCAGGTTGGATATGAGGGAAAAATTCTTCACTGAAAGAGTGGTCAGGCATTGAAAGGGGCTGCCCAGGGCAGTGGTGAAGTCACATCCCTGGAGGGGCTCAAAAAATGAGCAGACATGGGAATTTGTGATATGACTTAGCAGGCATGGTGGTATTTGCTTGAAGGTTGGACTTGAATATCTCAGAGGTCTTTTCCAATCTTGACAACTCCGTGACTCCATGACTGCCTGCCCAGCTTTTCTTGGAGGTTTGGGGCACTTAAGCAGACCCTGTTTTCGTGCATGACACACCTCAAAGACAGGCAGTCACTGTGCACATCTCGACCTCTGCATACAGAGCTCATTTCTCTGTGATCCCAGTGGCTGCTGAATAAACAGGTATCAAATCTGTGGCTGATCTGAAGGCAGCATTAGAGTGGGGAGCTGGTGCTGCATCCAGGGAAAGTCTGGAGGACCACACATGGATCTGCCATCAGAGAACATTGCTCCCTAAAGCTGCTAACACAGCCTCTTTTCTGCTCTAGTGAGCAAAATATCCTCATCGGAGAAGTTTGTTAGCTCAAAAATAGCAAATTTTTATGCATGATGTAATTCTCATGAAGCTTCACTGAGCCCAGATTGCCTGACCTTTTGATCTTTGGAAACAAATGAACAGCCCCAGGGAAGCTCAGAAGGGCTGCACCCTCAGTGCAGGAGCACAGAGAGCCTGAGGGGCTGAGGAATTAGAGCTTTATTTGTATTTTCATGTTCAGGGACCAGGATTTGGGAAAAACACAGGTAATAAAACATACTTTAAATTTTTATCAAAAAAAAACCACCTCCAAAACATTTGCACAAAGGTTCCAAGAGGTGCTGTCTTTGTAAATACTGCCCACCATGGCAGTACCAGCAGGGCTGGATGGGGCAGCTCCTGGGGCTGGAGCCACTTCACCCAGAAAGCTGTTCCTGCAAAACAGTGAGGTTTTATTTTGAGTCATAGAATCTCCTGAGCTGGAGGGGACCCACCAGGATGATCAGTCCAGCTCTTAGCCCTGCACAGGACACCCCAACAATCCCACCCTGTCCCTGAGAGCGTTGTCCAAACGCTCCTTGAGCTCTGGCAGCCTTGGGGCTGTGACCACTGCCCTGGGGAGCCTGTTCAGTGCCCAACCACACTTTGGGGGAAGAACCTTTCCCTGAGATCCAACTTAAACCTGCCCTGACACAGCTCCAGCCATTCCCTGGGTCCTGTCACTGCTGACACAGAATAGAGGTCAGAGCTGCCCCTCAGGAGGAAACTGCAGACACCGATGGGGTCTATTTAAAGCCCTAAGAGGGAGCCAAGCCTTGATGGACAGGCTTGGAAAAGGTATGGGCACAAAAAGTCCATGAGTGACCACTAAAGGAACTGTCAGTGCAGTGATGAAGAGCCCAGTGGGTGTTCAGGCAGAGTAACCACAGTGGTGCACCTGAACAACTGTGAATTGGCCATAATTAATTGGATGTGTCCCAAATGAAAATTCTCCTCCATTCTGCAAGGTGGGAAATTCATTCGAATTTTGTTCAGCCATTAATCAAGACAGGGGGCTGTGTGGATGGGTTTTTTTAGCCATCACATCCACCTTCATGAGCTATCTAAAAAGGTAATTCTGCTTCCAGAGTGATGATATGCAAGGATCTCTCTCCTTCCCAGGGTATTTCCTTGAAAAAGGAGTTGTTGTGCAAGTGCTCCTGCTTTTCCTCCAAACCTACTTATTTCAAGGTTCTTATTTGACATCTAATACTTACTGGCATCTATTTTCTTCTCATACATTTGAATTAGTTCCAGATATAAAAGGGAAAGGAAAGGAAAATTATGGTTTTGTCCAGTCAGATCTTGGAAGCACCTGAAATGTACTTCGGGTTGCTTCAGCAAAGTTGAGGTCTGCATTTTGAAGTGGTAAGTGTTGGAAAAGGTATTAACCTAAGCCCAAACCCTATCTAATGGGATCTTCTTTCACACTGAAACTGGAAAAGGGACTAAAACCTGAAACACATAAATGGAATTCAAACTGAAAACATATAAAAGGAATTAATGCCTTTCAAAAATTCCCAAGGAGCAGCTCCCCCACAGAAACAGTGACAAATATCACAGCTTTTCTCCTATCCAAGGCTTCCTAACAATGGTTTTATGGATGAAAACTATCCAAGAATAAATGTAGGAGCCCCAATTAGCAATGGAATGATGCACAAGTCATCACATAAGAGTATGGGAGGCACAGGTTCAAGGTGAAATCTGGAGACCATCAGGGTTAGTCATCCATTCCATGAAACATCTAGTCCACTCCAAAGTGGAAAACCCAAGTTATCTGGGCACACAAACCTGTTTTACCCCAACATACTGACTTAGAAAGGCAAAGCAAACTGGAATTATTAAATCAGCCTTTTGTGATGCTGCTGTCCCACCGCTGGCTCTGGCACATCAAACCTGGAGAAAGAGTTTCCTACATTTATGTGGATGGACCAAGAAAAAGGAGGGATGAAGAGAAAAAGAAACTGGTCTGAGACCATAAAAAAAAAAATCACAGGAAGAGCAACTACAGAAGAAAATTTTCCCTCCTTCTCACAATCGTTCTCCCTTTCCTCCCTCTGCCTATAAACACGCACACAGAGCTTTTAAAAATTAGCCAAGGCACTTTGGTGCTTATTACTGGATTCTCCTTAGTGTTATTTAAATTATAAATAGGGTTACTGAACTTGAAGTGCTAAAATTAGTACAAGCAATGCATGTCCAGCTTGGAAATTCTGAAGTTAATTTTAAACATCGCTTTCAGAAATAGGCTGCCTTGTCCTGGCAGATCTATGTTGGCCATACTGAGAAGAGAACTATCAATATTTTAATAAATTTTACATGCAAGAAAGCTGAAATTATCATTATATTGATTCAGAAGCAAAAGCTCTAGTAAGGACTGGTTGAAATGACCAATAAATTGATATATCTGCAGAACAATGGGGGGGAAAAATAAATGGAAAATTGGATGTAATTTGCCATCTCCTGTTGTCCTATGTTAATTTGCTAGACTTCTCCTCAAGCAGGAGGAATTGTGTGTATTTTCCAGTCACCAAAGCATCAAGCAGCACGTTGCCAGCCCTGCTTTGGCCTCGTCAAGACAGTTGGGGCCACAGCTTGGAGTCACAGCTCCCTCTTCCATCCCAGAAAAGGCTCTGTTGGCCCTCATCACACCCTCTGCTTGTGCTCCTCTCCAGCAGCTCCAGAGCAGTTTTCCCCTCGGTCCCTGGACAAGGGAGCAGTTCTGATCTATAAATATTGATGGTTTATCTCCGAGCTGGGCTTTCTCCAAGGCAGCATCTGCTGCCTTTGGGGCTGTGCAGCTCGTGCAGATGCATTTGTGGGGATGTCAGCCCTCCAAATCCTGCAGAACTGAAGGTAAAGAATAAAGCCAATGCTCAGGGATTTCTATAGGTCTGTGAGAACAGAATTTCTCTGAGCTTTAAACCCTGCCCAGTTCAATGAGAGCCAGAGCTGAGATCACCCAGAGAAGTCCCTCTTCTGGGCTGCTCTTCACAGAGGCAGTTCAGTAGTTGAATTGTGCCTCCATGGTCCCCAGACCTGCTGATACAGCCTCTTTTTCTCCTGTTCCATAGAAATAGATGCTAATCTTTGACCTGGCACCAGGTCTTGCACCTCAGGTCCAGCAGGATCTGAGGAAGTTTTTCTGGGATGGCCATGGGCTTAGGCTGCTTTCCAGAGGGGAGGGCAGAGCTGAGCTCCTTTCAACAGGCAGAGATGCAGACAGTGTCATCTCCAGGGCTAAAACAACGCTGCTGAAACAACTGCCTTGGCTTGGCAGAATTAACCAGACACATTCCTTCTATTGCCAGCTAATGGGGTACAAATCCAGGGAGTAAATGATAAGGTGCTCCTACCTGAACTCACATACAGGACTGTTTCACTGCAGATTCTCAGCTTTCAATGCCAGTCACAGAAATGCCATGCGAGAGATTTCTTGTTAGATCAAACAGTTCAGTTTTGCCTTAAAAAAGGAGACATTATTCAATTTAAATGTTATTCTCAATAACAGCCCTGGTTCACGCAGACCTGTAAGTGCTTGCAGGGATCCACTGCACAGAGAAGAGAGGAAGTGATATGTGATCCTGAAGATATTGGTTTGAAAAGTGATTGATTTTCTAATTCTTCATTAGGACTCACAGACTCACAAATTGGTTTGGGTTGGAAGGGACATTAAAGCCCACCCAGTTCCATCCCCTGCCATGGGCAGGGACACCTTCCACTATCCCAGGTTGCTCCAAGCCCTGTCCAACCTGGCCTGGGACACTTCCAGGGATGGGGCAGCCACAGCTTCTCTGGGCAACCTGGGCCAGGGTCTCACCACCCTCACAGCCAAGAATTCCTTCCCAATATCCCATCTAACCCTGCCCTCTGGCACTGGGAAGCCACGTCCCGTGTCCAGGCACTGGTTGTGCAGCCTCCACGTGCTGTGTGGGAGGAAGAGGGGGAGGCAGCGTGGGCAGCCTGCTCCCCTTGGATTCCCCTCTCCTCTCCAAACATTCAGCTGTTTTCCTTGCAAAATGCAAACTGTGCATTAGAGAGGCGGCATCAAGCTGTTAAAAGAAAGGTGGGTTAAAAAAAACCACAGAAAAATAGCATAAATTAGAGGCATTGAGAGTTTAAATTTCTTTATGCTTGTTGTTAATGTAATTTTTGCACTTCTTTCTATCTAAGAAGATTGAAACTTCTACTAGTATGGTATTGGCATAATACAATAAAATCCAACTATTTCAACAAACCGTTGCCATAGAAGACTTAAAAGCAGAAAATTAATGTGCTTTGATGTGTTGTAATTGCAGTTGACAGTGGGGGATGTGGAGAATTTATTAAAAAAAAAAATCCACTTTGTCTAAAAATTCTAAAACTCTACTTTTTTCCTCACCTGAATATGGTTTTGATGCAAAAAGTGGGAGCACATAAAAAAAATTCCCTAGTGCTTCCCAATTCAGCTGCTTCTCTTTGTATTTCTGGATAACTCCCAAGTTTGCTTAATTAAGAATAGAAATGAGGCTGGAAAATGGAAGATGAAGCAGCATGGGTTGGACTTGATGATCTCGGAGGTCTTTTCCAACCCAGTTGATTCTATGATTCTATGAAAAAGGCAACTTGTAGCAGGTTGCAACAATGAGGTCTGTTCTCCCAGGTAGCTCAGATTTTAGGGAACCAGCAATATTTTAAAGACTATTAGCACAGTTAGATTTGTTAAAGAGAAGTTTTAGTATAATATTTAGAAATACTGTAGTGTGTAAATTAACAAAAATAAAAATAAGATTTCCTAGGTTGGACAACTCTGTTTTCTAGAGTTACCCAGGGTGTGTTATGCTCATGATTTGGTCTTCTAACATTGTTTATATAAGTTATATTGCAAATAAACTGCAGATAATTACTGATAAAATCCTCTTGCTTGGCACAGAGGGAACCCAAACTGGGGTGAGCTGACAAGCTGGGAGAGCTGGGGGTGCTCACTTGGAGAAGAGAAGGATCCAGGAAGACCTTAGAGCCCCTTCCAGTGCCTAAAGAGGCTCCAAGAGAGCTGGAGAGGGACTTTGCACAAGGAATGGAATCACAGGACAAGGAGGAATGGCTTCCCAGTGCCACAGGGCAGAGATATTGGGAAGAAAACCTTCCCTGTGAGGGTGGTAAGACCCCGGCCCAGGTTGCCCAGAGAAGCTGTGGCTGCCCCATCATTGGAAGTGTCCCAGGCCAGGATGGATGGGGCTTGGAGTAACCTGGGCTAGTGGAAGGTGTCCCTGCCCATGGCAGGGGGTGGAATGAGGTGATCTTTCAGACCTCTTCCAAACCAAACCATTCCGTGATGCCCCTCTGTCCCTCCTGCAGACCTCATGCACACTCCCTGTGGACGCAGGGACAGCAGGACCCAAGAGAGCCCTGAGGACCCCCAGGGACAACAAAGCCCTGCAGCACTTGGGGTCACCACAGCTCAGCAGATTAATTGGCAGTGGTTCTGCTTTACCACTTCTCCAAAGATAAGTTAGAAACAAATTCAATAAAACTTGTGTTAAGCTGATTCCACGCTGCACTACAAACAAAGTCTGCAACAGTCTAATCCTCTTACACCAGGGGACGGACTCCTAAAGTCATTATTTAATAAGATTAAATACTGCAGGTCATGAAAATTAATTTATACAACTGTCATGGTTTAAAAACTATGTGTCTACAAAGCAGGAGAAATTTCTTCTCTGGGGAGAGGGGAAGGGAAGCACAAGCTATGGCTGCCCCATCCCTGGAAGAGTCCAAGGTCAGATTGGACAGGGCTTGGAGCAATCTGGGATAGTGGACAATGCCTCTGCCCATTGCAGGGGGTGGGACTGGATGAGCTCTAAGCTCCCTCTCAACTCAAATCACTGAGATTTTGGGATTCTTATTCTACCTGGGAAAGGAATCAGTTCCCTGATTTTATGTGCAAACAGGGATCCAACAGCTCTATGCATTTACACAGTTACACCAATAAAGGGTAACCCACCCTTCCTCCTCCTCCTCCCATAAAGTATCCAGGAGGGATCTGTTGTGGGAACTTGCAGTTGGAAATTCAGAGCAGGTGCTATAAATACCCACAGAAACTTCCCTCAATGCCTAAGAAAGATAAACTAGAGGAAAAAAGGTTTAATCTGGAAGAAATGCATAGCACGCAGGAAGGTCCAGGCCTGCTGAAAACTAGAATTAATAATAATAAAAAAAAACAAAAACAAACCACATTTTTGCACGTGATACAAAGAGGTAGTAAGAATAAAAACCTTTCTAGCTCCAGAAGAGCTGGGAAAGCACAAAGCAGGGTATTGAGAGCTAAAATAAGGTAGAGGAGGATGCAACAGTGGGAAACTGAGAAGGAAAACATGGGCAGTTGTGGGGAAAACCAGACAGAAATCCCTGTGTAGAGGTAAGGGCATAGAACACTGGAATTCCACTCCCAGGGAATTAAGACTAAAAGCAGACAAAAAAAAAAATATCTATCAGCAATAGGAGAGAAAACAAGACTTGCAGAAGTATTTTGGGAAAGCAAACCTCAAAAAATCAGAGCAAAATGAGCTTTGGGTCACAGAAATCAGTGGTTCAGCTGGGGGCATCCAGTTTGATGTCTGTGCTCTGAAAGAAGAGGAGTCCCCTCTGGTTTGCAGCCCTGGGTCAGTAACAACAGCTCCTCATTTTGAGCAGACACCACATCCTGAAGCTGAAATGTTCTAATGTGACCAGTGCTGCAGCACAACCAACCTGCTTCATGGAGAGCTGCAGTGGGAAGGTTCCTGTATATTTTGGCCATACAATCCCTCCAGAGGAGCAGCCTGTGAAGATTCCACCAGCTCCAATACTCCAACATTGTGTGGAAAGACCATTGGGAAGGAATTCTGAATGTGTGAGAGTGGGCACAGTACTGAAACCTCCTCTTTCAATTCACTAAACCTCTGCAATTCACTTAAAATAATTTAAATATTATTTTAAAACATCCCTCTCAGACACAGAGTTCCTGAACTCCGTCCCAATCACATTTGTTTCACCAAGAAGTAGGAAATTAAAAGCTTGGACTAGATGGGGTTTTTTCTCTTCTTTGCCCAAGCCCTGCTTAAACTTTTACTGCCTTGCCCCAACTTATGAAATCTTGCTCCTGAAAGCTGAGAGAGAAAGAGGGAAGAGAGGATCAGGACACCCACAGATCTCTCCTCACAAGTGAAAACTTCATATTCTTTGTTAAATTCTTTGAATTCAGAAAGAACAAAGGTGCTTCTTAAAAATTAAGAGGAAGAAATATAAAGAAAAATATTACACATAAAAAAAGCCCTGCCTATGATAATGTTTGTATTTAGAGACACAGGGATTTTCTTCACTAGTCTGGAGAGTTTTCCCCACCTCTGGTTTCTGAGCACCTGATGCTTCTGAGCGACGTTGACTGGGGGAACCATCAGCCACACACCAGTGTCTCAGCTGCTGGTGTGTTCATGTCTTAGAATCTGGGAAGTGTTGAGGTTGGAAAAGCCTCTGAGCCTGTGGAATCCCACCATACCCCAGCCAAGGCCACCACTGACCCATGTCCCCAGGTGCTGCATCCACACAGCTTTTAAATCCCTGCAGGTCTGGGGACTCCACCACAGTCCTGGGCAGCTGTGCTAGGGCTGGAGAGCCCTTTCCATGCAGAAATAATTTCAAATATCCAATTTAGACCTCCCCTGGTGCAACTTGAGGCCCTGACAACCCTGTACCTGACCCCAAATTGAAATTAAGCAATCTATTCAATTAAAACAATCAGCCATTATTTGAGTACTATATATGAAAGAAGTTACAAACACAAAGTATTCTCACCACTGGCATTTTTTAAAGCAACATTTCAACTAAAGGAAAAATGCTTCCATCACCTCGTGGAAAGGCAGCCTGCAGTGAAATAAATATCTCTTTTGTATCAAAGCGATTCTCAGCCCCTTTGATAAATCTCACCACTGCAGAGTTGAAACAACCCCATGAAGGGCTGAAAGAATCATCTAAATGCATCTGAACAACTATGTTTGTTCTGTATTCCACAGCTCAGCCACAGCCACACACAGCACTTGCATTAGTCTTTAAAAATAGTATTAAAGGCCGTTTCCGTCTATTTAAATTATGTCTATTCTCATTTAAATGAGTTGCTCAGTAACAAGCTCCTGCCATCATTATGCTGGAGTGTGTGACTGCGAGAAATGCACTTCAAACAAAACAAATTAAGGAACCTGGAAATTGCTGCAGCAGAGCAAGGACATATTTTTGGGCAAAAGTAAACAGAGAACAATGGCAAGTCATCGAAAATATGATAATAAACCACCCCTACTTAGTGCATGGAGCAATAATACATCTGGAATAGCTCGTTTTACTCTTGTGAGGGCTTTATTTATAAAACCATGTATATAATTTGCTTTTCTTTCCTAGTGGACCTAAGGGGCTAATGGACCCTTTCCATGGCCTAGTTTGTCAGTCTCAGCAGTTCACAGGGGGTTCCTTGGAGCAGGACATCTGGGGCACATCCCACCACTCCATCCCTCATTCACAATCATCATTCCTGAAAGAGCCTGGGGCTTCCCACCCAGTTCTACCCATGCCAATGCAAAAACAGGGCTCAAATTAGCACCAGGATGGGGTTTATCCCAAGTTTCCATGGCAGGCTCAAGGACAGGATGGACAGCTTTCCTAGAGGGTGTGTCATCATTATGGACAACCCTGGATTTACAGCAGCTGAGGGGCAACCCTGGAGGTGTGGGATTTACAGCAGCTGAGTAGAGTAAAATGGAAATATCATACACAAAAAAATATTTACATTGCAGAGCTCATTCCTGTGCTGCCAGCACACACATTTCCCAGCTTATAAAAAAATGTTAGGATTGACCTCCATAGGAGTCAAATCTCATAGGAAGAAAATCTGACTCTACTGACATAGAATCTGGAATCCCAGAATAGTTTGGGTTGGAAGGAACCTGAAAAGATCACCTCATCCCACAGGTGTGGAATGCCTGCCATGGGCAGGGACACCTTCCACTAGCCCAGGTTACTCCAAGCCCCCTCCAACCTGGCCTTGGTCAGTTCCAGGGATGGGGCAGCCACAGCTTCTCTGGGCAACCTGTGCCAGGGCCTCACCAGCCAAGGATTTCTTCACTTTACAAAGTTACAGACTTACCAAAGTTTGCCTTTAACTAAAAAACCCCTTAGATTATACATTATGAATTTATACATTACAATCTACATTGAGATAACATTAAAGAAGAAACGCTTCCTGTCAGATACACTTAATCAGAAACAGGGCTGAAAAACTCATGGGAAAATGTGTCTGGAATTTCAAGCTTCCAGAGCAAGTTGGGCACCTACTCCCCCAGTGCCATAAGACCTTTATTAGCTGCTAGTGACAGTTTGATTTTTAATCATCACCAAATTAATGTAGCTGCTTATATTGTGCTGCAAGTTAAGGCCAGGGTCTGGTTTAGCCACCTACTACGTGTTGCTTGGATATGGATTATTATTTCCCAAACAGGATGTGGAATATTTTATTTTTGTACCAGTGGATCTTGCTCACACGCAATCATTTGCATTCTCAAAGAGCCAAACCAGGCTGCCTTCTAACTCCTGCAAACCCAGAAAAAGCATCCCCCCACTCCCTCTGTCTTGGGAACAGAATTTTCACAGTACACAAAGTATCTTCTCATTAGATTAAAAAAAAAAAAAAAATTTGACATGCCAAGGGACATTAGGAAAGACAAAGTCACAAACTAACACTGAATGCAATAAATAAATAATAAATACAAATATATGAATTGAGTACAAGGAATCAAAGCACATGTGGGTCTTTTGACTCAATACAATATAAAAAATACCTCCCATCCTTCATTCTAACATGGCTATAAAGCTGCCCCTCTCCCGTGGTGATCTGGAATGGATTCTAAAACTGGAAAGACTTTGGTCTTTTCGTTGATATATTTCCAAAGGAATAAACACATCTTCTGTAAACGGAAAGTGTAGGAAGTTTTCTCAATATAGGTAATTTGCATACATATTTACCCTCTAGAATATTCCCAGCTTCAACCAAATGTAAAGAAATAATTCAGTGTATACATTTGATGCTTGAGCCATGTAACAAATCATATGCATTTAATTCAACAGCACCATAAAAAACAGAACTACAGGAGTAATCAAGAACATACTTAACCTTTCTCCCAGCAACACAGGAAAAAGTTAGTGTGAAATATGTGACAATCCCCTAAAATTATAACTAAAGGGCAACGAGTCAGGTGTGCTGTAAAACACAAGTAGCGTGAAGGGGAGAAAAAAACTGATAAAGAAGGAGAAAAATGAGTTTTGGAGTCACGCTCAGTAATAGCTGATGTACGTTCACAATAAAATGAGATGCAGAATGTAAAATTCCTTGAAAATAAAAGCATAATTTCAACAGTACTCAGCCCAGCAGCTCCAAGACTTAGAAAATTCCTGTCAGCTGGGTAAAAAAACCAAAACAGCACACAATCATTAAGGCTGGAAAAGCTCTCCCAGACCATCAAGTCCAAGCTTTGCCCAATCCCCACCTTGTCACCCAGCCCAGAGCACTGAATGCCACATCCAGTCATTCCCTGGACACCTCCAGGGATGGGGACTCCACCACCTCCCTGGGCAGCCCCTTCCAGTGCCTGAACACCCTTCTGTGAGGAAATTCTTCCTGAAATACACAACACACAACCCAAAACTTGTAAACCGCCTCAAAATTAGCACTCAGTCAACTTCCATTAGATTTATGTAATTGCAAGACAGAGAAAGGAAAACCAAGACAACTCAGTTCTTTGGATTTGCTTTCACTTAACACTAAACCTTGACAAAAGTACCTGAAAAATATGAAGCCATCCTGAGAACAGCATGGGGAGAAGGGTCACCTGGTGATCTGCTCACAACTCAAAGCAGGGATTATGAAGAGCCAGGAGCCTCCTTTATCCTGCCAGTGGCCTTAAAATAGAAAATATATCCCTCTGTTTTTCTGAAAATACAGTCCAGGGCTAGATGGGTTGTTGGGAAGAAATCTTTCCCTCTGAGGGTGGTGAGGCCCTGACACAGGTTGCCCAGAGAAGCTGTGGCTGCCCCATCCCTGGAAGTGTCCAAGGCCAGGTTGGACAAGGCTTGGAGAACCTGGACTAGTGGAAGATGTCCCTGCCCACAGCAGTGGGTGGAACAAGGTCCCTTCTAACCCAAACCATTCTGTGATTCTAAGTCAGTAGGATCAGCCTCCCACCCCTTGGCTGCTCAGGCTGAAGTCATCAGGTTGCTTTGCTGTGTCAGATTTTGTCTTCCACACCTTCAGTTCAAGTACTGGCTTAAATCACCAGCTCCATCCATACCCTGAGTTACTGATACACACAGATTTTGAGGGGAAGAATAACCGGGAGCAGGAACATTGCAGAAGAGTCCTAAAGGTAGGAACTTGTGACAAATAGCTGCCTCCTGCAGGGGACACCAAGGTCTCATTAGGTGCTCAGAGTGCACAAGTATTCCAGCGGATCCCACAGGCATTCCTGCAGATCCACGAGCTCCCATCACAGGGACAAGGACGTTCTTCAAGAGTGAGTGCTCCTCATTGCCATGCACAGGCATGGCAGGAGTGCTGCTTCTTCCCTGGAAAAGGAGCCTCTGCTGCCTCCCAAATAGCAGGGAATGAAAAGTTAACATCATCTGAGAATGCCCAAAGGTTTCTTTGCTCAAAACAGCTCCAAAAAATATCTCCTGTCTCAATGCACCCGTTGAGGCCACCCACTGCAGTTGGCTTTGACCTCTGCTGGCAACCTGGGGTTCAGCATCTTCTGAAGACTGAGACTGAGCTTAGTCAGGCTTGGGAGGAGTTTTCCTGCAGATCTCAATTTAGTTTAGTCAGTTATGGAAGCTTAGACATAAATACATACATTTCAATCCATATATAAATATATATATGGATTTTTGAAGAACCCTCAGAAGTTTTAGTTTCTCCAGGATAATCCAGAGCCAAGTGCAGGTTTTCCGCACACAAAATCCTAAGGGTTTTTACCAGCAGTTTTATTGATGTCCCTGCATGCACTAGTAAAATAAAGAAATAGTGGAATATTCACAACTTCAGCTCCCCAGAGTCAGACCTCAAACCTCCATTTGGAAAATTCAATAGTTTGCCTGATTTTCAAAAGTTCCAAATGGTGAATAATTTCTGTCAGCTCACATGTATCTTTTGTAGAAGGGGAGAATTAAAACATTCTTATGTATTTGTCAAATGTGACACAGATTTACTTCTTAAAAATCAGTGTTACAGCATGGTTGGAGAAGGCACTTTAAGGTAATTACTGCATTTGCTTCTACAATTTCACAGCCAACTCAGGGATCCTGGGTGTTATTTCCTGAGAGATTTTGCCAGCAAGCTTCCCAAGCAACTAATTATGGAATTACAGAATATCAAGAGTTGGAAGGGACCCACAAGGAGCATCCAGTCCAAGTCCTGGCCCTGCACAAGACAGCCCAACAATCCCACTCCACCTGAAAGGGGTGTTTGCTCAAGATCTTTGTAGGCAGTTTAATCACTGAAAATACTGTGTTTCCATTGAATTCCAGAATGGCCTGGGTTGAAATGGCCCTCAAAGCCCATCCAATTCCACCCCCTGCCATGAGAAGAGACACCTTCCAGTAGCCCAGGTTGCTCCAAGACCCATCCAACCTGGCCTTGGACACTTCCAGGGATGGGGCAGCCACAGCTTCTCTGGGCAAACCTCTGCCAGGGCCTCACCACCCTCACAGCCAAGAATTCCTTCCCAATATCCCATCTATCCCTGCCCTCTGGCAGTGGGAAGCCATTCCCTGCGTCCTGTCCCCCCAGGCCCTTGTAAATAGTCTATCATGTTTTATATATACAATACATTCATATATTATGTTCTCTCATATAATTTCAGTTCTATTTCCCTCTGGCAGTAACCAACTCAGCAGGTACCTCATTTAAGATGCTGAGATTTAAACCTTTTTGAATCCACAAGCACAACACGTGTGCTCTGGTAAAAGCTGTGGGTGCTTCTAAACAAAATTTTAAAGAAAGCAAGTTTTCCCAAAGATACAAATTTGAAAGCTCAGGAACTGAGAAGTCAGGGCTTTACATTAGGGGCAAAAGAGAAAAAATATCTTCAAGTATTAGATAGAGACTAAATACCTTTACTGTCAATATTAAATCACGACTCAGTGACTAAATAAAACACCTGTAAGTTTTTCTGAGCCAATTTACTTCAACATACACTGAAAGGGTTAAACCAGAATGGTCTATACAATGACAAGGAAACAATGTAAAAAGATAAATAACTCATAGTCTGGTGTTTGTGTCTCCTCTTTGAGGTACTTCTGAGAAGCCTTTTAATTTCCCAGCCTTTTCAAATTCTATTGCTACAAATTTCTACCAAACCCTGAACAATTAAAATCTACTCATTACAGGAAACATTAACCACAAAACCAAAAAGAAAAGGTCAGGGACAAGAAACTTGTGCAGACCCTGTAGGGAGCAGGTGAGGAGATGTTTTGACAAGACACTTCATTTTAACTGAATTATACACTCAGTTCTGGAGGTGGGTATAAATGGAACTGTGTTGAACCCACAGTCTGGAGGTGGGTGGGTTTGGGGTGTTTTTTTTTTAATTAAGTGCTCATCTCTTTATGCAACAATTTGTATTTCTTTGATGTTAAAAGGCAGATTGGGGTTGGTTTGCTGCCATGCCAATGTTGCTCCTGGGAAGCACAGAGCTGAGCAGAAAACCAGCGAGGGAAACCCAGGGAACACCCCCAGTAAAACCAGCACTGACCTCCCATGTCAGTGGTTGGTTGTGATCTGTTATCCCTGGGTATCATTCTGGGGTGGAATTCCTCTGGAGAAGAGGAGCTGGTCTCTCTCCAGATTCAGTGTGGTACCACCTCCTCCATCACCACGAACATCACACCACAGTGATGATACCCCAGGGGCACTGACCAGGCCACAGTCCAGGACAGACAGATTCATGGCTTCCCATGGCTTTTCTCAAGAAGGACTGCTCTCATGGAATTCCTCCAGAAGCAAGCCCAGAAGGAATCCACACACCTGGCTGGTCAGGATGAGGGAATGGACCTCAGCCTTCAGAAAGAGTCAGAAACCAGCTTGGGCAATGTCTTGTTTGTCCAACACAATCCATTAGCATTTATTAATTAAAAAGGGGGTATAGTGGATTTTGATTACAAGCCATCTCTAGTCTGAAACATTTCCTTTCAAAGTACCAGACTCCCTCCTCAGCAGAGCAGAGGGTGGAGGATCCAGCCTGGCCAGGGTGTTTCACTCCAGGACCATCAACACATCAGCTGCAACAGCCACCACCTTCAGCAGACAAGAGTTAAACACCCTCTGCCCCTCCTGAAGCAATTGGAAATGAATGCACATGTTAGTGCTGAAATAAGTGATGTTGTCTTCCTAGTTACACTTCCAGAAGAGGCATAATATGTAATATTTTGCCCCAGCTATTGTGACCCAGAAAGCTTCCCATAAATCACAGCCTCGGGAATGGGCGCCGGGAGCTGTGGCTCAGTGGACAGGTATGAGGCAAATCAGCTTCTCAGAGCAAGGTTAAACTAAATCCAGTGTTCCCCGGTGATGCAATACATTATCCTGACAAGAGAGCTGGAAATGCCATAAATAAAATGGATTTTATCAGCTCCTATCAGTCTCTCGTGGATAATACTGGCTATTTTGAGAATACCTCCTCCAGCATCAAGTGTAATTCAGCAGTAAAATGGACTTTAGCTGCTCAAAGCAAACAGTAGAGCAGGGAGATGCTACACTGCACTTTTGCTAATGAATTAATAGTCCAAAGGCTGCCTGTGCTTTAAGGAGGGGCAGCTCAGGCCTGTCTCTATCTCCGTCCACCGAGTAATAAACTGTGGCAAAAGAACAGCACAAGTTGTTTCTTTAATGCCACCTTTCCTCCTTGAAAATTACTGAAAAGTAATCATTTTGTTTCTCTTTTCAACAGAAATTTCTCATTTTTTAACTCCATAAAACTGAATATTCATGGCTATTGTTTGCACAGGGGGTTCTGTTCAGCTCCATCCCAATTTCCAAAGTAGAATCTAAACTCCTGTTAAATTGCAGACTTGAACGGATACTTGGCTTTTAATTACTTTGCAGCCTGTTCAATATCTGACTCTCAGGGATGCTCCATTCTTCAGCTGGGCCATACATTTATTTACTGCACTGTGCTTTTGGAACACTGAATGTTTATAATTAGGCTGTGTAACCATGCGAACCTTCAGCTGGTGTTTGCTGGGTTTAAAGCAGGTTTGTTCTGCATCGGGAAAGAAGGAAAAGCTACAATGCACCGTGAAAATTATGCACTAATCTTTGTATTTCCAGTGTAGGAAAAAAAAAACCACTTAAAAATTATAATTGTTGTATTTTAAATGCTGTTTGGGTGCAAAGCAGAGTGAGGAGTCCTGTTCCAATGCAGATACAGGCAGTGACATTGGGTTGTTTCCACAGGCCTCCTGCCCCAGTCCCACAACTGCCCCAGCTCTCACTGGTGGTGTATACCACTGGGAAGTTGCTCCAAAGGGGGAACAGCTGGAGCAGAGACACAGACATCTTGCTTTGGGGACCTGCTCGAACAATTGCACTGGATGCAATGGCCTGAGCTGCTCACGGCCCTCTCAGCCCCTGGGCAATAAGGGTACTACATTACATCATTATACCTGGGCACATCTCCTGCAAAAGCACCTGTACAGGCACCCAACAGCCTTCAGGGCTTCTGGAACTGACACAGGAGCCACGCAGGAGGTTGGAAACAAATGGTCTTTAAGGTCCCTTCCAACCCAGGTGGTTCAGTGATTGTCTTCCCTTGGGTTCATGTCTAGTGGAAGGTGCCACCTTCCTCCTGGGCTCAGCTTGGATGAGACAGTGGTGGCTGGTGATGCTCCAGCCCCAAGCTCTTCCCCACAGCACAGGGATGAGTCCACCTCTGCTCCTACCTGGAAAAGCACAGCTCAGGCACTTCATAAATGTCTGCAGCTTTCAGACCCTGAACAAAGTGATTTCAAGTGCTGAGGTGGCTCTTGGCTGGTGCCACCCTCAACTCATTAGTGCCCTTGGGGATCAACCCAACATAAGCTTCTGTAGAGCTCCTGAAGTCACAATATTTTAAATTAGACAATTTCTCTTCACTTAGATAATTTATAATGCAGAAATAAAGCTTGCGGGCTTTTTTCAATATTTCATGAAAATGTGATTTTGTTCTCGGTGGTTTCTTCACTAAGAAATTCCCATTTGGTATCAGGTTTAACCATCTGTTGACACACATGTGATTTCAAAATTCTCCCTCCTGTCATGCACAAGCAGAGTCTCCACCCATATGTGATTGAGTTATCTCCACTACACAAATGTTCACTTACATCTTCCCAATTCTCCATAGAGATTTGCTTGTAAGTGCTGAGAAATGGTATGATCTTCCCTTAGAACACTGGCAAGAATTTAACACAGGCCATACAACATGCAATTGCTGAAGCTTTGCCACCTCATCGTGTGCTGCTGCTGCAGCTGGAGCTGAAGAGAGTTATGCAAATATGTGAGTTTTCTGTTCAGGAGCTCAGAAAATAATAACGTGGTATCAGCTTCATAAGAGTAATTTTTTCCTCAACTGTTTTTCCTTCCCCAAATGAACGTCAAAAACTTCAATTTTCTTTCCCTTTAGAAGTTTTCATTCATACATCATACAGTGGAGATTATGCATTGGCATCACTGCCCATGGAAGGGGAATCGGACCTAGATGGTCTTAAAGGTCTCTTCCAACCCAAACCAGTCTGTGAGTCTGTGATCACTCACAAAATGAGAGCAGGAGGTGGGCAAAGACTTATATCCCTCCAACCCTACAACCTGCTGTAGTCCACCAGGACTACTTCACCTGGGCAAACAGTTTTGAACCTCTTGCTTCCTGTGACAGAGTTATTGCATTTAACACCCTCATATGAATGTCACAATCCCCAACTGGTTTGGGCTGGGAGGGACCTTAAAGCCCATCCTGTCCCACCCCCTGCCATGGGCAGGGACACCTTCCACTAGCCCAGGTTGCTCAAAACCCCATCCAATGTGGCCTTGGACATTCCCAGGGATGGGGGAGCCACAGCTTCTCTGGGCAACCCGTGCCAGGGCCTCACCATCCTCACAAGGAAGAATTGCTTCCTGTTATCTACTCTAAATTACCCCTCTTCTAGTTTAAAGCCATTCTCCCTTGTCCTATCACACAACTAAAGAATTGCACCTCAAATGTAATCTAAAACACAAGCTGTGCAAATCACCAGAACTGACCCCGACCCACCTGACAGCAGATGGAGGAACCTGTGCAGAACTTTGGGAACATCTCTGGGGAGAGAAGTTTGGCTCCTCAGAGGTCCCTGCAGCAGGAGAAGAGTGAGTTGAGGGGTGGTGTGGAGCTTTGGTGCTGTGTGACAGCCCAAATCAGAAGCAGCTTTCGAAGTCTGGGTGTCCCTGGGTGCAGTGGACAACACACCATGATTTCTTGTATTTCCTTCACATATTTAAATAGGTCAAGTCCTTCACTCAGTGCCATGCAGGAAATTGTACATTCAACAATCACATCTCAGAATGTACAATCAGCCCAGTTAAGGATTATCATTACAGAAACGACAGCAAAATCCAGATGGGAAAGTCCTCCCGCTTCCCCACGCACACGTGGACTGTGATGCCTCTGAGTTATTCCCATATTCAGCTATTTGCTTTCCATCACTGCCTTTCAAGCACAGAGAACACAAATTGGATTCAATAACGTGCTGAAGAGAACACTTTGCCATGGTGTGAGACGTGCTGTGCTTGGCAGCTGACGGGAGCCACGTGTCCAGAGGAATTACTGAGCTCAGGACTTCAAATATTCAGGTAAGATGGGAGAAAACATGACACACCGACAGTTTTCTGATGCCTGAAACAACTCCACGGGGGTCCTAGCAAACCATAGCCTGGCAGGATATCCCCTTAACAAAAATAACAAGGTAGAGAAAGGAAAGGAGATGGTGAAAAGAAAAGCCAAAATAAAACCACAAGTCACTTGGTTGAGGGAATAACCCACCTCAAATTTTACATCTGTACCATCTCTCCAAAGAAGCTGCTTATGCACAATTCTGTCACAGACAGCAAATCTGGTAGGAAAGACTGGGAAATTATGTTAATGAGACTTGGGAATACTAAACAAAACAAAATTAAACAGAGAAACCAAAAGAGAGAACTGTGTCACTACAGAGGTTGTGGGGCACGGAAAGAGCACTGGGCTGCCAAACAAAAGTGCTGAAGCACATGCAAAACAGCCCCCAGGAACCGGGTGATTTTTAAGGTCCCTTCTTCCAACTCAAGGCATTCTGTGATTCTTAGATCTCATTCCACACCCTACCATGGGCAGGGACACCTTTCACTAGCCCAGATTGCTCCAAGCCCCATCCAACCTGGCCTTGGATACTTTCAGGGATGGGGCACCCACAGCTTCTCGGGGCAACCTGTGCCAGCGCCTCACCACCTTCACAGGGAAAAATTCCTTCCCAATATCCCATATAACCCTGCCTTCTGGCAGTGGGAAGTCATTCCCTCTTATCCTGTCCCTCCAGGCCATTGTCCCAAGTCCTTCTCCAGTGCTCCTGGAGCCCCTTTACTCTTTAGGCACTGGAAGGAGCTCTAAGGCCTCTCTTCTCTAGGTGAACACCCCCTCCTGCCCCGGCCTGTCTCCAGAGCCAAGGGCTTCCAGCCTGAAGGACCAAGGTTATAAGATGTCCAGCCCCAGGGCAAAGAGAGAAGCCACAGGACCAGGAGGGAGCTGAACTCTGAATCTGCTGCACCATCACTGAGCAGGAAGATGCAAGAATGCCTCAGGTCTTCCTTTACATTTTTGGTACCCAGCACATGATGCTGCCACATGAAAGCCTTGCTATGAAACGCACGTTCCAGGAGGATGGATCAATACAAGGAATGCTCCAGCTGCTTTTCTTGTGGGCAGTTCTCCCACATCTAGAGCCTGCAGGCACTGCACAGCCAGACCTTGGCTCCTATTGATTGCAAAGGAACCAGAGGAGGCCTCAAGACCTTTTGCAGTGACAGGGTGGACTGAGCTCAAGCCCCACTTGCATCTTCTGCACATCCCTACACCCCAACTCCAGCCCCTGATCCAGAAGGAACATCCCCAGGGAAGGCCATTGCCTGCAGGGCTGGTTGGGGTGCTGGGGCTCACCTCACCCCCTTTCCCCCCTCAGGAACACAGTGCCACTGACAGAGATTTGCTTTCTGTAAATATTTTCCTGGGTGTTCATGGTGAGCTGACAGTTTACCCTGCGCTCAGAGCTCTGTCCTCCTCTTTCTCTTCTCCTTCCCTGGCACTGAACAGATGCACAAGAAATTGCAGTAAACTGTGAAATGAACTGTCATTCAACAAAGCTGAGCTTTGAATAATGTGTGCCTAACAACACATATTGCCACCAGCTTCCAAAACCCAAAATCCTCCTGAAAATCAATAGGCCTTTCTGGAAATGTAATGGTAGAGCAGATTTTTAAACCTACAGATTTGATTTTGCCACTCCTTGCCAAGGAGGGGTGTCCATGAGTGCACAAGTCAAATCCTTTCCACTGATCCTAATGGAAAATACTAAAAAAAGAGAAAATGAAAATGTTAAACCCTACTAAAAGGATCCAGATGATTTGCCATGCCACAGGTTTTGTTCTTAAGTGATATTTTTTCTGACTGAATAAAATTAGGATACTTAAAGGCTGCATCCCAGTGTTTCTGATTTGCCATGGGACTTGAGGGATGGCTGAAGGATTCAGATAACCAGCACTGAGATTACATGTAATTTCTGTATGAACTCTGGATTCAGGGGAAATGTATGAATTTCAGGTTACCCAACACCTGGGTAACAAGGTGCCACACGTTCAGGGCTCACCTACATTCAGGAGTTGCCTAAGAGCTGTTCTGCATTTTATGTGTAATAGATCAACAAATGAAACAAAGATTTAGCCAGCAGTTAATAACACTGGGAAGTAAGCAAAAGAGCACCTCTAATGAAGTACATTTGGCTTGTAATTCAGAAATAAGAGAAGCACATTAACCTGCTGGGTGAAAGTGCTTCCCAATTCCTCTCTAATTGGGTTCAGACTGAGGCACTCCAGGCTGTTTTGCATCAGCAGGGATTTTATTCCACAGGTAAACCAGCTCACTTGGAAAAAAACACTGAGAAGGCTTTCCAGGGAAGATGCTGCAGCTGGTTTTTATTTCTTGCATGTTCCCACGTGCAGTGGGATTTGCAGAAGGACCTAAATGGCTGTAAAGCCTCCGCTGTGTCCATGGATTTGGGGAACACAACCCTTGATAAACGTGATGGGCTGGGGCAGCCTGATAACAGGGATTCATAGGAAAATGGTCTAAAATCTGCAGGTGCTACTACTGTCTGGGAAACTTCAAAAAGCACGAAATCACAGAGGTTTTAGATTGGCAAAGCCTCTAAGATAATGGAGTCCAACCATTGCCCCAGCACTGCTAAAACCCTCAGTAAAACATGTCCCAAGTGGAAGCAGTTGCTTTTTGACTTTCAGAACATTGACATCATATTAAAAATATGATTAAATGGCAGATCACAGAACTTAAACTTGGAAACCAATTGAATTGTAGTCCCACAAGACAACAATTGTAGCCCCAGATAAACAGAAGCAGGTGAGTGCACCCACACATGGCAGTGACACCCCAAGGGTGACATGGCACTGTCACTCACCCTGTGTCCTGGGCAGGGAAAATACATGACCCAGACAGCCCCTGTCCCATCAGCAGGGCAGGGGCACTCAGGAGAATCCCCAAAACTTGGTGAGAGCACCTTTACAGATGTTCATTTGGCCTGAGATAAAGCCAGCCTGGGTAAAATCAAAGACAATTCATTTCCACAGGCCACATGCTCCTTGAGCTGCTATATTTTTTCTGTTAAGAGAAGGAAAAACAAACCCCAAGAAAGCAATCCAGACCAGAAGTCAGATCAATATTGATAAATGCTGGCTTTAAATACACTTGGAAGATTCCTCCTCTCCCACCCAGTTTATCAAACTACAGTTTCCAAGGTACATTAAGAGGTATAAGGTCTGTATATATATATATATATATATATGCACTTCCATGACTAGGATTATCATATTTAAAAGGTTAAAGATATTATTTTGCCACCATTTATTTACTTCAAGTGGTCCCAGTCTTTGATGATTCGTTTCTGTATTAGATGTTTTCACCTCTCATCATCATCTTTAACACCATCACTCCTCACTCCTTCACAACAGCCAACAGCCTGCAGGCCAAAAAAACGCTGCTTGATGCTGTTAAATCCCCTGGGTCCCCTCACACACCTGACCCTCAGTGCTCACACCAGGAGCCCACATTGCCCCCACCTCTTAACCAGCAGAGAGAAGAAAAGGTGATTTTTAAATAGGATAAAATAATTTTCTCATTAAGAAAATAGATGGGGTGTTTAAACCAGGGGTAATTGTGCTGCCACAGGGTGGAGATTGAGCTCAACTGACCGAAAAATAGACCATGAGGAGGAAGCAAAGCCCCAGGCCCCTGTTTGCTTTGCTGTCCAGTACCAGCCAGATGGGGAGACCCAGATGCTGCAAAGCCAGTGGAACCTCACAAGGAGGCAACAGGGAAAACACAAAGGAAAAAAAAGGTCAGTGTTAATGGAACATCAAAACTTCCAGGAACATCGACACCAGGTGATCAAAACAAAACCAGCCCCCAAAATCCCCTGCCAGGGGAGAACTGCAATAAATGTGAGGCAGCAGCAGAGTTATTGATTCCAGCCTGGCTGGGACAGCAAGGGCTGCAAAACACAGGGTGAGATGTCTTTGGAGCTGTAGAAGTAACTCTAGGACCCAGGGCAGTCCCCACTTGTGGCAGCTCTGGGAATCACGTCTCAGGGACACTCAGCTCCTGGTGACAGTACAGCCACTGCACTGCCTTTGGAACCCCATGGCTTTGTCCTCCCTGGTCCACTGCTCATTCACTCCTATTTCCATTTGTTTCCATGAAATGGAGACAGTGTAAGTACATAAGAAAAATCAAACCTGACAATTACTACCTGAGTTTTACCAGCCAGTCACTTCTGGAAGGTGGCAAGTTTATGGGAGAAATACAGTGGGGTTTATTGTTTTTATTTCTTCCTGTGCTAAAAAAACCCAATAAAACTCGAAAGTTTGATCCCATTCTTGCAAGCAGACAGAACCAAAAAAAAGAAGTTCTAGCAACAAGTTGAATTCAGTCAGGTGGGTGGACAACACGAGGCGTCTGCACAGCACAGCCTCTGCTCCCATCCTGCAGTGGGGGATGGAGCCAGTGAGCCCCAGCCAGGCTCAAACACAGCTCCTCTCCTGTCAAGGCACCAAATAAAAATTACAGAATCTCCTAAGTGGAAGGGGCCCACAAAGATCATCCTGCCCAGCTCCTGCCCTGCGCAGGACACCCCAACAATCCCACCCTGTCCCTGAGAGCATTGTCGAAACATTGCTTGAGCTCTGGCAGCCTTGGGACTGTGCCCACTGTCCCAGGGAGCCTGTTCAGTGCCCAACCACCCTCTGGAGGAAGAACCTTTTCCTGAGATCCAAACTAAACCTCCCTGATTGTATTTGATAGAATCTCATTTTAATAGATCTAGCCTCTTTCAGTCATTTGGGATAAAATCCAGGTAAGAGCAGATACAAACTTACAAACACAGGAGGTGAGGAAAAACCTAAGTGAGCTCTAACATCAATGCTGCATTTTCCCAAAACAACAGCCAGTTACTGCTGCACCAAACATGCTTCTGACACAGTAAATAAAAGCAAATGCCTGCCAGGGGCAGTTAAACCCCATCCCACAGAGCCACAGGACTACAAGCTGTTATTGCCCACTGAGTTGGTAAATATTGCCCAAAATAAACTTAACCAGAAAAAACAGAGACCTGAAAGTGAGGGACATGGAACAAACCAGGGTTTGCAAGCAGCTGCCTTGAGCTCCATTGCCTGACACTATGAGAGAGCACCACGAATATCCACCCTCCATTTCTGAGTATTTTTCCCATGTAGAAACTTGATTTTTGTGATGGCAACCCCCATTTGCCATGTTATTTCTGCCACCTCCCTGCCTGCTGGAGGCCCAGCAAAGACACAGCCATACCAGCAGGACTTGTGATGCCACTGGGTACATACTGGTGCCCAGCCACAGGTACACTGGGGACAGTGCCCACTGTAGACAATGTGAAAAACCCCTCCTGGACCACCCTTGTCATCTCCAGTTCCTCATGAGGACATGAGCAGCTGCTGGATTACTGTGCAAAAGGAAGGAAAATAAATCCAATCTCGTTAGATTAATTCAGAAAAAACTATCCATACATCTCCCTTGCTATGAAATCCAGGCAGCAGCATGTCCTGTCAAGAGTGGTCAGTGTTTCCCTGATGGAAACCATGGCACTGCACACTACTGATTTCCAGAACTGCCTCCAGGCCCAAGGGATTTCCAGCTGGACCCCAGTCTCACCCTGCTGCTGCAGCACACAGATAATTTTAGCTCCAACTGCATTATATAAGAGTTGAGAGGATACACTGCTCCTGGGAAGGAGAGGCACAAGTGTAATTTAACATTATTTAGGCAGCAAAAAGGAGTAAACATTAGGAAATGGAGGGAGAGATGTGATTAATGCAAAAACTGCTCCAAGGTAGCCAAGTCAAATAGTTCTACCAGTGTCAAGTGCAGAGTCCTGTGCCATGTTCTGGCATAGAGGGAACAGGGAATCTGAGGAGCCAGAGTAAGATTCAACACAGACCTTTAGTACATGGTCAAGGTGGAGCAGCCTAAAGAAGAGCAACCCCTCTATCAGTCAAGGGCACAATCCTGGAGAATCCCAGAATTGTTGAGGTTGAAAAAGCCTCTCAGATCATCAAGTCCCACCCTTTACCCAGCACTGTCAAGGCCACCACTAACCCATGTCCCCAAGGGCCACATCCACAGGGCTTTTAAATCCCTGCAGGGATGGGGACCTCACCCCTGTGCAGACATGACCAGGCTTTCTCAGGTCATACAACCCCAAAAAACATGGACCAGAAACTCTTCCTGCATCCATCACAATTTCCAGTGGTCTCGAAGAAAGCCTCAGTAAGGAAAGGTAATTCAGATCAGTCAGATGAATGTGTATTAAAACAGAGAGAGGTTTCCAAAGTCTGGATTCGAAAGCCAAGGCATAAATGAAATGCTCCAGGAAATATTATTTACACATTGTGTTTTCAGAGAGCAGCAAAACATTGTTTTAAAATGATGTTTGCAACCCCTTTTGATAAACTGTGTATACAAAAAATAAATTTAGAGTCAGGTCTGTGACGGCTGTCAAATCTACAGCATTTATTTACAGGAAAGAGGAACAATATTTTGACTTCTCCTGAGCAGCCTTTCAGGAAGGGGAGCTTTTTGTGACTTAAATGCACAAAGAAATGCCACATTAGTCAGAGGTCTATTTCCCCACTACAACAGGAGCATTATTTGGCAATGACCTCCAAATGGCCTCTATTTTTCAGTGGGGTTGGATCAAGTGTAAAGTTAAAGCCACCACCAGCCCTCAATGGTCCTGTCTAAACAGCATTTCAAAGGTGCTTTTTTTCTTTTGGAAAATTAGACAAAACCCTTTCTGGTGTCCTGCAATTACAGATTTACACACCATAGGGTGGCACAAGACACCTTATGTAAAATGGAGCGCTTTTCTTTCTTGAACATCACTGCAGGAGATAATACAGAAACAAAAAAAGCAAAGCAAGATGTGCCTCCTGCAGACAGTGACATTATTGTATGAACAATTTAAAGAACAAAGTCTGCAAAGGCCACAAAGGGCTGCTTCTGTTGAACAGGACAAGCCCACACCTGAGGGGACCTGCCAGGCAAATCCCTCTAAAATTAATAGAGGCACTTTTACTGCCTTAATGTTTTAAGTCCCCGTTGACCAGACCAAAGCTTCACTGAGGGTCTTGCTCAGAAATCACAGGTAAGAAATAAAAAGCAGAGAACATCTGCCTGGAGACACATTGATGTATTCCTTATGATACTAAGGCTCATTTGGTTTGGGGTTTTTTTACAGTTCCTGAGGGGTTAATTTGGTGGGACTTTATTATCTTGTTTGTTAGACAAGACCTGAGATCTCAGTTTTATGTTGTTTCTGTTCTATGTTGAACAGGCTTCAGCCAGTGTGCAGCAGGTCTGCAAACAGCATGGATTGTCATCCCCAGTCCATCACTGCCACGTCCCTCTAAGCCTTTCTTCCACCTCCTTTATGACTGTAATCATGTGGTAACTATATGGTGTCTTGTTGCTACATTTCAGAGAGAGACTGGAGACCTGTTCCTTGCTCAGAGCACATCCACACACAGACATCACTCACTTGGCTTTCTCTTCCAGAAGAATAAATTCTGTCTCACCTGGAAAGTAAGAACCTTTTCCTCTCCTTTTTTTTTTTTTTTTTTTCCATTTTGCACTTAAACAATTATCCTGAGTCACCCATCTGGAGTAAATGCAGTTCAAGTGGGGGTGCCCAGCCTGCAGAGCCCTGTCCCAGAGTGATGTGATCAGCAACTCTGAATGGTTGGATTAGCATCTGATGAGCTGTGCTAACGTGAATTACAGCCTGGCTCTGGATCCCAGCACATCCCTGTTTCAGGCTCAGCAGGGCTCCAGCTCCAGCCTCCTCCCCAGTGGGTGGGTTGACTCAAGTTTCAAGCACCGTTTAGATCGAGGTTTTCATCTTTAGGCAAGAGCTCAGCAGCAGCAATGCTGAGATTAGGTTTTGAATGAAGTCTTTGGAAAGACTTTAATTTTACCTTTCAAGTGTTGACTTAGAAAACACCCTTGTGATTCAGGAGCTTTAGCACTCACCCGTGGAGCCTGATAATTTATCTTCAGTAATGGCCCACCCCCACTGTTGTAGTTTCTGCCTGGGTAATGTGTTTATTGCAGCTTGTGGAGTCTATGATTTATTTGCTCTGACCCCAGTGCTAATGGATATGAATGAACAGGAACCAGAGCCCCTCACTGATGGGATCTTCTCCACAGCACTGTCTGCAGTCACCCTTCACACTCACATGCTACAGAGCTCAGCTGCTGCAGTGCCATTATTCGGAAAATGTCTTTTTGAGCCTTCTGCCCCATGGAATTTACTGCAAAGTAAATTTTTAATTCACTCTTGCAAACTCAGATTTCCCAAAACCAATGCCCAGTTGGGTGCTGGTGGCAAACACAAAGTCCCTGAAGGGATATTGGCAGACCTGACATCTTCATGGGAAGGGAGCCCATACAAGTTTCTCACCCCATATTTGTCAGAATGTCTAGTGGACACAAAATTGTCTCATAGACAAGACAGGCAGTGTAACTCCTTCACTGACCTCAACTCAATAGCAGCAAAAAGGGGTTGTGTGATCAAATATCCAAGAGTTAAAACTAAAGAGGTTTGAACTAAGCAGCAGCTGCTTTAGCATGTGAACGTGTCTACAGAGTCTTTACTAGAAAGCAAATTTTCCTGGGAGCATTCATAGGATTGGCTGTTACAGCACTGGGGTTGTGAAAGAGGCAGGAAATTACCTCCACAACACCTGATCCCTCTCTGGGGAACACTCAAGCCCAGGTTTCATGGACAGTCTGAGCTTTCCAGGACTGAGCCATATGGGATAAGTCATAATAATTTTATACCCAGAATCATTAAGGTTGGAAAAGCCCTCCCAGACCATGGAGTCCACCCTGTGCCCCATCCCCAGTCCAGAGCCCTGAGTGCCATGTCCAGTTGTTCCCTGGGCATCTCCAGGGATGAGGACTCCACCAGCTCCCTGGGTAGCCCCTTCCAATGCCTGAACAACATTTCCAGCAAGAAATTCCTCCTCATGTCCAACCTGAACCCACCTGGCAAAGCTTGAGGTCATTTCCTCTTGTCCTGTCACTGGAAATTATGAAATGGCACTTGCCAGTCAATGGCTTTCCCATTGTAGCAACCCCATACCAGCCTACATAAAACATGGCACCTTCCTGATGGTTCCAGGAGATGCCGTGAACCATCAGGAACCATCCTGGAATGGGTTCAGCAGGAGGGTATGGTGGTGCTCTGGTTCTGGTGGGAAACCCCATTTGACACTTGGCTACTGAACTGCTGAAGAGGAAACACTTTTTAATAGAGTGACTTCATCAGGTGGTTGTACAAAATAATTCAGGCTCTGTTCCTTTGTCCCCTGACACCTGATTTTCTACTACAAGGCATGTTCTGCTCTCCACACACAACCTCTCACCATTGGCAAAAGTGAAATATGACTGAGGTAGAAAATAAATCAGTATAAATTAATGCTCAGAATAAGAATATTTGCCACTTCTTTTGGTAATGATTTAAGGGTTTCACTGCCATTGCCACTCTTATTGTGCCATCTGCTCAAGCTTAAAAACTACTAAGAGGTCTCTGAGCTCCCCAGCGCAAGGACAGTAAGAAATGAACCTGAAATTATCAACAGAATCACAACATCTAAACCCAGGGGGGTTATAGAAGCTGCAAAACATTTGGCTGCACTTCAGCAAATACTTATTTTATGTCCTTTAGCTGTAAAGCTCACGAGCAAGAAATAAGCTCAATTCCCAGTCCAGTTAAACATCCAGGAAATCCAAGCAGTGGCTCGAGCTGCAGCCAAAGGACATCCCAACAAAGCTCCATGGAGGAGCACCTGCACCCCAGCTCAGGACCAGGCAGAACACAGGATCTGCCACACCCAGGCTGTGCAGGTTTAGGGGGTTTGTGTAACAAAGCTCATGGTAGGAGCTGAGAGAAGTTAAAGGAAAAAGGTCTTTCTTCATACAGGGAACAGGTTTTTCTCCTGTGTTCCCATATCAGTCAGAATATTTCCTTTCAGCAGGGCCAGAGGGACCACTCTCTGGAAAGGGCAGAGTAACCACCTGGGGCCAGATTACTTAAATATACACAGGTGCCAGAAAGTGGACTCCCCTAATAACAACCAGCTTTAAATATACCCCAAAAGAAAAGTGAAGCAGCCAATCCTTTTTTTTTTTTTTTCCAGGACTGTTAATACATTTTACATTTAAATGGACCAGAACCCCCAAACTCCCTGTACTGTTCCATCAATATTTTCTCCTTCTGCTTCTCTGCAGCCCAAGGGACTCTGGCATCTTTCCCACAACAGGATGGGTGGGCATCCCTCTCCCAGTAACCAGCAGGTGTAAATCAGGCAGATCCCAAGGGGTGAGATGTGTTCAGCTGAAACTTCTCAGGCAGTTTTCCCACCATCTCCAAGTACTTTAATCACCATCTCACTGAAAGATTAATCTTCTCAAACACCAGTTCCTGTCACAACAAGGTGGTTGCAAACCCAGGCTGGTGTGTGTTGAAAGCAATGCTCAGGAGGGACATCTGTTACTATTTATTGTACAGACGGACCAGTTCCCGAGAGGTTCTGACTCCCAGATGCCTTTGTTTGATGCTTCCATTTCATTTAACAAGGGAATCAAATTCCATTTGTCAGGAACTCAACTTCAGAGACCTGAGTTAAACACCTCTGAGCAAACACACAGTGTCAGAGACCTGCTGGGAGGACTCTGAGGGCTGGAAAAACAGGTTGCACACTGCCAGAGGGCAGGGTTAGATGGGATATTGGGATGAAATTCCTCTCTGTGAGGCTGGTGAAGCCCTGGCACAGGCTGCCCAGAGGAGCTGTGACTGCCCCATCCCTGGGAATATCCAAGGGGCTTGGAGAACCTGGGATAGTTGAAGGTGTCCCTGCCCATGGCAGCAGGTGGAACAAGATGAGCTTTAAGGTCCCTTCCAACCCAAACCATTCCATGATTCTATGATTCACTTGAATAGTTCTGCTGGCCAGCAGCAGTGTGAACTACTTTGCAAACCAGATGGAGATCACCCTGGTGATCACTGGCTCTTACTCATAGTTCAGAGTATTTTCTGTACTGTTCCCCTGAAGTATATTCCTGCAAAACAACCACATTAAAAACCCTCCCACATTCAAGTGTAGTAAGAGTTTGATGTTAACCCTTAAGTGCTTTCAAGGACCTAATGGTTGAAGCTGATTTTAACTCACTTCTGCAGTCTGATGCTGCAGTTAAAAGAATGTGAGGAGGTGGGTACTTACTCCCAGATAAAAAGAAATGAGCAGACAGAACTCCCACAGGGTGCTGGGCAGACAGGAGTTTGCCCACTCTCCTTTATCACTGTGAGCACAGAAGGAAGCAGGAGAGATTTTGGTGGGAGGAAAGTCTGTGCTCCACACAGCCAACAGATGTAACGTGGAATATGTGCCTCACTCTGCCCCTAGCACCTGCTCCTGAAATCAGCCACTGTGATACCCCAAACCCTCAGGAGGGCTGGAGCCACCTGGGCATACAGAGTCAGTGACTTTGTGCCCTGAAAAAGCTGAAGCAGAGGAAACATGAGGATTAACAGGGAGGAACAACAAGATGACAATATTATTTAGGCCTTCAGTCTGCAAAATGCAGTTCTAGTAAATCCACATTAGATGGTTTGAGTATTTAAAAAAAACCCACATTTTTATGCAAAATGATGCTGCCCCAGGAACAAGATGTCAACAAGGAAGAAATAATAAATAACCAATTATAGGAAAAAATTGTACCTTTGCATTTTGCTGCATGATCTGAGGCGCCAGAAACGTGGCTGTTGCCCAAACAAATATGATCTACATAAATAAGCATCAGCAGGAGACTCTGGGAGTGTGGCTAGAGAAGACACTTCCTGGGCATGGTGATGTTTTTTGGAAGAGCAGCTGGAATACAGTTTATGTTGATTCATAAATGTGTCATTTTTTGGATGGAGGCTGGAAAATGAGATGGAAAAATGGCACTGGAATAAATGCTGGGAGTGTGGGAGACAGGAGCAGGGAGAACAAATAACAGATCAGTTCAGAGGAAGAGGATCCAGCCCTCAGGAACAGTAGGCACAATAGAGAGGGACAGGGTGGGAAAGACGCACAACACCTTATGGTGTGACAGACTAGAGATGGAATAAAATCAGAGGAGAAGGAGCTGTGTCACAGTGGCATAGGGCAGAGGGGAGTGATTGGAAACACAGCCACTCAATAAACATCCAACAGCTGCTTTTAACATTTGCTCAACAAGAAGTGTGCATGCAAAGTTATCCCTCAGCCTATGGTTGTGAGGTTTGTTGGGAAGGATGAAGGCAAAGGGAACTGGTAGCTCTGGCTCTGCCACCTGTACTCCAACCTCAGGCAGTCCATGGTACAAAACTCATCCTCCTGTGCTCTGCAACCCACCTGAAATCCCACTTGTCATCCTGCTCTGAAATCTGCTTGTATTGACCTTCAGTCCTCTGAAACTTGAATACCAACTAAACCTCTGCATGGAGAATCAAATTCCACCCCAGCAAAAGCTCCCACCCAACAGCAAACTTGGTATCCTGCCCTGTAAAACAGGTTGCCCAAGTAATTGAATTTTTTTGATGTCCCAGGCTAAAATAGAGACAAAAGTGTGTCAATCTCTTCGAAAGAGAAACACAGTGAGTACAAAACAAGAACAGCAGGACACCAGCTGAGCATCTACAGCCACTCACCTGAGCCTCAGATATGGAACATGAGACCATGACAAAGACCCTGCCTGGGCACCTTCCCAGGGGCAGTGGAAGTTCACGCCTGGGGAGGGATGGGGGCTAAAACAAGGTTTGCAAGTTCTCCTGCTCTACATCTGGTGAATTTTTGACAAAAAACCCACAAGCATGCAATAAGAACAATAAATCAGACCAGGAGAATCCATCCAAAATCACGTCAGTTTGAAAGATAACTCAAGTGAGACAAAGTTCAGCTGTGCCAAATTTTGTCCCCAGTTGATCTCAGCACTGCACAGGAAGTCCCAGCTATAACTTTATAACCAGCTTTCCAACAGAAAAGAGTCTGCCATGAAGCCCCAGGGCACAGCCCAGTAGTCCAAATAACTTTTCAGAAAATCTCTTTATACGCCACCTTATTATCTGTTTCCCTAGAAACAACCATAGGCACCCACCAGCCAAGGAGCTGGAACTTGTCTTAATTTTAGCTGCTGCTGTTTCTTCCTACTTCATCCTCATTTTCACAGAAACAGACACAAGAGCACTGTGGAATGTGACACTGCCATTCCACGGGCAAGCCCTACACTGGTGCAGCTTCACTCCTTAAGCTCTGGGTTTATATGAAGCCACTGCAGTCCCAGGGTGGCCCAGACCTGCTCTGAGCTGAGCCCCAGCTCACACAAGCCTCAAACAGGCCCTGGCTGGATTTTTGAGCCAACAGTGAAAGCCAGGAGGAGAATGTATGCTGGGATTTCAACAGTCCAAGGTTAAGCAGGGCTTTGTCGTGGCTCAATGAGGGCAGAGCACAGTGCTCAGCCACAGCCAGGGTTAAAGCATCACACCCCGTCCTCTCTTCACCCTGATCACCCTGGCAGAGCCCGAGAAATATCTGCCTGGTTTGACACATTCTCCACAGTTTTAAGTTAACTATGGATATATTCCCTCAGGAACAGACTTGTGTGTAACTGGTGGCTTTTAGTCAAGATTTCTAACACTTCGTTGTATACAACACCTCAGGGTCAGTCCACCTGAAATCATATCTCCCCTGTATCTCTCCAGCTGTCCTGGTGCAGGACTAACATCCTCAAGGAGCTGTCTAAGAGTACAGCACTCCCCTATTTTGACTAGAACCAGTTCCCTTTCATGATGGTTTTGTACTAATCACAACCCACCTCAGCACACTAACAAAAACCACAAACCCCGTTTGAAGGGCAGCAATGCCGTCCTGGAAGGGCTGCATGACCCTCAGCAGCACAGAACTCAATAGAAATCCTAGAAACATCAACTTCTAATCAGAACTCAATAAAAAGAGACAAAGCAGAGCAGAAGCACCTGCTGGTGTTTCATGCAGAATTCACGAGTATTTTTGCAGGAAACTGCAATGCTAAATAAAACCTCAGGAAAAAAAAGTAAAAAAAACCCCAAACTAAACAAAACAAACAAACAAAAAAAAGCTTCAGCTTTACAAGATTGTTACATTGGCTTTTCTGTGTGCCTTGGAGACCCAGGCACTTTGTAAGAAGAAGAAAATTGAGTTGACTTTCCCCTAAACAGGAACGGATTGCTGAGCCCATGCAGTCATTTTAAATTTACAGAAATGTGAGCAAGAAAAACACAGGCCCGAAGAGTTCTCCTGGCAGGAGTGAACTGCATAGTAAGTGCAGCCTCACAACTGGAAAGGTTAAAGTGACCTAGGCAGCTGGTGGATAAGGAAGGAAAGGATTTTACCAAGCTGAGCACTGAGTGTTTGCTCAAACACTCTCAGGGAGTGTGTGAGGGGTGGGTGATAACAGAAATCAGCTGATAAATGGCAGAGTTGCCAATAGGAACAGTCAATACCCTTGTGCCAAACACATCCATGGCCAGAATGTACAACAGACTGAAAAATAAATACAAGGGCTAAAATAAAATATAAAAATCAACTGGAGGGGGAGGGTGAACCCAACACTTCCCCCAGCACAACCTTTCCAGAGCCCCTCATGGCTCCTCTGAAGCCACATTAATGCAAACAAGAAAAACTGGTTTGATTTTAAATTAGAAAAAAAACCCATTCTTAATTGTGAATTCTTTCATTATGCAGCTCTGTAGTGTAATTTTGGAGTAGCTGGTCAAGTGGCAATTAACAGTAAAATAAAGAGTGGTTAATTTAGCTGTTGTCTCATTTTAGCTTAGGCAGATAATCTACAAGGAAATTAATCCCCTTGGGGTAACAGGGGCTCTGACAATAAACTGGAGGAGAGGAAGAGGCTAGAAATTAAAAATAAATACAGACTAACAGAGATGACTTCAGGAGGCAGGAATGATTGACAACATGAACAGCAATTCTCCAGGGGACCAAAAGAGAGGAGCAAACACCCCAAAATCCATGCATGTGGTTAAATAACTCATGTTCTGGCCAGGCTACACAGTAAAACCACCAAGGGCAAATGGCATTAACAGACAGGATACCAACCATGTATTCAGTTTGGGAACAAAACAAACAAATATATTTTTATATGAAATAGAATAGAATCCCTCATTTTGGGCAGACAGCAGCAGCCCTCACCTCTGGCTGCACAGATCCCTTGGGACAGCACCTGATATCCCTCCTCCTCTCCTGCCATTCCTTGTGTTTCTGCAGGAGACTCCCCTTGTTATAAAGCCCAGCCTGAGCCAAGCAGCACCATCTCACTCAGTTTACAGCTTTCAAACACTCTCAGTGGGTTTTTTATCCTTTATTCAGTGCAGTTTTCCACATCACTCCCCTTTCTCTCAAGCCTCACAAGTGCTGTAAACACCCCCGTGTGCAGCACAGCTCCAGCCTCTCAGACCCACTCAGGTGGGGTCACAGGCACCTTCAGAAAGATCACAGAGTCCTCAGCCACAGCCTTGGCTCTACTACACCACGCTGAGCCACACAGGGGCTTTTTGAAACATTTCCAAGGGTTTTCTGCACTAAAAAGTAGCTGGATCACCCACTTCTCAAACTATTTGCTTTTAAATTATCAGACAAATTTTTTTTTAATGTATAGAAACCTACCTGTTCCCCAGAGCTGCACCTTGGACCATCAGCACAGATCCCAGAGCTCCAGTGATCTCCACCTCCTGTAAGACCTCAAAGAACACCTTCTCCCTTCAACTTCACTCCTTTTAAACCCTGCCCTTCATTCTGCATTTGCTCCAGCTGGTTCTCCCTTGATCCAGGTATCACTCTCAGCCGTGTTGGACAGGCACAGCCTTCCAGTCCCAGGTTATTTTGCTGCAGGGTCCAGAAAGAATTGGTTGCTTAAGGAAGGACTTTTCCATCAAACAGAAGCATAGGGAAAACCTGTGAGAGGATTTTCCCTCCTGTTTTAAACATGTGAATGAAAATTATGCTATGTTCTGTATTTCTGCCACTTGAAGCACAATGAGGAAATCAAGAACTACTTCAAATAACCATGTTCCCCTCTCTAAAGCCTCCACCCCAAGCACTGACCTTGGCAAGAGGGCATTTTTGTATAAAACCCGGTTTTGGATGAAATCTCTCCATTTTACCTACAGTACAGGGAACACTTGAGTGTTGATTCAATTAAAAATCAGAATGAGCCTTTGTAGTCATTTGGTTAAACAAACCTTCATAAATTTTAACACTTTTATTTACTGTTTACAGTGTTGACACTTAATGATGCCTTCAGGAAAAAAAAATATAAAGTTTTAAGAGAAGAAAATGACAAATGAAAATAAATTAGAAATGGTTTTCACTAGTTTCCTCTGATCTCCAAATTGTACATATGAACTTCAAAGACTCTGTGGCTGTAAAAACCCTGGACCACTAAAACCAAAGGCATAGAAAACTCTACTCACAGTTCATTAGCAACTTCAAAATTTTTAAAATAATAATAATAATAAATTATTAACATTTTACAGAATTTTTTCTCTTAATTTTCAAGAGTTTTCTAAAGGGTTTCAAAGTATTTTGTTCTTAGCAAATCGATAAATTGCTCCATAGACCTTTGTAAGGTTGACTTCAGTTGAAAAAAAAAAATCAAGTTGAAAAATGGTTTGTCTTTACTGCATCTACATCTTTACTGAAAGGTTTTCCCCCTCTAAATCCATAGAAACTGGGATTTCATGATGGCTATGAAGAACATGGTTAAATGAGACAAGAATTAGAGATTGATGCAGATTTTACAGCCCCTGCTGGCTTAATAACTGAAGTCCCAGGAAAGTTCACTGGAAATCTGCTGCAGATACTGATGATGTTTTTTAAGTGAGAGGAAAATATAATCTTATTTTATTTTCCTTGGACTTAGCTATGAAAATATGACGTTTCTGTTGAGCCAACCAGCCATTGGTGTTTATCTTCCACCACTTATCACAAATGTGGTTTGAGCAGCAGAGCCATTACCCAGCTGTTTGCTGGGCTGTGTTTCACCATTGATGTCCCACTCTTGGGTGTGGGGCATGAAAAATGAGATGTGACAAACCCCAGGTCACCCCGACACCATTTTAGAGCATCCAGGCAAGCTCTGCCATCCCCCAGTGATATCCCAGCACAGAACTACCTCCCTGGGGCTGAGGTGGGAAAGGATCAGCTCTGTATTTGAGCAGCAGTGACCTGAAGCAGTGTCATGGCCAGCACAGGGGTGCTGGGTGGGCAGGTTTGGTCCCCATCTGGTGCTCAGCCCTCGGTGGCCGATGCAGATGTTGCCATCTCCCAGGTACTGACCCTGGGAACACCAGGAGAAGCAAGGGCAGAAAGAGAACATTTGGGTAGTGGAAATGCATGGATAGTCATAAAATAACTAGTAGATGTTATATTTGATTCTTTCTGCAGGCTTCAGTGGGAATACAGACTAAAATGTACCCCTCCTGCACCTTTAGATATCTGGAATATGATTTGCATATGGAGTTAAATGGAATTTCTTTGTAAACAGCTTAGTGTTGTTTCATTCCACTATTTGCATTCAGTTCTAATTCGAGTCTCCAGACAGTTCCCAAAGCTGAGTGTGTGTGCTTTGGGCACCCTTCACTGGGTCACACTGGGAGGATAAGGGGTGAGACAAACATGTCTCTTGTCTGCCATGATGGACACAACACAGCACCTTCAATGAACCAGTCATGGGGAGACACGTGGGAATGGGAGACACCAAAAACTGGGGACATCAGGCAAACCAGCTCCCCAGAAGCCAGGAAGAAACTGGGAGTGGGGGGAACATGACACATGGGACATCCCCACAGGGGTGGTACTGGGAGGGGTGTGAGCAACTTCATAGAGTCATGGAATCATGGAATGGTTTGGGTGGGAAGGGACTTTAAAATTCACCTAGTTCCACCCCCTGCCATGGGCAGGGACACCTCCCACTTCAGGTGATTCCCATTGCAAAAAGCTTCCCGGTTTCTGTGCCACAGCTTGTCACTCCCTGGTTTTACTCCCTGCTCTGTCCTAAGCACCATTAGGATCAGAACTAACAATCTGCTCCTAGTTTAGCACATGGCTTTTGATGCACACCCATGAAGCCAACTCAAGTTGTGCCACAGGATTTTTAAGGGATGTTACAGTGAGGAAATAAAAAACCATCCTCTCTACTGGTGTTAATTTAAAGCAAAGCTTTTATTTTCCTGCCAACAGCTCCCTTCTATCAGTTCGAATTTACTTTTTAATTATGTATATTGCTTTTTTTTCCATGGGAAACTGCAGACTAGAAATATGTATCTCATTATATTTTACGTTATTCAATTGACCTAAACACAAAGGCATTTTTCTTGAATACCGAGTGCTGATGTACCTTTTTAATTAAAGCTTAAAAAGCTTTTAATTAAAACAATAAATCACAGCCAGCAGGGTCTATCTACATTGTCTTCTGGCCTGGGTGTATTTTTTCTTTTGTGATCAGGTTGACCCAAGAGGTAAAAAACAGGTGAAAAGGGCTTTCACTTTTAATTGATACAGTAGCAAATGCTATTCCACATGATGAGCCAAAGAGCAAAGCTGTCACCTGCTTAAGATCACTTCAACCCCTCCATATCCTTTATCCCATGGTCTCCCCTAAATTTGCACCTGTGGCATCAATTAAGCCTCAGTTACAGGTAAATCTTCCCAACTTTGGCTGCCCAACCCTTCTCCGTGCCGGTGTAGAGACTAAATTTAACGTTTCTGGGTCATTTTGTTGCCTCTTCTGTGCAGAGCCAAGGTTTTTCAGAATTCAGGGGTCTTTACACACACCTCAGGGCTGTTGTTGCCTCCTGGACCGTGTCCCACTGCCCAGCCTGTGCACCCCTGACCACTGGGGATCCCAGCAGGAGATGGAGGTAGGAGCTCTGGGAGCTGCTCTTCTGAATTAAGGCATAAATTCTGTGAATCTGTGCCAGTTCAGGCAACTGCCTTTCTTGTTTTAGTTCAGAAGCTCGTTAGAAATACATTTAGTACCTCAAAAAACCCTGCATCGTGCGCTAAAGCTGGGTAAAATATTTTTGGGCCCAAGGTTATAATTACTTCTCAAAGGCTGTAAACTCCATGTGTTCTAAGTATCCAGAAGTCCTAACACTCCAGATCGGTGTTTAAACAAGATGATACAATGAAACATTCCCTCACTTGACGATTAAAGTTCAGTGGATCTTCATGTCCCCTCAGGTGTTAAAAACATCTGAGGGCAAGAAGAAACATCCTCAAGTTGTGCCAGGGCAGATTCAGATTGGATATTGGGAAAATTCCTTCCTGGAAAGGGCTGTTCAGGTCTGGCACAGCTGCCCAGGGCAGGGGTGGAGTTTCCATCCCTGAAGGGATTTAAAAGCACGTGGGGACATGGGTTAGCAATGACCTTGGCAGTGCTGGGAAATGGTTGGCCTTGATAATGTTAAAGGTCCCTTTCAGCCTGAACAATTCTGTGATTCTATGAAAACCTTTTCCACTTTTAGACAAAGATTTTGGCACAAACAATTACAACCACTGCAGTTCCCAATTACATCCTCAGCACTGGGGCAGAAATGACCATTGTTAAACCTCCAGAGAAATTTGCTGCTGCTTTGTGTTTCACAGAAATAATTTCAGAAGTGTCTGATGAACTTGTAAATGGTGTGTTGTGTTTACAGAAGAAAATCCCTTTTCCCATGACAATTAGCTAATGAAATACTCATTTTTCAAGTGCTACATGGAGATATTTGTAGTATACCTGAACTGGGAGAGAGGGAAAAGGAACTGTTTCAAGAAGCAAAAAGCAGAGAGGGGGACCAAAGTGGGAGGTGGTGTTCCCTTTCTTCTTATTCCCAGTCTCAGCAGTAATATTCAGTAGTAACATGCCTGAATATAACATGTTCAGCTCTGTGAATCTTTCCAGTTCTGGAAATCTTGTTCAATTCAAGGATAAATGAAAAGCAAAACTTCAGGGAGAAAAAAAAAAAAGGAAAGACAAAGAAAAAAGAGGGAAGGGTGGGTGACTTCAAGGAGAAACAAAATCTCCCAATAAAGTCAGCAGTAAACTCAAACTACTTGCCTAAAACTACCAGGCAGTAAAGCACAGAACACTTGGCTCATGCTGCTGAGCAATTCCGCTTCCCGGAGGTCCAGAGAATGGAAACACAACCTGAGCACCATGGACAGCAGCCTGTAGTGCCAGCAGTCCTTTCTTCTCCAAAATGTCCTTATTTAACCCATAGAAGTCTCTACAAGGGACTGTCCTCAACCACCACCACAGCCAGAGGGGTCCTGTGAGGTTCTCCCTCCTCCAGCCTGTTGGTGGTCAGTGCCTCCACTTCCTGCACAGGGAATGTGGAGAGGATTTTTCTTCCCTTTCCAAAGTTAGGAAAAAACCCTTCCTTGCTATTATCCCACTTTAAGGTTTTTTTTCCTGTGACTTTTTTTATGTCTCAACCTTTAGCTCACCTCCTTTGGGTTTCCTTATCCACCTCTGTTTATTTTTCCATTATCCAGCCTGGAGGAGGGAAAGCGTCGTGTTTCTCTCCCTGTAGCTGGAAGCAAAACCCCTTGTTAAGGGCACAGGGAGGTGTTCCAGCCCCAGGTGGGGGGAGCTGGTGGAACACACTCACTCCTGAGGAAAGAGCCCCATTAAATTATTATTAACCCTGTGCCCAGCACTTCTCAGCTCAGCCTCCCTCCCTGGCGGGGAGGAGCTGCAGCATATGCTGCGTGTGATGAGACATTCCCAGAGAGATCATGGGATCACGCCCGGAAAAGAGGCAGAGACTCTCAAGAACATGATACAGCGCTGTTGAGAAAGGAAAATAAGCCAAACACAATTTCACCTCCTGCAGCTGAGGGGACTTGGGGCCTTTATCATCTTTCTGAACGAGAGAACAAAGACAATACTTTTAAGTGTTTTCAGTTTGGGAAGAATTGTTTCATCTGAGAGCTGAGGGATAGAGAGACATTGTCAGACCACAGGCTTTAATTAAGTTTGCCATGCTCAGCTCCTGAGCTTTCCAACCCTTCCTGAGAAGAAAGAGAAAAGCAGATGGAGAGCAGGTGTCAAGAGCAATCTGGAAGTTTCTGCAGCTGTGATGGATGTGGGGAACAAAGGTGGGGTATGAAACACTGTCATTCCCCACGTGTGAGTATCACCGGCCTCATCCAGAATTTTAAACGCTCTCAGGCATGGAGGGATTATGGCAGGCATGGATGTGCCTCCAGAACTGCTGGGAATGCATAACACAGGAATCATATCTACCCCTAGGTTGCCCTTATGGTGACCCTCTCCTGCCAGTGCCTGGAGACCCTCTGGCAGAGGTGTTGGTGCCAAGGTGGGACTGAGGTCTCCTCCTGGACCACAAAGCTTGGCTCCAGTCACTGGGCTGGGAATGAGTGTGGGGAAAATGGGATTATTTATGGCAGATGGTTAAAGTGCCCCAGCAGTGCACTCAGCAGTCAGAGAGTCACAGAATCATGGGTTCATCTAGGTTGGAAAAGGCCTTTGCCCCAGCACTGCCAAAGCCACCACTAACACACATCCCCAGGTGCCACATCCACACAGCTTTTAAATCCCTCCAGGGATAGGGACTCCACCTTTGCCCTGGGCAGCTGTGACAGGGCTGGACAGCCTTTCAGTGAAGGATTTTTCCCCAACATCCCATGAGAAGTTCAGTCCTTGTTCTGCAAAAGGGAAAAGTCTTTTGTTATCTAGAGTGCATTTGTTTGTCTCAAAAGAAGAGTTCTGGGATTGGCTTTGCTCTAGAAGCAATGTGATCTCCTCCTCAGAGGTGTTTTGACTCACCTCTGTCTACAGGAGAAGATGCCCAGTGGCACTTTCAGGCAGCTCAGGCCCTACAAGACAAAACCTCACCTTCAGGGAGAAGAGATCCCTGTAGGAGCCTTTTGCAGGAAATTTCTAGTTGTCCTATAGTGCTTCCCAAGCAGGAATCAGCACCCCCAGGGCAAACCCTCCATTTCAGTTCTAAACATGCCTGTGTTATTTTCCCAAGAACCTGTTTTCATTTTTAGGAATAATAACCACCACATTACTATAAATGCATGTGTGGCTAAAAAAATTATTGTGCAATTGCTGTGCAGGACACAAGAATATTCCTGGAACGGTGGAATAAACCTTGTTTCCACTGCTGATAAAAAAGGCAGCATTTCCATCTCTGTAAAGAAAAAAACAATTATCCCTCTCTCCTAAGAAAAGAGGTGAATCCCTCGATCAGAGAGAGCAATAAATCAATGGGAGGTTATTAATGAAATGGGTCTCATCAGTCTTTATTTACTGGAAAGGAACCTGGAAGGTTTGTGATGGATGTTTTGGTGATGGAGCAGCAGCAGAGGAGGGAGGAGGAGGAAGGAAGGAGTTCTGTGCATGGACCTGCTTTGCTTTTCCACCTTGTCCCACCCCAAGGCAGGGCAGAGCCTCCCCAGCACTGGGAACACAACCCCAGAGTGAGCAAAGAAGAGGAAAAAGATGAATCCAATAGATTTTGTAATGAGTTTTGAAATTTATTCTGCTTTTGGATACTTCTTACAATGCAGGGCCACTTCTACTACAAAACACAGAGCTGATCCCAAAGCTGCAAATCCCTGCAGAGGCCAAGTAATTTGTCAGTTATTGGCATTATCTGTACTTCCATCAGCTCTTCTGCTCACAAAGATCCATCAGGAATCTACCTCTTAAATCAGCATTTATTTCCTCTTGTTTTGATGGTTGCAGATGCCTTTGTCCCTTTTGCACACATTCACTGCAAAGTGGCATCTCTCCCTCAGAATAATCTTTGAGAAATAAAAAAACTGAATGTTTAGTTGTTTGGTGCAGGATTTGGCAGCCAATCAGGAGAAATTTTTCCAACAGCAGCTATTTCATCTAAGGCACAAAAATCACAAAAGAAAGAAAATCACTGGATCACATCTAACCCTCTAAATAGCAGCAAAAGAGGTTTGTATTGAAAATCAAACCCAAATATTGGTAGGTTGCTAATTTTTATTCAGTCTCTTGAATGGAGAAGATGTAAAAACTTTTAAGGAATTCAGGGCCAGTTTCTTCCTGGGGATCTGGGATAAATAAGTAGCACAACCACCCTCTGTTGAGACATCAACTTCTACTCCCCTGACTTGGGGCATTGGCTCCTGAGTTATTCCCAGCACACTGTTCCTCATGCCCATGGAGGGCTGGGTATTTCTTTGGCTTTTAGTGATCAGTGCACTTCTTAATGGATAAAATATACAGAAAACTTACATCTTCCAGAGCATGAGAGACAAATTATATTTCTGCAGGAAATAAATGGTGTTCAACAGCTGCAAACTGGCTTCAGTGGAGCTGGTAGGAGGCTCAGATCACACACACAGAGACACATTTTGGCTCCTTCCTTAAACAGGATAATAAAAGAAAATCTGCAAAGCACCAATAGAGTGAAAAAATGTGGTTTTAACTATGCAATTGTCTTTTACAGGAGTCTAAATTTCATTTCCACCTGTTACTGAGCAGCTAATAGGTTTCCTCTCAGTGAAACAAAAGTGCTTGGAATTTGTTTCGTCCTAAGTTGTTGTGATAGTAACACTCCATATCCCACTGCTGGGGTCTGGAAACTCATCGGATCCCACTGCATCAATGGGGCTTTTCTGTGCACTTGCAAAGGATGAAGCAGGGTCCATGTCCACAAATCCAGTTCACTGTCCAAGGCAAGAACTTGAGCAAACTGCCTTGTATGAACTCACTGGCAACCACTAATAATATCCAAGCCAGGTTGGATGGGGCTTGGAACTACCTGGTCCAGTGGAAGGTGTCCTTGCCCGTGGCAGGGAGTGGAACAATAAGGTCCCTGCAACCTAAGTCTTCTGCACTTCTATAATTCTATGAACTTTCCCACTTCTGGAAATCTCCAGGTGCTGGGAATCCCTGTGCTTGGAAGGATCCCCCACGTGCCCGAGTGCCCACAAAAATGTGTCTCCAACATATACAGAGCCACAAAATGTCACTGCATGTGAAATTTTAATCCCTTCCTTGCCATGGAAGGGGATCTCCAGCCATGATCACTCTCTGCTGTCTGTAACCTATCACTCTGTGGCCATGGCTCCATGATCCCTTCATCCCAGGTCTCGGGATAAATCTCACTGAACTTTATATTTTGATATTTCTGGCAGCAGCTTTAGCTCCAGGATTGTTGACTGTGCCTTGTGCAGTTTTTATTCAAATACATGTTAAACAGAGCCAGTGAAGGATGTGCAGCCTCCTTGGATGAGTGGGGCTGGCAAATAGAGCCCAACCACTGCCGTGTGTAACAACTGCTAATGAAGCTTTAAAGAGATGCTGCATAATTCAGATGTGGTTCAGCAGCAGTTTTAGGTGCCTTCCACTTCTGCTCTTCCTTCACTTCCTTGTATTTATGTTTCTGAGAATAATGAAGTGTGAACAAGATAAATTTATGGAAAAAAACATGTAGCTCTATATATGCAATGAATAAACAGGAATTTTAAACTATGATTTTTCTGCAAACTCCTAAAAGCAGAGGTATCTGTTCATGTTGGTTTATTTACCACTTGGGTGAATTTCCCATTCTGTTCCTAGAAGCAGAATGTTCAGGACAGGAAAGAAAATTAATATTGCAATTGTATACTTTGTTTTCTTCCTTGTTTTTCAAGCATGTTGAATATCTGCAAAAACCAGGGCAGAACTAAGTACCTGCCCAGACTGTGTATTCTCAAGGTGTTCAGTGCCCTGCTGAGGGCAGGAACCCCAAACTAGCCTTTGTATCCAGCTGACACCCTCCCAAACCCCTGCAGTGGCTCTTCCCATGGGGCACACACCTGATCCCTGTCTGAGGGATGAAGATCACAGAGTTTCTATCAGAAAAAAGAAAAGTACTGATTTCTCCCATCTCTCCACATCTGTGTTTCCACCTCACTGGTGTTTAAATATCCTTAAGCAGCATCTGCTTCAAACACTTCAGCAAAAGGCATCCCTGGAAGTGTCCAAGGCTGGGTTGGATGGGGCTTGATCTAGTGAAAGGTGTCCCTGCCCATGGCAGGGGATTTGGAACTAAATGGTCTTTGAGGTCCCTTCCAACCCAAACCATTCCATGATTCCATGACTGTAAAACTGGTTCAGCTGTTTCTATAACGAGAGCTAACACTGAAATAATTTAAACATATACTCACACACTATATTTAATCTCTGGCATGGAAGTAAAACTCTTATCTGCTGATGTTGTGCTTTTTGGAAATGCCATCAATGCAATGAAAATGCAGGTTTAAGTAACAGCAAAGTATTCTTAACCTGTGCAAGGAAGGGTATAACTTCCTATTGCCACAGTGACAGGCACTAAAACTCCCTCGTAAAATCTCCCACTGGCTCCACACCACCTCTTTTACAGCATTAAAAATGTATTAAAGCAGAGTTGTAACCATCTTGTAATACTTGCTCATGCTGTCAGTCCTGTTCTTTGCGATCACAGGATCAAAAAGCAAGTACGGGGTTTGTGTCAGATTTGAAATTCACTCCCCAAACCCTCCACCCCACGCCGGGGCGGGCAGAAGCTGATGGGTGAAACACCACCTTTGCCACGACTGATGCATTTATTATGTTTTTGAGGTTTTTTTAAGTTTAAACATTTGAATAAAAATCATTGGAATTTCTTTACTCAACAATTTCCCTTTAACTATATTTGGGGTTCAATTGCTCAAAGATGACATTTGTCTGTTAGACATTGTCTTTCCAAAACCTAATTGGAGATCACAGAAATCGTGCAGCCACTTTTGCCTTTGCAATTGTCTGGGTTTATTAACAACTGGATTAATTTGTCTTGCCCATTCAAACCATTCTGCTCCTGAGGGATGCCCTGCTGACCTGTGCATTCCCAAAGGTGTGTTCACTATCCGAATTGCAATCCCCTTGTTTTCCTGTCTTGGACATTGTTATAGATGTCTTTGAGTCAGGGAGCAGATTCCTGAACATTTTAACTTTGGCTTTGGACTCTCAGTGTCACCTTGAAATTGTTGATTTGGTGCTATTTTAGGCAAACAGTACTTTACTACAGTGAGCAACACTGACTAATAACCATGGAAAGAACTGAAAATGTAAATACAGCACTGGAAATTTTCCACTGAAGGGATTTTCCAGGGCAGTGATGGGGTCTCCATCGCTGGAGGTGTTGAAAACATGTGTGGATGTGGCACTTGGGGACAAAGCTTAATGTGGTGCTGATTTGACTGTTGGATTTGAAAATATTACAGGTCTTTTTCAACCTTAACAGTTCTGTGATTGACCGAGGGCAGGTTCCCAGAAGTACCAATCATTAGATCACAACTAGATACTTCATTTTTTGTACTTCAGGTCACACAGTCCCCACGTGCTCAGCAGTGAGGTACAAGAGCCAGGGTTATGGATCTGTTGCTATCTGCTACTGATTACCCCTCCCCAGCAGTCTCTCATTGCCCCTGACTCTCAGACACATCTCATGATGAACAACCTTCCCAGAGAAAACCCTTTCAGTCAGTTCAGATGTGCACTTACCACAGCTTCACAGGCAACAAAGAGATAGATAGATAGATAAGTTAAAAGAATTGAAATAGCATTTATGCCTTCACCACAAAACAGGCAGCAAATGTTGGACTATTAATCTGCTTTTCCCTTCCCTTAAACAAAGCCTGAGATAAAGTGCTGGGCTCTGCTTAGTCTGCAAAATCTTTTCTTTGCCTTTCTTACAAGAACAATAGTGCATTTTATTGTCTCAAATAAATTAGGCAGATTTCTGAAGAACAACTGATGCCCTGGCTGTCAGGAACCAAAGTTCCTTCAATGCCAAATGTCAGTTTGAAATGCAGACCTCCTTGGCCTGGCTGGTCGTGGACATCCCATGGCCAGTGCTCAGTGGTGCACAGGATTTATGGGACCATGGAATGGTTTGGGTTGGAAGAAATCTGAAAGATCATCTCATTCCACCCCCTGCCATGGGCAGGGACACCTTCCACTAGCCCAGGTTGCTCCAAGCCCTGTCCAACCTGGCCTTGGACACTTCCAGGGATGGGGCAGCCCCAGCTCCTCCAGGCAACCTGTGCCAGGGCCTCACCACCCTCACAGGGAAGAATTCCTTCCCAATATCCATCTAAATCTACCCTCTTTCAGCTTAAAGTCATTCCCCTCTTGACATCCTCTAGTAGCTCGTCACCAGCCCTCAGTCCTGTCCAAAGCAAAAAACCTGGTGACTGGCAAAATTTGGAGGAGAGGAAAAAAGGACTGAAGCCTGTGGCACAACTGCAACAGCAAGTCTGGTGGCTGTGAATCAAAGTTATCCCAAAAATGACACAAAAAAGGGAAGATATTTATGTATCAGTCAGGCTTTATCTCCCTGAAGGAACAACAGTGTCATAATCATTAGTGAGAACGGTGCTAGAATGGAAAATCCATTTGCATCAGGCCTACACTTTCCTCAGTGCAGATTTTCCTTCCTGCCTTCACTTCAGATAACTTTAAAGGAACCTTTGTGGATAGATGAGCTTTTATTAGTGACACAATTGTGCAGCAGCTCAGCTCTCACATGCAAAAACCCCAACATCAGAGGTTGCTCTAAATACAGCTGGGAAAGGAGCTTCTGGAACATAATTTCTGCGTGGTGCTTGAAGCGAAGACATAGCCAAGATGAAATTATATCTTAAGTTTTAATAGCAGAACTTATTCTTTTAAATAAATGTGTAAAAAAATCTTACTTAAATCTTAAAAAATCTTAAAAAAAAAAAAGGCAAACAATTCTTTTAGATAAATAAGTTTAGTCCTTTTTCCTACCTGGATATCCCAGGGTTTACTGTACCCAGGGCAAGGGGAATTACTGCATGACCTGATATCCCTTCCAGTACTGTATTTTATAATTTCTACTATTAAATATGGGAGTAATTATAGTACCAGCTTGTCTGAAAAAAGCTGCTCTGGGGCATGTCACGTGGGGTGAAATTAATGCTTTTGACCTCAATCTTTCTGTACCTTATTTTTTATTTACAAAACATGGATAATGTCCACAGAAGAAAATAAATTAACTTTCTGAAGCATTCCTGTGTGAGCAAGAGCAGCACTGCAGGAGATCCCATGGGGAAATTGCTGATTGTGGCTGTACAGAAGGGTGCAAGGAGTGTGTGTCCTTTACAACCCAAACCACTCCATGATTCTGTGACCAAACCTATACCACGTTCACACCCAGGGGAGGTGTGTTTTGCTATTAAAGCCCTGGAGCTGAGCCAGCAGATTTGGAGGGATATTGCCTTAAGAAGCTGCATCAGATAAATAAACTGTATTGTCCATATGTACATATTGTACATGTTATCTTTTACAATTACATGCCAAAATGTTTTCCTGTTATTATAATAAAGACATTTTCATTTACAATATAAAGACATTTGTTTCTAGAGATTCCATGTTTCCACTTTCCTCTGCTGAGGAGTGGTCAAAGATTTATATTTTAATATTTTCCTTCATAGGTGATCAAGTTCCAGCAATTATTGCAGATCTAGCAAGTATTTAAATATACATATTATAGAAATTAGTAGAATCACCTAAACTTTCATTAGCCAATATCCTGGGGTGCTCTGTACTCAGGTTTTTTTTCACTGACACAAAACTTCTCATGTTGATTCTTAGGGGAAATTTTCCTTCCTGTGTGCAAAACAAAAAGGTCACCAGTGAAAAGTACAAATTCAGCTGGCCCAGGCTGTGCTGTTTAACACTAATTTCTCTCTCACAACAGTTCGATTTGCCCACAAGCACGAGAGCTTCTGTCAGGCAGAGAAGAGCCGGTCTCCCTCCACAACGCCAGGGGCAATGCCAAGGAGGCATCTTGGACTCAGTTTACTCTAAATCAAGTCATTCATTTCTCACCACAATGGAACTGTAATGGAGCTATTTAGATTTAGCCAGCATTAAAAATAGATATTGCATAATGCCAGCTCAGCTCCCAGCAGAGCCCTGAGCCATCACAGCTCCTGTCAGCGCTGCTCCTGCTGGGCCCCACGCCAGGGGGGAAAAGGCTGGGCAAAAGGTCTATTTTGGAGAGGGGAAAAGGAACTTTTGGAGAGCAAAGGTGTCTTGTTCACCTGGGGCAGGGCCCAAATCACTGGGATGGGGAACTGGCTCAACTGACTGAACTGCCTAAACTGGCTGCAGGGCTCATTATCAGGGAGGCTCTGCTGAAGAAGTGGTGGAGGTGGCTGAGAAACCTGCACAGAGCCAGGAGAGCTCCCAGACTGGCAAATCAGAGAATCACGGAGTTGTTCAGGTTGGAAAAGCCCTCAAGATCACCAAGTCCAACCACCCTCAGCACTACCAAGGCAACCACCAACCCATGTCCCCAAGTGCCACATCCACATGGCTTTTAAATCCCTTCAGGGATGCGGACTCCACCACTGCCCTGGGCAGCTGTGCCAAGAATGGACAGCCCTTCCCACAAAGACATTTTCCCCAGTATCCAACCTGGACCTCCCCTGGCACAGCCTGAGGCCATTTCCCCTTGTCCTGTCCCTTGTTCCCTGGGAGCAGAGCCCAACCCCCCCCAACTCCACCCTCCTGTCAGGGAATTGTAGAGAGTGAGAAGGTCCCTCCTGAGCCTCCTTTTCTCCGGGCTGAGCCCCCCCAGCTCTCTCAGCTGCTCCTGGTGCTCCAGACCCTTCCCCAGCTCCATTCCCTTTCTTGGACACGGTCCAGTCCACTCTCCAAATGCAGATCTTGTGCCTCTCAGGTGGACGGAGAAGATATCTGTGGTATTTTGCTCATGTACCTTCTCCCCTGGGCTCACCAGTGATGGGAATTCTGTGCTGGAAATCTTAAGATCTTAGAGCAAAGCTGTTTATAATCCTCTGTGTTGACCACAAATTAATTCCACCTGGAAGGTTTAATCTGCTGCTCAGGTGAACTGCTCCCTCTTAAGAACAGTGTTCTCAGTGATTCCTAAACCACAGTCTTTGACTTTAACAAATCCTAAAATTTCAAATTATGTCCCATACTCACAATCCCAAGAGCAAACACAATTCACTATTGCCAAGGAGAGATGGAACATGGACTTTGTGGATAATGGTGTGTTGGCTTCACTTGCCATTCCAGGACACTCTCTGTCACACTCATCAAAGTTAATAATAATAATTTCATCTCAAATTACATTTTTTCACCCAAGGATCACAAGCTGGTGTTTATAAGCTTGGCCTCAAAGCACACCAGGATAGCTCAGCACAACCATGGATGCCCTGACACTGATTTATATTTTTTTTCCCAAGATTTCCTTTATTTTTTCTAAAATACCCCAGATTAAGAACATTGAACTGCATCCAGCTCTGAGGCCAACAACAAAAGAAGAACATANCATCAATGTTAATAATAATAATTTCATCTCAAATTACATTTTTTCACCCAAGGATCACAAGCTGGTGTTTATAAGCTTGGCCTCAAAGCACACCAGGATAGCTCAGCACAACCATGGATGCCCTGACACTGATTTATATTTTTTTTCCCAAGATTTCCTTTATTTTTTCTAAAATACCCCAGATTAAGAACATTGAACTGCATCCAGCTCTGAGGCCAACAACAAAAGAAGGACATGGAGCTGCTGGAGCAAGTCCAGAGTAGGCCATGAGATGCTCCAAGGGCTGAAGCCCCTCTGCTCTGGAGCCAGGCTGGGAGAGCTTGGGGTGTTCACCTGGAGAAGAAAAGGCTCTGGGGAGACCTCAGAGCCCCTTCCAGTGCCTAAAGGGGCTCCAAGAGAGCTGGAGAAGGACTTGGGACAAGGGCCTGGACAGGCAGGACAAGGGGGAATGGCTTTCCATTGCCAGATTAGATGGGATATTGGGAAGGAATTCTTCCCTGTGAGGGTGGTGAGGCCCTGGCACAGGTTGCCCAGAAAAGCTGTGGCTGCCCCATCCCCGGCAGTTTTCAAGGCCGGGTTGGATGGGGATTGGACCAACCTGGGCTAGTGTAAAGTGTCCCTACCCATGGCAGGTGATAGAAGCAGATGGGCTTTAAGGTCCCTTCCAACCTAAACCATTCCATGATCTTCCACCCTCATTAGGGCCAAGAAAATTACAAATGCCCATAACAGCTTTCCATCCTCTGCCCCCACAGGCAACATCCTCATGTTTCAAGAGACCAAGGCAGAAGGTATTACCATTTCCAGGCTGGTTTGCAGTGCTCAGTGGGAAGGCCCTTGCATTCATGAGCTCCCACCATCAGTTCCTTTGTTCCACAGTATCCAAGGGTCCCTCCTGCAGTCCCCACATGGGGCTGGGCTGCTCAGGGGCTTACCCCACTAAAAATAGTAATTCTTTTTTTAGTATACTCCGAGGGAAAATATATCAGTACTGGTATAAAATCTTCTGAGAATTTTCCTGAAAGAAAGCTCTTACAAATAGATTTTCCAATATTTCTGACGGTGGGAGAGATTTGGAGGCTGAGGAATTAGTGAGGGTACAGTGCACCAGGAGGATAAACAGATAAGGAATTATTGAGGGCCATTCTGGATCTATTGATGTTTCCTGAGTCTGTGTGTACAGACAATCACTGGGGACAGCTCTAAGCCAGTACAACAGTGCAATACACACCTCTCTCCTTCATCAAACACTCCTCACAGGATTAAACAGGAGCGAGCTCAGTGCCATGGATTTCAGCAGCTGCACGTTCTGATGTCCCTGGACATTCTGATTTTCTTGCCTCATCTTCAAACAGTAAACACCATGAAATGAGAACAAACCTGCATGAACTTTAACTGAACCACCTCTCCCATGATATAGAAATATCCCCCTCACAGTACAATGCGGAGATGTTCCATCCCACTCTCCTCATCCAGGCATTTCAAGTGCAGTGCCTCACCTGCAGGGAGACAGTTACTGTTCCTAGAAAGCAGCTTGATTTTCATGGTGCATTTCAAGAGTGTATCATAGAATCATGAACTAGTTTTGGTTGGAAGGGATCTTAAAGCCCATCCAGTTCCACCCACTGCCATGGTCAGGGACATCTTCCACTATCCCAGGTTGCTCCAAGCCCCATCCAACCTGGCCTTGAACATTTCCAGGGACGGGGCAGTCACAGTATCCCAGGACATCCTGTGCCAGTTTGCTCATTTGAACAGTGATATTAAACCTCATCACTTTCTGATGCTCTCAAAGCAGAAGCCAGAAATCTGTTTGGATGCTTGGCTGTGGGGACCCACCCCGTGTTCCATCTATCCCAGCTTCCAGCCTTCCCCTGCTCCTGGTCTGAGAACCCTTCATTCTGTTTGTCTGATTGTAAAGGAGGGGGGATGAAATCCATGATCAAATCTGGCCAACCACATAAAACAGGTTCTCCCTGTCATTCCATAACTGCAGCAGCACGACAAGCAATACAATACAGATTGTACCATGCATTCCCCACCATGGTAAACCCAGAGTAGGGTCTTCTCATTGTTCTTACAGAAGTGAGATTTCTTTTATTAGCTTAATATTTGTTGTAGGTTTGTTCTATAGAAAGATTTGACAAAAGCATTTATTGTGGTTCTATGGATTAGGTGAAAATACAAAGAAACTGTGTGTCTTAATGTTCAGATACTTGGAAATGCACTTAGTCAGGAGACTGAGCTCTGACAGGGAGACTATTTAAACCATTATTATCTGGATAAACAACTAGAGAGCTGTGCAGGGAGCAAATTTAAACAAACTCATCAAATCCAGGGGAAATCCATCCCTCCCACATGTGAACATTTTGCAGGGGAGGTACCAACAGTGCTCAGCCGCCTCCACCACCCAAACTGCTCCTCTTTCTGCTGCGGCCTCACTTTTCCTACCCACCTAATACATGCTGCTCTTAATGCCACGAGAAAACAGCTTTTATGGACTGGAATTACTGGGATTGGTGATTCTTTGCACATCGTGGTGGTGTTGTGGAGATCCAGATGATCCCTGGCACAAACACTGAACTTCCCCTAGAGAAGTGACAGCTTTAAGAGTGATCAGTGCACTGAAAGGCTGACATTGTGTTTTTTATTAAAACTGATGAAAAGTTTATGGGCTCACTCTAAATGAGGCTTTTCCCCTCTCAGCTACATCTCTTCCCTTCTCCTGAACACACCCTGTCACTTACAGAATATTTGCTGAGAGAAAGGGTGTTTTACAAGTAATTTTCTTTGTTCCATCATTAATAGAACAAAACAGTGCAAATGACTTAATGCACTCACCCAGGAATCCCCAAAGCATCTCTAATTAAACAGGAATTTCTTACGAGATTTAAGTGGTGGGGTTTGCTCACCATTTAGTAGGTAAGAGCTTGTCAGAAAGCAAGTAATGCCCTAAAATACAGTGTCTTCATGTTTCAGTGGAGGATTTTTTAGGCTGAGGCTTCTAATGGAAAATTTTCAGCATGTTTTACGAGAGGAACAAGCACATTTGGCACCGCAAGGTGCAAAGCAAAGCCCCCGGAGCGTTGCCTGCACCCCCAGCAGCGCAGCAGAAGGTTGCTGGGCACACTGGGCCTGAGCAGGAGGTGCTGTTCTCCAGCTCCCCAGCCCTTCCCTGGGCTCTCCACCCCCCAGGTCCCTGGACACCCTCACACCGTCTGTGAGCTCAAGCTGTTCAAACAGCCAGGAGCTGATACATCGCACGGAGAGCAGGAGGATTTGTGCTCGCCGTTGGATCTGCACTATCTCTGAGGGCCCAGGGGCTCAGGGAATCTCAGATTGTCAGAGCTGTTGTATTTTCCCTAATCCACTTATTGCGGGCTGGGAGCTGCTCTCTGAGCTCTCACAGCTGTGGCAGCATCCACAGCCCTGGCCGTGTGTGTGTCCCTGGGGTGATATTCCCAAATTCTCCAGTCTGGGTGTGTGAATCTGATTCCTCCTGGATGTGTGTGTCTTTCAGCCAGCACCACACAGAGGGGACTCTGGTGGTGAGCCAAGTTAGAAACCATTAGAATGCAATAACCAATTTCCAAGAGCCATTTGCTTAATTCCACAATTCAAGAACTCTCGGGCAGCCTCCAAAGCAAACCGGAGAATAAAGAACGTTGAGTGGCCAGGGCAGCTCGGCTCCCCTCTGGCTTTGCTTCCCGCTTCTATTTGTTTTGCATCTTTGTTCCTTTTATTCTTAAGGTGCTTTAATTCTGGAAAAGTGAAAATCCATACACAAATAAGGTCATCCATAATGGACTCCAGTGGGAAGGGGAGCAGCCCTGAAGCAAAAAGAGCTTTGAAACAATAATATTTATGAAGGGGAAAATTCCATTTTGCTGGGATTGCCACAAGCCCAAGAAGGAAGGGTTTAGTCTGCATTTTCCTATTCTAAGTTGCAGACAGGGCCCCACCTGTCGCAGGAAAGGCTTTTCCAGCTCTCCTGTGTTGCAGGAGCATGCTGGGATCTGCTCCCCCATCGCAAACCCCAAGGTGATTTATGAAGGGGAAAACAAACATGAGGCCCAGGGTTGGACCCCAGTTGTTTGCCCTGCATGGAAATGGAACCTCTCCCTGCCACACAATCCCAATGTCAGCACAGGGTTCTGTGGCTGCCTCACAGCCCACAGCACTGGTTAGGTTATTCTAACCGAAATGGGCCTCATTAAGTGGGATCTGATTTAATGGAAGGACCCTCTCCCAGAAGGCGAGTAGTGCTCCTGGTCTCACACCCATCAAAGGAAACCAGGAGGAACTTGGATTGGTTTGCTGTGCGGATGCCGCTGCTGGATCCTGCGGGGCTGGTTATTTCCTGGGATTAATTCACTCCCAGAATGCCACGATGGTTCTGCCCCTGGGGAGAGGCTCTGATTGCAGCTGGAGTGATGTGACAAAAAGGTTAAAAAGCCTTAAGCCCCAGCTCATGACTACAAACGAGCTCCAAGGGGAAACGGTTTTTCCGCGCCTAACAAGGATCTGGGTGGAAAACATTCTTTAGTAGAATAGTTCTGGTTTATTAAGAATTCCCTCTGCCACATACAGGGAATTTCAGCTCCCACCAGCCTCTACTCCTGCCTGTGAAGGAGTTCTCACCTCCCCTCAAAGGTTATTTTAAAATTTTGCTGATATTGCTACAAAAAGTGAAGTGCCCTCAATTCCCATCCCCTCAGGAGCCCTTTTTGGTGCCAACTGGAGCTGTCGATGGGGCTCAGCCAGCCCTGAGTGATTGCTTTGGAATGATATCACCTTCTCCCTTCCAAATCCCAACCAGAGCATTAAGTGGAGCACAGAAAGGAGCACCCAGCATTTCACACCTGGAGAAGACATGGGTGGCTGGGGCTCCCCTGCCTCTGCCCCCCCCTCATTTATCTTGTTTTTAACAGCACTGCCATTATCAAAGAGAGAGAGCAAACATCACCTCGTGAAGTCTCAGGATAGACCCTCATTTGCATATATAATAACTTGTGACATTATAAACTGGTCAGCCCTCAAGTAATAAGTGGGTTAAATTTTTTTTTCTCTTTCAAAATGTCACTGACAGTTTCAGGAGAATGTCTGAACAGTGGCAATGGAGACCAGCTGGGAACGGAAGCTCTAAGGGAGGAATTCAATAACACTGCAAATTATTTCTCATCAAGAATTTTCCCACAAAGTGCTCTTTCCATCAGAAAATGCTTATTCATCAAAGTAAAAAGTTTTCATAAAGCACTTCAGCTCAGCGAAGCATTTCTGAAAAATGGTTCTCAAGGCCAGGGTGGGATTTCTGGCCAGACTCTGCAGAGCAGAGCAGAACTCCAGCTCCAGCTCCCTGCTCTGACCTATCCCTCAGCAACCCCCTGGGATGGAGATCTCCCACCATTTTCCAAGAGCTCTACATGATGCATCCCACCATCACGGCAGTGTGGGAATGTAACTACTCATCACCCTTCACCTCACCCACCACTCAAACCAAACCCACTCCCTCCTCCTTTTCCAGGTGGCATAAAGAGGTTAATCCCCACCAGAGGGAGATATTTTTTGAAACCTTTCCATTTTGGCACAACAAAAAACCACTTCAATTATGTTCTAAAGGGAAGAGGAAACAGACGAAGCTTAATAGGATTTTGACCCACATGTACCAGTTTTTTGGTCAAGTTCACTCATTTTTACAAGGGGTTCAGTCTCCTGTCACAGCAGTTTTATGTCCTTGCAATTCCATTGCCATGGATGAAATCGCCCGTGAAAGCGTGAACTGCCAGTGAACCTGTAATCAGTCACGACGTGGGCAGCTCAAATTCCTCAGTGTCTGCATTATACTCTTCAAATTCTTTAAATTATTACTTTTCCAGCAAAAACTCAGACTGGTGGAAAGTCAAAAAGTGCACAATCACCTTGCAGTGCTCCCTGCCCGAGTCTGGCTTTAGAGCAATTTCTCTGTTCAGCACCGTGTGGGGTCCAGTCTGGGAATTAGTTGTGGCATAAGGAAAGAGCTCCCTGAGCCTGTTTCCTCATGTGCATCACAAGGGTACACAGAGACCCCCCCCAGCAAAGCATGAGATCACATAATCGTGGAATGGTTTCTGCTGGAAGGACCTTAAAGCCCATCCAGTCCCACCCTCTGCCAGGGATGGGGCAGCCACGGCTTCTCTGGGCAACCTGTGCCAGGGCCTCACCACACTCACAGGGAGGGTGGCAGTGCCCAAATTTCCCACAGACTCCCCCTGTTTGGGGGGATGAACAGAGAGGAAGCAGAAACATGTTAATGAAGTAGAAACCTCAGGCAGAGGAAATGTTTAAAGGAGATATAAAAACATCTTGGTTAAGGGTCAACAATTGATTAAAAAATGGATTACTAAGAAAGTAATGAGAAAGCTGCAGGGGGTTTGTTGGGGTTTTTTAATGGTTCTTAAGCTCAGAATTTCCCTTTCATTGATTTGCCTCTTTTCTTAAAATGCTGCAAGAGAAGGAAAAAAAAAATATAGAACATTTGTTTTCTTTCTGTAAGAAACCTGAACAGATTTCCTCTTAGGCCAACCTAAGTCACGATTTAATTTCACTGGTTTGATATTTGGAGAGTAAAGCAGGATCAAAGTTTCTCTTGGCCTCAGGTGGGGTGTTGGAAACTGCTCCTGCCTCCATCTAGATGCTTCCAGGGACACTATGGATTTTGGGGTCCCTGATGCTGATCTCTATTTCCAGCAGTGCAGAAGGATCCACTCAAAGACAATCAATGACCCACCAGATTCTGTGTAAATGCTGCAAACAGCAAAAAGAGCCACTAACATGACCCAGAAGGGTGCTGACATCTTAGGTAGCTCAAGAGCACACCTTGCAATAACAATCAGTTATTTGAAATTGTTATACAACTACCAGCTGTATTTATTTTCACTCAGTTCATTTATATTTATATCTAGTGAGAGGTGTCCCTGCCCATGGCAAGGGGTTGGAATGAAAGGAGTTTTAAGAACCCTTCCAACCCAAACCATCCTGGGATTCCATAATTTTTAATAAAACATTGATCATTAACTACATAAAATTCTGGATGTCTGTTAGGGGTGTAGTCTCTTTTCCTTGTAGTCAACAGACAATGTATTCGGTATCATTCTGAAACTTTGGGAAGGAATAATCAAGTTTTGAATGTTCTGTAATCCCAAATCTTAAAGTGTCAGTTTTTCAATATGCTTTACCTTTACTAGATTAATTTCTTACAGTTTTCCTACCTGGAAGCAAAGAGCTGCTTTCCAATCAATATTATATTTAGACCATCCTGAGAAAGGTTATTTTTACCCCACTCCATGATATTATTGGTCAATATTTATCAAGGGAAAGTGGTCCCACAGACACTGTGACCAGCACAGGGTTGTTCTCCCTGACAGCAGGGGTGGTTTGTGCAGGTGTCTGTGTTCACCTGCACCTCTGTCCTACCGCTCCACTCCCAATCTATCCTTAGCAGCTGATAAGCCCTTTCTCCCAGTTTCCCCGTGCCCCTCATTTGCCATCACTTGGCTTCTCCAAGTGATACATTCGACTTCTTATTAAATTTATTCATCTGTTCCAATTCAGTATCTGAACACACAAAGCAGCCATCAAGTAGATAGGAGATGTTTTTCTGTCATAAATCTGTAATAGGAGAATGATGTAGTCTCAAACAGGGAGAGGACATGCACCTGAATGTCAGACATGAGAGATTCAAATCCAGAGTCAGTCAGATAACTCCTGTCACATTTGCATCTGTGAGATAAATAGCGGGTTTAATCTCATTTAAGATGTACGTTCCTGGACTTGCTCGCCCAGTTTCCAGAAAGTATCTCACTTTGTGACACTCAACTGGCCTGCTCCTGAGTCAGGGCCAAATTCAAACAGTTTATATCCCCCCTGTGAAGGCTGAATTCCCCAGTCTTCCACATTTCTACCTCTGAGCATCCCACCTTATCCTCCCTACAACTGACAGAAAGGTGGAGCCAGGGCAGGGCTCAGGCTCTGCTCCAAGGGAACAAGGGACAGGATGTCACCTTCCTCAAGTTACATCGGGAGAGGTTTAGGAGGTTTAGGAAAGGGCTGTCCAGCCTGGCACAGGCTGCCCAAGGCAGGGGTGGAATCCCCTTCTCTGCAGGGATGACCCTTTGTGTCATTCCTGAGTCTCTCTCCTGATATTGTATTATAAGGCAAAACATTTGGGGGTTTATTCTGATGTGGAAAAGCAAAAGCAGAGTGTTTGAAAGCAGCAGAGATGATGCCACAGCCTCCAAACACCACAAAGGTTTACCAGCTACTGCCATCAGCCCAGAAACCCTGACTTTCTTTGCTGTTCATTTTTTTCTCAGTTCCTGTACCAGATATAACATTACAATTGAAGGTTGAAGGCGGTTCTTGTATTATCCTGGTTCTAGCAAGTATCAGAGAAAAAAAAAATAGTCCAAATTATGAGATTCCTTTATCTTTTCACTTGTAAATCTGTGTATTTTAAATCAGGTTTTGTTTCTGTCCATTACAGACATTCAATAAACGTTTGATCTATACAACTGAATACACTGTGGTACAAAATCATCCATTTCATTGACATACCACAGTCTTATGGGCCTGTACTCTCCTTCTGCTTGGGTGAATCATCAGGGGATTATGTGTCACTTAAAATCAAAACTATTCTTAAATCGAGATACAATATTTAAGGCTGTTAATTGTAAATCCAACACTGAAACATGTCTGTGCTCAGAAGCCTTTTGTACACAAAGCCCTGACAATTAAAATGTGCTAATGACATGCAGATTATTACAAATTTACCATGCTGGTTTTATGTTGATGAAAGTTTAAACAGACACTGAGCCCTCAGCCAGAGATGGGGAGGGGTGAGATGCTTCTACATCGGGAGCCACCGGAGCTGTGGCCAATTCCCAGTTTCCCAGTGTGCCTCAGACAGAGCCAAAGCACCAGAGGACACAGAGCCTTGTCCAGAGGAAAGCTCAGCACACAGGTCAAATGTTTTATTAAAGACAAGAGAGGGGCAAAGCCTAAACAAAGACTAACTGCAGGAGAAGGCTGAGCTGCAGAGGGATTTGCATGTGCAACTGCCCCATTCCCCACGGCTCTACCAGAGGCTCAAGCATATCCTGAGAAACCAAAACCAAAGGTGCTGTGTGAGTTCTCCAGCACTGGGACCTGGCAAACCATCTGCTGCTCGGATAATGGTGGGTTTGCTTGTGAGCTCTTTCCAAAGTCCCTGGCACTCCCAGGTCTTTCTGTAAGGCACCAAAAAGAAATTCCAAGGGCAAACTTAGAAAAAGAATTCATTACTGGGCCACTGACAGGCCCAATTTTTTCATTTCAAGTCATTAATTTTCCTCTGCAAATGAATAAATTCAGTGGAAAATACCTCTGGAGGCTGAGAGGTTTGATACCAGCAGAGATCCCTCTGGCATGTCCAATGAAGAAATTAAAATCATGTAGCACACCTATAAAAATATGGAGGATTTTGCACAGAAATCAACAAAATTATCTCAATTTTACCTTTATTAGTGGGATGTTTTTCAACAGATTTTTATCACCTTTGTACTTGTGACCTGCATTTTCACTACAGACTTTCCCCAAACCTGCACTCTGCAGGACACAAGCCAGATCTCACGTTGCAAATCTCTGCTTGATTTAGTGAAGATGGATGAGCCTTAAACACAAGGATTTCCAGCACTAAGTGCATCCTGACTATTGTAACACATATAGAGCTTTAATTTTACAAGGTAGACACAGAAGGATCCAGGGTGCGTGGGTGTGATTCCTACATATTACTGCTTTAAGTGTATCATTTGTCTTTATTGGATGGAAATTGTATTTGTCTGTCAGGGCAGGAGATCAGCCCACCATCATTTCACTATTAGCAGCTGGGAATGAGCCAGCTTGGCAAGGAAGGGCATAAAGCTCCACCACACACCACCAGCACTGGCTGTGGGTGGGCATTGACCTCCTCACCTCACAGTGGATATTCCCCTGAGGCACACGAGGGAACGGAGCTGGGAAAGGGTCTGGAGCACCAGGAACGGCTGAGGGACCTGGGGGGGCTCAGAAGGACCTTCTGTCTCTCTGCAACTCCCTAACAGGAGGGTGGAGCCGAGGGGATTGGCCTGTGGCAATCCAAGAGGACAAGGGGAAATGGCCTCAAGCTGTACCAGGGGAGGTTCAGGTTGGATATTGGGGAAAATGTCTTTGTGGAAAGGGCTGTCCAGGTCTGGCACAGCTGCCCAGGGCAGGGTGGATCCCCAGCCCTGAAGGGATTTAAAAGCCATGTGGATGAGGCTCTTGCAGTCGTGGGTTAATGGTGGACTTGGCAGTGCTGGGGGAATGGTTGATGTTCCCAGAGAGTTTTTCCAACCTAAACCATTCTGTGACTCTGTGAACTTGATACCCCGTGACTCACACACAGATAACTCCCATTCCACTGCCAGCAGGAAGGCAGGAGACCTTCAGGGGAAAACCCTAGGGCCAAGCTTCAGCTTCCTCCCCTGGCCCAAGGAAGGACCTTTCCTGCTGATTGTTACTTGGACTCAACACGGCAGTCACTGTATATTGTCCATATTACTCCAACTCATGAGACTGCAAATTCCTGTGTTAATCCTTACCTCCTGCAAAACAGACAACCCACATCCCTCACAAAGATCTGAGATAGCCAACTAAATCCTCAGCAAACCTGTGAAATGATGAGTCAGAGCACAGGAGGGCTGAGTCCCAGGGCTGCATCTCCAACTGCTATCAGAGCTCAGATTACCTTGTTCCTTTCTAGAGAGCACCCAGGAAATTAAGTCTTACACAACGTGGGAGAGTGAATAAGGGAAAACTCACACGCTTCAGGCTCTGATGGCAAAAAAAATTACTTTGAAAAGTACTTGCAGTTGAACTGATTAAGAAGCAATTTGTTTCCCTAATTATTTATAAATAATAAATGGCTAAACACCTCATTTTATAAGAAAACAGCTGATTCTCATAGTTCTTTGCTTCATTTGTAGATTGCCAGGTTTGTTTGAAGTGGTGTCAGTGCTTTGCTCTCAATAAATGATGTTACACATCCTGTCTCCTTCAAAGGGCTGGGCTGCTCCACATGCATTCCCAGGGGTTTGTGGGGCACAACCATCAGCAGCTCATCCTGGTGAGAGAATCCGGGATCAGAAGGGGAGGAGAAACCCATAAAGCCCCAGGAAGCCACATTCCAAGCCGGGGCAGATCAATGTAGTTCACCCCGGATAATGGATTTACCTGGAGTAGGACCTGACCCAGTGATGGCACTCATTTATCTCATTTTTTTTTTATTTTACTGAGATTTCTTGTTAGTTGTTCAGATCAGGAGAGGAGCCAGTGGTTTGCCTCAGCTTCAGTTGCCGTGCTGGATCCCAGCAAGGGCTGGGGTGACAGAGTGAGGGACAGGAGCTGCTTTAAGCAGGAATCTCCCTTTAGCCTTGATACACTGAGGTTTTACAGTTATAGGAAATTTCTCTCAATGGCCTTACAGTTTACAAGCCACAAGCTCCCCATTAAATCCCACTGACAGGAGGATTCAGTTACGGGATTTGCCCATGTCCAGGGCTGGTGGACAGCAGGGGTGTGGTTTTGCAGGGGCTGAGCTGCTGGTGAATTATAAATCTTTCCATTACTGCTAAAAACACTTATCAACAAGTCTGTACTAAAAAGAGACTAAAAACACACTTTGGGGACTTTTTTGGGAAGCATTGACCAGAACACATTGCAGGGATCAAGCCTCTCTCTGTGACAGCTCAGAATGGTATTGCAGGGAAGAGAGGTCTAAAAATGTAAGATTTGGAAGGAAAATTGAGGAAGGACACTCAAACACACCCCAGACATCCAAACACATGTCCCAAACGTCCAAGCATATGTCCCAGCAATACAAGTATGAACTGGTTTCTAGCTCAGACACCTCACTTGAGCAATATTGCCTGGCAAAGAGTCTGTGCTGTGAGAAATCCATCTGATATATTTCTAGATTTACTAGAAGGTGATTTTTTGAGAAGCCTGAATTTTGGTAGATTTCTTCCTGGTTTGCTGCTAATCATTTGGAGAGTTGTGAGCCTGCAGCAGGGTCACTAAAAACTGCCTGAATCCTGAAACAGGAGCCTGAGTCACAGCAACAGCCTACAAAGCCAGTAACACCCCCACAGAGATGCCAGGATGCCTGACGTGGGTTTGTGTTCTCAAAGGAAGCAGTTCCCAGTTTGCTTCTAAACTGGCAGGATGACAGTGATGTTTGAAAACTTGAAATCTTTATTTAAAGGGATATTTTGCTGCCATCTCTCTGTGCCAGGAGCAATGTTTGTGTTGGGTTACAAGCTGTAGAACTGGATTTGAAAGGTCAAATCAAACCCAACCCAACCAAACCAGAAGGTTTAACTCCGAGTCGTGAGTCTCAGTGATTCATTCATCTTAAATTACACATGAAGTCAACATTTTATTACATTAATATAAAGGCCACCCACTCACCCTCTTGGCAGCAGGACCTGTTTCCTGGCTGTCTTCTAACATCAATATTACTCGAGGATCTTCCACACTAATGTCAAACTACATCTATATTTTAACACTTAGGGAGGGAAAAACCAAACTGGACTTATGTGGAATTCCTATTCCTGCCAAAACCTGTTCCAATTGGCAGCATGCAGGTTTAATGAGAGGGTTTGGGTACTTGGGAGCCTGGCTCTCTCAGCAAGCTTAAATTTTAATTTTGCGTTACTCAACAACAGAGCTGGGCACACATTAACAAAAAAGCAATTACTCCTGACATCTCAGCACTTCCCCCATGTCATCGCAGAACAGAAATGTGAGATGAATGGGGACTTCAAGGTACAGAATATGAACTGAGGGGAGTCAAAGTGCTGCTTTTCATTCCAAAAAGGTGGACTCCAGGCTTCAAAGCACAGGAGATACAAGGACAGTCAACGCTCAGCAAAGTTTAGGTTCTCCCTTGTCCAATCAGTGAATTTTTCAAAGACAGAAATAGTGAAAAACTGGCTGGGACAGACACTGATGGAGACCTTGGGCATGTGAAATGATGTCCCTTCTCGTTTGTGCCTTTGCACACAGGGCAGGAAAAGGTGTTTGAGCAGGGAGTGGGAGGTGGGATGGGGATTGATACCCCGTGACTCACATGGGATAGGATCAGGTGGGATGGGGTGGGGTAGTGAGGCCACAGTGCCAGGGAGTGTTCATCCCCCACAATCGGCTCCAGTGCCCAAAAACTCAAAAAACTCTCCATACAAGTCCCATTAATGGGATGAATTATTGAGATTTCCCTCTGATCTAAGATATGGAGCAGATGAACTCCTGCAAGAACCACCCAATTACAGGTGTATTCCTGGAAGCTTCAGAAGTCCTACTTCTGAAATGTGAAGATTTGATCATTTCCAGGGCAGATCCTCAGCTAAGAAGTAACTGATTTTAGTGGCACCTCACCAGGATAAACCTCCAGAGGAGTGTTTCTATATTTAGCTCTGTTATCTGCATGGATGCATAATTAAGGGCCTTACTACATTATTCAGAGAAATATGCAAACGAGATTTACGTGCCGTGCATTTCTTCAGCTGTAATTTGAAAAATATGTTCGGGCAAATTCAGAGAGGGCCACAGATGTTCCAGGAAGAAAATGAGCCAACCTGGAACAAACTGTACAAAACTAATTCTTCAGGAATTATTGCAGCCACTAGATTTGCACAGAACTGGAACTGAAAGGACATGGGGCACTGAGGGAATAACGAGCACAGTTACTCACAGTCTTAATATCACTTAAAAGTTTATTCTCCTCATATTGGTTTGGCTCAGCACAAAAATCACCTAATTGTCTGATAAGTACATGCAAAATTACTTCTAGTGGGTGCCGTGTCATATGCAAATTTAGCCTGTTAGTGGCTTTTCAGTGATAGCAGTCAAAATAATTGTATTTGCTGCTCACAGAAACAGCCACTGAACACCACTGGGCAAAATGGGTTTTTATGGAAAGAAAAAAAAAAAGGCAAAACAAATCAAATTTTGTGTTTTCTTTGCTGCTCAATATGCATAAAAGTACCTGCAGGAATATTGGGCTGAAAATCTGCTGTGCAGCCCTACAAAGCACACTTTTAATAACAATTGTATCATCACCCACTAATCCAAAACTGACAGTTTGTCCTCAGGAATTTGCAGAATTGTGTTTTATATTTCATGATTGGAAAAATGCAAATTATGCTTTTTTCCTTCTACTTTTTGTTCACATAGCAAGTGAGTTCACAAGCAAGAGAATGCCTTTCCAAATCATTAAAAAGCTCATTTGTCACATTCCTTTTCAATTAACTTTGCCTCTTTGTTTTCCATATTTAATCCATTTCTGAAAGGCATTGCTTCCTATTAGTTCCAACTCTGTGCTGGCTGAAGAAGGGACTAATCCTGATCCCACTGGTGTCACACATGGCAAAATTTTCCCATCCTCCTCCATTCTCCACCTCACAGACCTGCTGGAGTGAGTCCAGAGGAGGCACCAAAATGATCAGAGGGATGGAGCAGCTCTGCTGGGAGGAAAGGATGGGAGAGTTGGGATTGTTCAGCCTAGAGAAGAGAAGTTTTGGGGTGACCTGATTGTGGCCTTCCAGGACAGGATGGCCTTCTGATAAAAAACATGGAGAGAGACTATTTACAAGGGATGGAGGGACAGGACAAGGGGGAATGGCTTCCCACTGCCAGAGGGCAGGATTAGATGGGATATTGGGAAGGAATGTTTTTAAATAGTTCTTATTTTTATCTTCATTTCCTTATCCCTTCTTCATCCACCTTAATGCAAAACAGCCATGTTAAAACTTAACCAGAAAGAAGTATATCTCTCCTTGTGTGTTTGTGTAAAGTTGCCTGTGAGATCAACAGAAGAAGGGACAATGTGTGTCCCATGTCAATGCACACAAACTCTTTAGAGAAGCCACAAGTGGAAGTAGAAAATTATTATTGGACCACTCAGAAATGCTGGTTGAAACCTGGAACCACAAAAAAATGTTGGTCTTGTTCTTCCAGGACTTTTTTTTCCCCAAAAAGCTCAGTACAAAGCTGTTTATGAAAATTAATTCTAATGGCTCCATGGAGCCTCCTATTCACATTGTAATACTTCACATTACACAAATCCTGCCACAAAGGAGATAATAGGCATGGGATATATTGAATTAGTAGATAAATTTCTTATCTGTTCCTCTACATTACTTCCTTGGGTCTGAAATGACAAGTCATAGTTATTAAAACCATGGCAAATTGCCTGTGATTAGCAAGGAAATAAATAAATTATCCTAATATAATTATCTTCTCTATCTGAAGCCCGTGACAATGCCTAACAAGTGTCCCCAGAAAAACTCTTTGCACTCCAGTTCCTTGGAGAGGTCTGTGGAGAACATCTTAAACCATTAATGAAGTGAACTTATAATTAAAGAACACCCAGCACAGCACCTCTCTTTGCCTGTATCTGTTCTGCTGCCACAGCCTGATGGGACAGAGGAGGAACTTCTCCTGAAGAGAAACACTTTGTTCACCTGTGAGGGACCAACTGTGAGCACAGGGAATTTTTGGAAAAATATGCTCTAAATGCCAACAATGTCCTTGAGCTGAAGGACGGGACATTTAGATGGGATATGGCGAAGAAATATCAGGTAGGTTTAAAAACTGACTCAAAATTCAGAGCTTGATCTCCCATCCTTAGGAATAAAATCCCTGTCAAGACAAGCAACCCAAAACACTGTCCAGCACAGTTCTAGGAACGGGGACACAGTGATGCTTCAGACAGCAGCAGATATTCCACAAAGATTGCTTCAGCTTGAAGAGCTACAACCAAAACTGTGTTATTATTTGAGGGAACACATCATGTCTCCAGCCAGGCCCATGGAGGGATGTTGGGAGCAGCAATAAAAGGATTTGTTTTACAGAAGCACAAGGAGTATTTTTGAAATGATTGTCAGGATGGGAATCTGTTTCTCTTGACACACAACAAACATGTAACAAGTATTTTCCTAATAACATGAAATTAAAGCTTGAAATGGAGACTGTGGGGAGAGGTGAAAAGGGAGCAGCTCCCAAATCCCATATGGGCAGCTCAGTGGCTGAAGCACTGTCAGCAAAGGGTGGGCAGAGGACTCTTGCTTTCAGTTTTACCACATTGTAATGACAGCTGGACAGGAAATAAAACAGGAAAGTGGAAGCTGGATCAGCCATGGCTTTGGAAAACATTGGTTCAGAAATCACATCTCCCTATCCCCCTGTGGCACAGCACCTTTATCCTCCTGGTCCTGCTGCAGGTTGACCCATTTCCCATTTTGGTGCAATAACCATCAGTTTCACTGATGCACAAGCACCACTTTATGTTTAAATACTTTCTAGGTACAAACAAAGCTCTTGTAGAAACTTTTTACTCTGACAGATTTGGTTTTCCTGCAGCCAAGCCAGCCTAAAAAATCAGGCTCTGCATTCCTTTAATGAGGCTTCCTTTAATATTTAGACCAAAATATTATGATTGCAGTTATTAATTAGGCATTCCCTAAGTACTGCTTATCTTTGTGTTTGAGTCATTTCCTGAGAGTATCTCCATGAAAGCACCTGCCAATACAACTCCAGAAGTCACACACAAAACCAAGCTGCATTTTTCTAGTCACACACCTTCTCTTCTGTTCTGAATAATTACAACTTAAACCAGTCATCAGAAATCCAGAGCTGACTCTGGTCCATTGATATGGAAATCGATGTTTGCACATGCAAATCGATGATGGAGTGGTGAGTGACCATTTGTATTCAGAACCCGGAGGCTTCACTGGACAGCTGTGCCCTGACAGCCAAGGTTCCAATTACAGCAACAGGCATCACAGAATAAACAAGACAAGGAAGTCTAGGAAAAAAAACCTCAAACGACAAAAATAAAGGAAACCCAGCACAATTTCCTGAACTCACAGAGAGCAGGGTAACTCCATATCTCATTTATCCCCTGTAAGTGCCACCCACTGGGCCAACACTCCAAGTAACCCTTGTAATCAAAGAAGCAGCTATTAAGAATAAGTGATCCAAAGAACACATCCAAGATTAATTAAAAGAAAAACTCTAAGCAGATGTTTTTATTCTTTTATTTCTGCCTTGACACCAACACAGTTCTGTACTGGAATGGCTTTGGATTCCCCGGCACATAGAGTTTAAAAACACTTGTCTCATAATAAAAGCATAAAATGGTTGTTATAACTGTTTAATTAACCATAGGAGAGGTTATTCTACTATATCCTGTATTATAATTAATGGGTGTTGAAGTCTTAGACCATGACCCTCAGATATGGAGAGACTTGGGGGGAACCTCAGCCCTTTCTCCAACCCCCTGACAGAAGGAGGGAGCCAGGTGGGGGTCAGGGTCAGGCTCTGCTCCCAGGGAACAAGGGGTGGGATGAGGGGAAACAACCTCAAGCTGTGCCAGGAGAGATTTACTTTCAACATTATGGAAAATTCCTTCATGGAAAGGGCTGTACAACCCTGGCACAGCTGCCCAGGGCAGTGGTGGAGTCCCTGTCCCTGGAGGGATTTAAAATCCGTGTGGATGTGGCACTTGTGGATATGGATTAGTCCCTGGCAGTGCTGAAGGGGATTTCTGCCTTGCAAGTACATCCTACAGCAAAGGGAAAATGAGACTATGTCAGGCTGCAGAAACAGCACATGTTTAGCAGGGGAAAACAGGAGGGGAAACAGGTTACCTGACATCTAAATTTTGGTAAAACAAGAGCAAATAACTTATTGTGTGTGAAAAAAATGATTGTGAAATTATTATATATTAAATAATTTATTATCTAGTCAATGACTGGACGTGACTCTGGGGTGGGTGAAAAGGTGGGAATTGGGCACAGGTTGAACTTGACCTTGGAGGCCTTTTTCAATCTTAATGATTCTGGGATTCTGTAACTGTCCTCAGAAAGAAAGTTCATTGGCTTTGTTTGTTTACCTCCATGCACCTCAATTCTGAATGCACTTGGAAACTTGGGCTGAGCTTATAAACTGTTTTAAGACAATTAATTCCATACCATGCTCAGGAGAAGGGCAGTGCAGGTCAGGTGGCCTCTGGGAATGAGGAGAATGTCCTGCATCACACCCAATATGCCCAGCAAAAAAACCCCAAACAACTCCCAAAGAATTCAACAAGGTACATGAAGTCTAAAACATTGTACTTGTATTGGATTTGTCAGTTATCCATCTTCCAATCAATAGTTTACTGGAATTCATTGTTTTCTAGCAAATCCAAACATCATGTACACTGCAAAGCCTTTTTTGTTTTGTTTGTTTGAAAAATAAATCCTTAGTTTTAGGGGAAATTGTATTGTGCAAATGAGGAAAATTAATATTACTGAAAAGCTTTCTGTTGTGATGATTTCTCTGGTTTTGAACAACAGCTTCAAGCAGGTGCCAAGGGAACACTCACAGAACTCAAAGTATTATTTTGGTTCTGGGTGTGACTCAGTTTCTACCTAAATTCTAGCATATTGTATGCAAACTCTGCAACAAATATTCAAGCTGCTCATCCAAGCCCTCAGTGGTTGACAAATTATGGATATTGCCACAAACAGTGGTATTCTTAAATCCCCATTTGCATGAAGAATTGCTAATCCTGGGGGAGAGAAGGACATTTCTGTGCACAGGTTGGGGGAGGGACTGAGGCAGAACCACCTGAAAGGTGAAGAGGAAAATCTTTGGATTAACCAACATCACTGTTTTGGCAGCATCAAGCTTTGCAAGAAGACAGTTCTTATCTAAAAGGGGAGAACTGAAACTTAAATTTAAATTTTGAACGGAGAGAAGGCAGGATTAGAAGAGAGTTTTGGAAGAAATTCTTGGCTGTGAGGGTGGTGAGGCCCTGGCACAGGTTGCCCAGAGAAGCTGTGGCTGCCCCATTCCTGGAAGAGTCCAAGGCCAGGTTGGATGGGGCTTGGAGCAACCTGGGACAGGGGAAGGTGTCCCTGCCCATGGTGGGGGGGGGGACTGGATGGGCTTTAAGGGGCCTCCAACCCAAACTGTTCTGGGGTGTTACTGAATTCTCCAGACTCTGATAGTATATTTTCCACCCCCGTTACCACAACACCAAAGCCATACAGGCTTTTGGAGCCTGTTGATATCTCAAACCCAAAGATGTGCCCACCACAGCTGAGGAGCTCTGCACAGAAGCTTCTTCAGGCAGGACAGATCCAGCTAATGTCCTTCACAGCTGTGTGTTGCTGGTGAGATTCTACAGAATCAAAACATCCCATCAGCAAAAACAAATCCAGTGCTGTGGAACAGCAACAGCCAGGAGTTTCTGAAAGCCTTTGCCAATCCTCTCGTTTCCATAGAAACAGAACAGAAACACTGCCAGAAGCAAAGAAAATAAAGAAAGGGTTCTTTTTGGTCCTTCATTATCTAGCCAATCTTGTGAAATATGTCATAGAATCACAGAGTTGTTTAAGTTGGAAAAGCCCTTTCAAACCATGGAGTTCAGCAATTCCCACCACTAACTGATGTTCCCAAGTGCCACATCCACTTGGCTTTTAAATCCCTCCAGGGATGGGGACTCCACCCCTGCCCTGGGCAGCTGTGCCAGGGCTGGACAACCCTTTCTATTCCTAATATTGAAAGTAAACCTCCTCTTTTGGAACCTGAGGCTATTTCCTCTTGTCCTGTCCCTTGTTCCCTGGGACATTGATGCAGCAATGCCATGTGCCCTACACATACCTAAATAGTGGGATAGCTTTTTACAGGATAAAGTGACATCTGGGCAGGGAAGTGGGCAGGTGAAAATCCTGAGTAAACCAGGCTGTCAAATTAAAGATGATGTCGGGGAAAAAAGTAAATCATTGCACCTGTGAAAGGCCAAGGGTAGATTCTGCATCAGCTCTCCATCTCTGATACAAGACAGGACATCTTCTGATTTTTGGGTTTATTTATTTATTTCTACCTGAAGAAATTACTTCCTTCCAACCTGAGAAAATAAGATTTAGAACTTCTGTATTTAAGTACCCAGCCTGATAAAAACCTTATTTTGCATTTGTAACGTGAGTGTTTTCCTCTGCATAAAACAACTGCTGGAGCAGAGGTTCAGCAGCAAGTGCACTTCACCTGCCCTTCAACCAGCCCCAGGGGCCTTGTTCACACATCTGCCTGAGCAAAGCCCTCCAGGCATGGGTTGAAGGACAAACCTGCTCAAAGGCTGAACTGCTTTCTGGTGTCCTCTCTCATGCTTTTGATGCTCCTGAAGAGGCAGCTGGCACTGACTGCAAGAGCTACTGAATTCCTGGTCCTGCAAGGCCCGGGGCTCCTTTATCCAGGACTATCCAGGCTGCTCCTTATCCTGCTCTCACAGCATCAGGGGTGTGAATCCTGCAGGGAAGGGGACAAGGGCAATGCCCTTAGGGGGAGAATCAGCCTTCTGCCCCTTCAGCATGAGGGGGAAGAGGTGGGGATGTGGCCCTTCCCCAGGACACACCATGCCCTGAGGTTGGCCCAGGAGCTCAGAGCTGCCTGTAGCTCCTCAGTCCAGACTACAGCCAGGCCAGACCAACCTCCAGCCTGGGCACACAGAACTGACCCCTCACACACCTGAATATTTTACTCATAGGATCATGGAATGGTTTGGATTGGAAGGGACAGTAAAACCCACATCATTCCAGCACCCTGCCATGGGCAGGGACACCTTCCACCAGACCAGGTTGCTCAGAGAAGAATTTAAATTGAAAGATAAATATTCATCTAAACGATCACCCAGACCTCCTTATTAGGGCCTATTAAGATCTGAGCTCCTTATAATTACCAATTTTGAAGTACAGTTCGGTCTCCTTTCCCCTCAGCTCAGCTAAAGACTTATCTCCCTCAAGCTGGAGGTGAATGTCCCTGGTCAGAGCCAGTGTCCACTACACAGGCTCAGGATCCCAGCCCATGTAACACTGGCTGCTGCAAGCACAGAGCCTTCAGACCAGGACCATGATGTCCTGCTCCCCTCCCTCACAAACAGACACTGCTACCTCCATCTGGAGCTGCCTTTCTCAGTCTCTCATTTCCAGCCTGTTCAGCATCCCTGTCTCCTCTCAGTCCTGCTCCCTCCACTTCTTTCTCCTCAGAGCAACATGATGGACCTGTGTACCACTTCTCAAACCTTCCACCTCTTTCCCCTCCTTTGGTTCTTTACCTCCACCCACAAACCCTACTCAGTGTGCCTCAAAAAGCAGCAACCTCAGCCCCTGCAGGTCTGTGCACCTCCCTTCAGCTTCATGTCCCCCAGGGGAGAGTTTTGACCCTCAACATCTTTTTGTGGCTCCCACTGGCCCCAAAACTTTCCAGCACCAATGCAACAGCAACCTCAGCTCCCATTCACACATCCAGTGATGGGAATCACTAAAACACTGTAAGGGGTCCTCATCCTGCCTTGCCCAATTAGTTCCATCTGTTAAATAATAATCCTTCATTTTTCACACTAACAATTCTCCAGACTCGGTAAAAGAGGTTACTGGTGTGGATAAGTTATTTTCTCCAGAAAAGCACATCTCTGGACCCCACTATTCCCTGTGCTGCTTTGTTCATCTCACCTCCACAGAGGATTTTAAGTGGCATAACAGATTGATCCATTCTTGGCTTAATTTTTAGTCTGACTTTTTATATTTTTAAGGACTTGCATAAATGCTTAAGGTTGCCTTGTGCTGAGATACAAAGTACACAACAGCAATAAAAAAAAAAAGCTTGCAAAAGTATTAGTTCACACAAGTCAAACAAATACAGCATGGCCAGATCAAGGTTAGAATCAGCACTTTAGGTAAACCTAGAAAAAGATGAGATTTTAGATGGATTTTTGAAAAGGGCAAATTTTGAAATGGCAGGAGCGTGGTGGAGGGAGGAAATAGTTGTGCTCGCTCGAAGTGTCACCTTCCAAAGGCAAACAGGTGTGTTTCACTTCATTTTTTTTGTTTAACCAAGGGAATCTTTTCCTGCATTCAGCAGTTTAATGCCAACTATGAAAGCATAAGAGTCAGGTCTTCTACAACTTGTTACTGAAAAAGGGCACTTGGAACCATGAGATGTGTTTGGTGCTGTTTCAGGTTGCAGATTTAATAATATCCAGGGAACAGAATTAGGAAGAAATTCTACCCTGTGAGGCTGGTGAGGCCCTGGCACAGGTTGCCCAGAGAAGCTGTGGCTGCCCCATCCCTGCAAGTGTCCAAGTGAGGTTGGACAGGGCTTGGAGCAACCTGGGATAGTGGGAGGTGTCTCTACCCCTTGCAAGGGTGGAATTGGATGGGCTTTGAAGTTCTTTCCAGCCCACACCAGTCAGGGATCCTGTGCCTGTCACCAAGGCAGCCACAGCACCACAGGTGCAGTGCATCATTCTCACCATAGAGCAGGTCCTGGCCCCCAGTCCCCATAGGATTCCAGGCTGAGGTTGGGAAGAACCCCTGGGATCCAGGAACAGAGACTCCCCAAGCTCCCTAGGCAACCTGAGCAGCGCTTGGTCACCCCACAGCAGTTCCTGAGGGTCAGATGTGGAGTACTGCCTTCCCTTCAGAAAACATTCCTGAAATTCATGAGAAATCCCACTGATTCCACCTCTCTCCGATCCACTGCTGGTCATACATTTAATCCAGGTGCTTTTTTCATGTGTTCACACTGGTTAAAGCAGCTCTGCATTTTATTCCACTGTTGAAACTCTTTGGTAGGATTAGCTTTATTGGCTTGTCTTCGCTATTTTAAAGCTAGATTTGTTTTCCATATACCCTCTGATCCTTCAGAGTTTGCTCTGAAGTGTAACAAGTTAAACCTTTAAAGAGACAATCTTTGTGTAACTCGATTCTGTTACCTCTTGTTGCTTTGGTATTTGGGCACTTTTAATCCACAAATGAAGCACCTTCACTCAAATATTCTCACTTCCTCCTCAATCAACCCTGTTTGCCAAGATGGAGGTAAGAGCATTGAGTTTCTACATTACCCTGGAAATCGAGCATCCAAGTTGGGCAGAAATCCATTTTTAAAAGCCATAGCAAACATCCCAGGCTGTCTGTGCTACCTTTAATGCCCCATCCTTCCTCACACATAACAGCTCCTTCCACGGCCATCACAGAACTCCTGACCACGTTCTCCTCCTATTTTCCACTGGGCAAAGCTGAAATTTCACTTCTAGATCTCTTTTAATGAGCCGATGATCTTCAGTAATATTTCTCTGCAAGTTATTTTTGCTGCGAGTTTAAAAGACATCTTTTATTTTTAATGCCTCTGCAATTCTCAATATGTTCAGTGGCATTTAAACTCCAAAAAGCCGGTGGGAAAATGAGATGTGCTTTAAGTGAGGCAGCTCTGGCCATCTGTGTTTGAGGGTTTGTTTTTAAACAGCAGCTCTGTTGGCTCTGGGTGGTTCAACAACTGCCTGGAGCCAAGAGGTGCCTCAGCTGTGCTTGGTTCCAGGAGCAGATAACCTGGGATCCCCCTTGCAGTGACAGAATCAGGCAATTTAAATAAATTCAGCTTCAAACACATGATGCAGACCTGGCTGGGGCACTGTCACCCAAACCACAGCCCTGTGTTTGGTCATTCCCCCGAGAAAAGGAGCTGCCTCAACATGCTGGGGCAGGATGGGTCTCAGCCGTGTCCTTCCCATTATTTTCCATACAGCATACATGTTTTTCATGTTTGTTTGTTTTGTTTTTCAGGTGAATCTCTAATCACCCGAAGAAACTCCAGGGCCATTATCTTGAGGTAGGATTCTAAAGTAAGTCAGATATCTGCATTTTTTTGGTAGATTAACACCATCCCTTTTTCCATTCCTCAGACTGCACTGTCCAAATACCCCATATATCAATGTCCTATAAATACTATATCAATCATATATTCACATTAATATATAAATACATATCAAATCTATCATATCAATATAGCTGATTTGGGTTTTGCTCACACGACAACCATAAAAGATGAATTTTTGGAGAAATGGCTGTGAATCAACTCCAGTGATATCTGAAAGTTCCAGAGTTTGACTGAAACAGGAGCTACTGGAGCTCTGGAATCAGGCCAATTTGGAAAAATAAGGAAATTAAGGGGAAATGGGTCCAACTACCCTTAAGAGGGTATTAACTGGTATCAGTTTTACTTGCAGAGCCCCAGCCCAGCCCTGCAGGAGCACCTGGGGTGTCAGAGCAAATGAAGCCCCGTTGTGTTGTCACACCGAGCGATGTGAGATTTGTCGGCTCAGTGAATCGTCAGCTCCTAAAATAAATGAGCAGTTTATTGACCTTTCAGGGATTGAGACAAAACTAAGAGCCAGAAATACTCCAGGAGGCACTGGGGTGAGCACTCCAGAGGTTCCAGCTCCTGGTGGGAGCACAGCCATGAAGGTCACCGGCAATGACAGGGATCGCATGTATTTGCTGTTTCTGCCTTTACACTCACTTAACTCCTCACCCAGTTTTTGTTACAGCCACATATATCTGCTTCCTTATCTGCTCTACAATACACCAGGACTGCCATAATTTTGGGAAAACCCTGTCGCCATCAGTGCCCAGCAGAGGAGAAAACCTTGGTCTGCTTTAGTGTATTAGCTCTACAGAAAACTCTCAAACCAGTGGTATCAGTTCTACTGAAGTCTTTCCACTCCATACTATTCATCCCCTGTGCTCAGAGCAAAAGCACTGGACTCCACACCTTGGGGATGAGGATGACTGTGGATTTCCAGGTCCACATTCTCACTCCCTATAGACCAGCTCAGTTCTAAATTCATGACATGTTTTTTTGGCTCAGGATCCTGGTTTCCCACCAGCTGAGTCACCCAGGCTTGAGGAAGCAACACCAGACAGTGTCTCCCTTTGCTCCAGTGAGGACAGAATGAGGTTCAGGAGGGAAAAGTGCTGCCACAGGAGGCATTTAAATCCTCCCATTCCCAAACAGCCTCATGGCTATTGCACTTCCATAGGTCTTTCCACAAGCAACATCTATTCCACATCCAAGATCCCCACACTCCACAGGGAAGACCTTCCAGACTCAGCATCTTCCTCAGGCTCTTCCCATGAGCAGTGCCTGATATTGTCACTTCCGTAAGACCAGAAGGAATTTCCTTTGGAAATACCCACATCCCTGGAGTCCAGGCACAACTCCTGTCATTTGGGGGTAAAATAGCATTTTGGACTTTCCCCCTACCTTTAGGGCATCGAGTTTTGTGGTTCAGAGACCCCCAACTCCTCCTCTGTACCTCCAAGGCTTTGGCACTGTTGTGATGCTCTACCCCGTGTCCGGGGTCATGGCTCCAAAATCCATTTTGTGCTCCTGGACAACGTTTCACAGAGGTGAGGGGGGATGTTGGGTAACTGTTAATGCAAACAGGCAGATGAACAACAGTCATTCGTGTCTGATGAATAGAAACAAAGAGCAAAATGCTTCATAATTTGTAAATTAAAAATTGAAATGCAAGGGGGAGGTAAGGAAGATAAGTATGCCTCATGAAAGCAGCACAGAAACCAAGTTGTGATAAGGATCCTGATTTGCATTCAGGAATACACAGCACTAATCCTGCAATTTAAATATATTAAATCCTGTTCACGACCTTGCCCTTACCCAGAGTTTGGGATTCAACACCTGCTCCACCTCACGCTCAAGTAACTTTGCAGGAGGGATGGGATCTGTCTGGGACATGACCATCACACCTGAGGGTTTGAGTAACTGCTCACCTGGTGACTCAGGGACCCGCAGCTGAGCCCAGCTTAGGTCCTGACCTACTGCCAGGGGTGGACAGGCAGGAATGGTGGGTTTCCAGAGTAAAAGAGAACTGAGTTCGGAGTCACAGCCGCTTTCACCTGAGACGGACAATGCAGTGAGGTGGCACCAGTGCCTCCCCCAGGCACACACCAGCCCTGTGCTCCCTGAGGAATGGGGAGCTGCATGCAGAGTTCAGAGAGCCCAGGGAGGAGTCAGAGATCCCTGGCATAGGGGTCCAGTCCATTCAATGTCTTATACTGCCACCACCTGAGAACTTCTCCATTAACAAACTCCCCCAGGCCCCAGGCACTGCCCCTCCCTGCCCACAGTACAGAGGGAATCTGGGATGAGCAATAAAGGCAAATGCAGGAGGTAACAAAAGCCAAGGGGAAGCAGAAGAGACATGTTGAATCTGAGGTGCCAAGTGCAATTCCCATCTCCTCGATGCCATTCCCCACACCAGTTATTAGAGAGGGTCAGAGGTTCACACCTACATTTGTGACTCTGTGGCTACAAAGGTAGCCACAATAAATGCCAATTAAACACACAGGAACTCCCCCCCAAACTCTCATTCACAGAACTTAACCCTCTCCATGTCCATGCAAGAGTGGTGCTGGGGCTGCTCAGCTCTGGTAGTTAGACAGGATTTAGCACAGGTTTTCCTGAGAACAGGAATTACAACACAGCCTCAAGTAGGGTGTAAAAATATGAACCACTCCACAAAAATTATCCCCAACAAAGACAGCTGAGTAGCTGCCAAAAAGGGGGAATGATGCAGCCCATTCTCTCCTCAGCCTGAGCTGACTCAGGCTTTCCCTCTGCCTCCTTTCAATCCTGGAAAGTATTCAATATCCAATGAAACAGTTTCTCTCACAGTTTGAGCTCAGCATTAAGGAATTAGACTGCACTCAAAACTCCAGGCTAGGACTAAAGATAACTGGAGCTATCAGCCCACAGGAGCTGGGAATTCCAGCTCTGAGCCCATCAGCACTGCCAGGAGCCTGGGACAGCCCCAGGAATGCTCTGGCCTCACTCAGCCCCTTTGCATCCCCAGGAGGGAGGATGCTCCCAGCCAGCACCAAGCCCACCAAGAGCTGGCCATGCCAGACACCCAGCTCTTCTCCCAGAGCATGAGAAATACCCTGAAGATTGAACTGAACAGCAGCTTTGGTTTACATGTTGGGGAAATAACTCCTTTCAGGGAACAGCACTGTGAGTGAGCAATGAGGGAGATTCTCCCCAGCAGAGACAACTCACATCAACACTCACAGTAACAACTGAGGTCGCACCCTTGTCCCCATGGATGGAGTGGAATATCAGGATCCTGCTTCAAGCACCCTTAGTGTGAGTTTTCACGGAATTACAGATTGGTTTGGTTTGGAAGGGACTTTAAGATTCATCCAACTCCACTCCCTGCCATGGGCAGGGACACCTCCCACTCTCCCAGGTTGCTCCAAGCCCTGTCCAACCCAGCCTTGGACACTTCCAGGGATAGGGCAGCCACAGCCTCTCTGGGCAACCTGTTCCAGGGCCTCATCACCCTCACAGGGAAGAATTTCTTTCCAAAATCCCACCTAAATTTCTCCTCCTCCAGCTCAAAGCCATTCCCCTTGTCCTGGCACTGGTTTGCACAGAAACATGGCACTGAAGTTGCCAGGTTTGCCCCGAGCAGTGACACCTCCCACCCCACAGTCACTGCTTTGATTACCAATGTCACCTTAATTTCTTTCACGAGTCTCTCTTGCTTGGGGATATTTCAAGATTGCCTCCAATAAATATGAATGCAAATTTATTCATTTATGATTTGTCATTCACTGCATTACCAGTGCCACAGAGCGAGAGAGACCTTCAGCTAAAAACTCCTTGATAAGGATCTCTCCAAAGACAGATACTTGATTTTCCACTACACCTTTTTGGCTTTAATAAAATAAATACATGAAAGAAAATATTATTCAGGCGTATCTCATGTTCAGTGAGAAGTCATCCCCACCATGGGAAGGTATGAGCCACCAACCTGCCTCCTCAATGTAAGAGAGAAAATAAACCCTCATTCCTGGCAATGCTTTAAAAGTTGATTTTCAGAGCTGATGCCATCAGGACCCTTTCCAGAATTCAAGGACTCCCTGCTCCCAACTTAAAGGCCACCAGGTTTAGTCTCATTTATTCTACTAAATCTCAGCTCTCTGCCCTTTCAAACCCTCCCAATTCCATACTCTGCCCTCAGAGGAGGCTCCTACCTCCTGCCATTCCAGCCAGGTGAGCTACCCCTGGCCAATCACTTTTTCATTGCCCAAATGCTTCTTAGACTGGGTACATACCCAACGAGAGACAAACCAGGGCAGGTGGCCAGTCTTGGCTGCCATTACCTACTGGATTGACTAATTCGAGCTTTTCCCCAAATTTAGGGAAATATCAGTAGTTTTATTATCTGCTATAGCAAAATTGTTTTATGTTGAGCATCCAGGATAACACTGAAATTCAGGGTACCATGAGAGGTCATTTCTGCTCACATTAAACTGACTTTCTGAAGATAATCTACTTTCTCTGAGTGGCTGAAGAAGGTTAGAATTCTGGATGGAGCCAAAGAAGTAGGAAACCCCAGGAAGGATGGCACATTTCTGCACTAAAGCCCTTATGAATATTAATGAGACAGTCACAAAAGAAGCTGCAACATTAATATGAGTAGCATGATAAAACAGACTTGAGCTTATGACATGTTCAATCGCTCATTTAATTTTTATAGGAGTTGATTAAGATGCCTTTGCTTGAATTTTTATACTGTTTACTATAAAACATTATCATTTTCTTCAAAATCTATCGAGACAGACAAACCACACATTTGCTAAGCTGTTAAATAAATAGTATTAAATCAACAATACCCAGGGTCCCCAAATGCAAGTCATTTCCATGTATATTGATTTTAGTTCCATTTGCTGCAATAAAATTTTTGTCTCTAAGCAAAAGGAAAAAAAAAAGCTATTTCACCAAATTGTTTTGGTTTTAATTCTTGAAATAACATAGCTTGCAGCGACTACACAGGACAAACTGGCCCTGAGTGCTTTCAGTGAGAGTCAGAGAGCTCAGGGAACTCACATATGGACAACACCAGGCTGCAGTGGCTCCTACCCAGGAGACAGCAGGAAAGGAAGGGATAGAGAGACTACAGCAGGGAGGTCAAGGAGGGGACTCTGTCGAGACCCCACCTGGAGTCCCACATCCAGCTCTGGGATCCCAAAATAAGAACATGGAGTGTTGGAGTGAGTGCAGAGGAGGTACCAAGATGACCACAGAGATGGAGCAGCTCTGCTGTGAGGAAAGGCTGAGAGAGTTGGGATTGTTGAGCCTGGAGAAGAGAAGATTCTGTGGAGAGCTCAGAGCATCTTCCAGGAGCTGGAGGGGCTACAGGCAAAGGCAGAGAGAGACTGTTCACCAGAAAATGGAATGACAAGACAAGGAGTCATGGGTACAAACAGAGAGGGGAATTTGCATCAGTTATACAGAAGAAATCCTTCCCTGAGAGGGTGGTGAGGCCCTGGCACAGGTTGCCCAGAGAAGCTGTGGCTGCCTCATCCCTGGAAGCATCCAAAGCCAGGTTGGACAGGGCTTCTACCCGGGATAGAGGAATGTGTCCCTGCCCATGGCAGGGGGGCACTGGATGGGCCTTAAGGTCCCTTCCCACCCAGGCCATTCTATGCAGATTCTGTAACTCCCAGGACAAGTTGCTGCTCGGGATCCCAAGTGTTTTGCCTCACCATGGTGACATTCCAAACTCCAAGTTTCATCAGTTTAATTCTGGCACAGCAAATTTGAAGCACATTTTACAAGAGGAAGCAAGTGTAACTCAGTACAGGAAACAGCATCAAAGCTGTGAAAGAGGAAGGAAAGCACAAACACTGAAAAGATAAACTGGGAAGCAGCTACTGGGGCTGAGGAGTGGGCAAGAGGCAGGAGGGGTGAGCTCACCCTGCCCAGCACTAACCACAGTGGATGCTCAGAGGCAGCCAGAGGAATCATTTTGTTGGGGATTGAAAAAATTACATAAAAACACAGATTCAACACGAATCAGATCAATCAGTAAATAATCAGGTTCAACCACAGAGTCTTTGTGTTCTAAGTACAGACAAGTTATGAAAAAAAAATATTTCTTCTGGGATTTTTTTATCTCCAAAAGCCAAGTTTTCAAAAAACCTGTGTTTGGGAAAGAAGTAAAATCCCCACCTTCAGACTGACACCTGAAAGAGAACAAAACCCTCACTAACTCCACATGTGCTTAAGGAGGACACAGGGTTTTGCCAACATACTGGAATTCTTATTCCCAGCCTGTAAATAACACTAAGTGAGAGCAGCCTGTGTGAGGAGGGTCACAGACGTGATAACCCACACACTGCTGTCTTCCAAAGCCTCTCCAGCTCCATTTAATGGGAAGATCCCAATCTAATTAGGGGAAAGCAGCCTCTGGCATAGCTCAGGTCCATTTGCTCAGCTCAGCAAGGGCTGCTTCACTCACTGACCCAGCTCTGTGAGGGAACACCAGGCAAAGCCTTTCAGCATTAATTTATCATTTACAGGGCACAGGTCAGGCTTGTGCATGGCTGTGTGCCCTGGGAGCCACCAACCCCACAGTGAGGGAAAAAACTGCTGGGCTCAGGAGAGAGATTCTCTTTAACTAAATTAAAGCTCTGTGGTGTTTTCAGACCCTTGTGATACCTGAATGATCCTGTACACAGAAAGGGAAGGGGGTTTTCAAGAAACAAAGTTTGCTTTGTTAAAAATCCAGCCCCTAGAGGGGTTTCCACATCCCCACATCCATCATCACATCAGGCTCAGACAGTTTGGAACTCAGCAGTCAGGAAACAGAAGAGAACAGTAGCCCAGACACTTCCTTTTCAGAGCAACAATAACTCAGGTACTCACAGCACTCAGCAGGACTCCCAGGGATGTGCCCAAGGAAACAGCTCCTGCCAGACTCCCCCAGTGCCTGGATGGGTGTCCATGTCTATATCCACAAGGCATCTCCCTCTTACCAGCTGCTCACAGCTCCCTTGCCCAGAGCATCACTGAGCACCCCCAGAGGGCTTCACCTCCATCTGATTCCAGACTTGATCCAGAACAACCACTTCTGCTTCCTGTCACACTCATCCCACTATATCCCATCAACCCCACCCTGGCAGCCCTGACCCAAGCCCAATCCTCACTTATTTCTAGTCTGCCCCCAAAGCCAGACCTTATTAAAGCCCCAACCCCACCCTGCCTTAGCAATGCTCCAAACACAATCCAGCTGGAGCCAGCTATTTAGCCTGAGGATTTCCCAGACCTCCAACAGATCTCATAGAGGGAGCATACCCAGATTAATGCAGTGTGATTGGCAGTGAAGCACAGCACAGGTGAAAGGGGTATTGAGAAACCTTTAACTTCTTACCTGTTCAGAGCCCTGTACAGCAAAGTGTGTTAAATCCAAGGAGCACGTCTGTAATTCCTGCTGGCTCTAACCAAACCCTCTCAAATCCAGGGGAGAAAACTGCCTCACCTGGACCTAACAATATCTAGATGTCTCTTCTCTGCCATATGGAAGCAAACTGCTAATATTGCCTGTGCCAACAATTTGTTTCCCACTTGTTCTCACCCCGTGTCTCTGTGTGCCAGGTTTTCACATTTCAGGAATGGCCTCATTATAAAAGGTGCCACAAAGTTCCTCATTTCTCACCGTGTGACGGCGCCTGGAAGCTTCACAAGTCTGTTTTCCTTCGTTCCCTTTCACAGATTGTCAAAGGATCCTGTGAAACTGAGGTGGAGAGAAAAACAGCTCCTGGGCTGGCACAAAGGGACAACCACAAACGCACCATGACAGTGGCCCCAAAGCTACATAAACCTCCCCAAAGCTTTTTTTGGGGAAGGGCCCCGGGGTGGAGGCAGGTGTTGGTGTGAGAGGAAGATCAAAGGGAGCTGAGGAGGGGTGGCAGTACCACTGTCCTGTTCCTGTGGCAGCAGTGCAGCCACGATCCATCATTCCCAGCACCATCAGCAGGGGACAGAAAAGCTTTATTTAGAATCTGGGGAAAACAGCCAAGAAGCAGAACTGTCCAGGTTACCAGAAGGTCCAGGAGGTGTGAGCTGTTGGCCACAGCCACCCCAGGCTGTGCAGGGACTGAGCTGAGCCCAGGCTGAACTGCAAAGCCCTGCACAAAGCATGGCAGGTGGGGCCGATCCTGCCCCATTCCCAACACTGTCCTGAGCATGTCCACCCTGGACTGCTCTTGCTTTTGCAAAGAGCATCACCAAGCTCCATTAGGGGCTCAGGCTTAATTTGGTTTGTAAATCACAGGATTGTTGAGGTTGGAAAAGCCTCAGAGCCCATGGAGTCCAACCATCCCCAGCACTGCCAATCCACCACTAACCCACGGCCCCAAGTGCCACACCCATCGGTTTTTAAATCCCTCCAGGGATGGGGACTCCATCCCACCCTGGGCAGCTGTTCTAGGGCTGGACAGCCCTTTCTAGAAAGGAATTTTCACCAATATCCAACCTGAACCTCCCCTGGCACAGGTTGGGGCTGTTTCCTGTCATCCTGTCATTGTTCCCTGGGAGCAGGGCCTGACCCCCACCTGGCTCCACCCTGCTTTCACTGGTCGTTCCTCACCCTGAATCCAGAGGGTTCTAAATGGGATGTACAAGGTGTAAGAGACAAGAGAAACCCCATTTTCTTTTCCACCTACAAGCCATAGAGCTCATCTGCAGCTTTTCAGGGAAAGCACAGGATGGGCATAATGAGGTTTTAAGTAGAGATTGTGGTTTATTACAAATTTATCTTTACTCATAAAATGTCCCACTAGTAATAATCCTGTCTGAAGTAGGGAATGAAATATCGAATTAAGACCCAAATACTTCAGTACAGTGTAACCACTTTGACAAAGTGATCTGATATAATTCATTCCTCTTTTAATAAAATAAAGTGAATCTTTCAATAACACTGGATCATCCCATCAGGCACATCGGAGATCCTAGAGCTGTTGTGACAGGTTAGGACTGATGTGTGTCACTACTAGAATTTTGATGCTAATAAATGAAGTGTGAGGATTGATTTCTAGTTCGGCTGGTTGACAAGGTGGGGATCAATCACAAGTTGGACTTGATGGTCTGGGAGGCCTTTTCCAACCTCAATGATTTTGTGATTCCATATAACTACAATACAGGAGAAATAAAGTGAGGTATTAGCAGGACAAGGGACTGAAAGGGATCTTAAATCCCCCAAATCACCCCATGCTCTCAGTGGGGTCACACAGAGGTGGACCAATCTCCCCAGACGTTGTCCAGCCTGTTCTCACAGCCCCCACGGGCCACCTGCTCAGTGTCCAGGAGCTCTTACACAGGCAAAGAGCATTTCTTGACACCTGGAGAGTCCCCTTTCACTGGGACTGAACACTGTCCACCCTCTGCCTGGAGTGGAAAAGGCTCCATGTTCTGTCCTGTGCAAGGTGCTTTTACATAATTAAAGGCCTCTCCTCCCTCCCTTCAGGCTTCCTGTCTCCTGCACTCCTGCTGGCGCTCTCCTTCCCCTCATTAACATGTACAGGCATTCCCTGGGAACTGTCTGGAATAATCCTGCTCTTCTGCATGGCTGCCTGGGTTATTAAGGAAGTGTGAAAAGGAGAATTACTCTCATAGTAGTCCACAAAGCCTTGCAGGGTTAAGCCCTCCCCAGGGTAAATGTTCTTATGAGATGGAGAGTAAATACTATGAGGATTAGACTCAAAATGCTTCTCAACTTTGAAAAGTAACAGGAGTCAAAATCATTCCTAACTGTGCTTGGCTTGGGGAAGTCTCCGGGTTTAATCAGGCACTTTCCCACAGGAAATGATTTCTAGGAATGAGGTTTTGCCCAAATATTCCTTATTTAGGAGAGGAATGAGCTTAAAACTTGAATAAACAGACTTGGTCCTTCTGAAGTGTAAGATTATTTTGTGGCACAGTGACAGGCCTGAGGGATTGGAGCTTATCAACCAGGGATCTGGGTCAGGGACTCGATAAATGATTTCAGGAAAGGAGGAGGGTGAAGGAGGAGTTTTGTTTCTGTGGAGTCATTGTTTGAGTTTTTTCATTGGATAAAACCCCCTTATGGCTAAATCCAGTGATTATCAATTTAGAGAATCCCAGACTGATTTGGATTGGAAGGTTCTTTAAAGCCCATCCAGTCCCATCCCCTGCCATGGGCAGAGACACCTTCCACTAGTCCAGGTTGCTCCAAGCCCTGTCCAACCTGGCCTTGGACACTTCCAGGGATGGGGCAGCCACAGCTTCTCTGGGCAACCTGTGCCAGGGCCTCACCACCCTCACAGCCAAGAATTCCTTCCCAATATCCCATCTAGCCCTGCCCTCTGGCAGTGGGAAGCCATTCCCCCTTGTCCTGTCACTCCAGGCCCTTGTAAATAGTCTCTCTTTGTGTTTCTTGTTGGCTCCTTCAGGCACTGGGAGGCCACAATCAGTTCACCCCAAAGCTCCTCTTCTCCAGGCTGAACAATCCCAGTTCCCCCAGTCTTTCTTCCCAGCAGAGGGGCTCCATCCTTGTGATCATCTTGATACCTCCTCTGGACTTGCCCCAGCAGCTCCATGTCCTTCCTGTGCTGGGACCCCAGAGCTGGCTCAAATCAGTCAAGGTTCCAAAAGAGAACACAGGAAGTTTTAAACTGTTTTTGTAAAAACGCCATTTCTCTTCCGTGTTTATGAAGTGCCTAAAGTGGACAGTCCCAAAATCTGAACAAGTGTTACTGAGGTATAAACAAATCCTGATAATAACTGACTTTGTAGGAGGCTGAGGAGGAGGAAGCAGAGCCTCTGCAGAGCTTTCTGGTTCCCTGATTTCTTTCTCTGCTCAAATTACTTTGGTCTCTTTTAAAGCCATGTCCTTATTCAAGTCCATGTGCATATGGGGGAGATGTAGGAACAGCAATAATTGGACTTACCTGCTCCATGACCTTAAATTCATGACATTTATGAACTCTGTTGGTTTCTCTTTAGCTTTTTAAAAGCCTGGGAATTAAACTGACACACCGTAAGGACACGCAATAGTGAACAACCCGCCAGCAGCAACAAGAACACTTGACTTTCAGAGCAGAGATTAATGTATGTTCCTCTTAGCTGGAAATTGCCCTTCTGGCCAATTTTCTGTGGCTATTTTTTCTCTGCTATATTGTCTTTTTTCTGAGGATTTGAGAGTCTTTCCTCATTATTCTAAGAAATCTTATAATACATTGATCTGGAGCCACAAGGAATAAAACCTCACCGGAACCAATGTCTGTTCCCCTGGGACAGCAGCAAAGAGAAGGTTTTGTCATCTAACAAATGGGAGAATAAAGGCAATTTTTTAAACTCCGGTTTAGCACATCGTGCTAGAAGGATGCTCAGTGTTATCTTCGTTCTATGGAGTCTTTGTTTCCTTTCTAAGTTTAATTTTAGAATAAGGAAGAAATGAAAAATTGAATGTATGCTAAAGAAAATTATATTAATCTAAACACAGGTACTATGCATTCATTTACATAATTATTGTATTGTGTAATAAAATGTCTAATCAACAGAACTTCTCTAAAAAAAGAGCAAAACCACCTGTACAAGACCATAAAGGAAGAAGGCCCTGACCCCAGTTCACTAGAGAGGCTGGGTTTTATAATCAATTGAAATTTAGCCTTTCTTCAAGTTTTCCAAGCACACAGTTACCACCTGTGCAGGACTTTCCTTTTGATCACCTCAGCAAGGCCTGAGCAGTGACACAAATGAGCACAGAACCTTCCACCTTTCAAACCCTTCCCAAGACTGAAATTCCTTACCCTTTTTCCAGATTCACCTGAACTAGAAAAGCAGGAAGGAATTAACAGAGAAAGAAAAGAGTTTTTACTGAGACATCTCCTGCACCCCAGGAGGGTTTCTCCACCTGGGCTGCAGCCATTCTTGACCTCAATTCAAGAATTACCTCAGGAGTCCAGTGGACTGCGAGAAAATATCCTGAAGTTCCCAGTATTACATCACAAAGGGATTTACCCCAGACTGCAGAGCCAGCAGTCAGACAACTCCAAAAAATTCCACACAAAAATTCCACTTCTGCTCTGAGATGTAAATGACTGAATCACAGAAACATTAAGGTTGGAAAAGACCCCCAAGATCCCCAAGTCCAACCTTTGCCCCAAGTGACAGATGAGGTCTGACCTGATAAAACTACACAATTTCAGACATTTGACAGCATTTCTTCAAGTCTGGTAGTTTAGTACATTCTCTAGATTTCCAGATAAGCTGATTAATTATTTTTGCCAGTCCCCAGGTTTAAAATTGCCATTTTCTGCAAATGGAATTTGCCATTTTCTGTCTAAGGGACCTGATTATACTGTTTAATAACTATGTTATTGATACCTTTGATATATAATTGGTACCTGTGAAACTCTGCACTGTCACACTGCCCTGGCACCGCTGCTTTGCAGTGCAGGGATTTTCAGTCTCAGAAGATGCTCCCACATGTTGTCCCATCAGTGAAACATTTCCTCCCCCTCCCCAGGAGCTGTGCAGACACACAATTCCCGTCACACTTCCTGAAGTGTTGGTAAAAGCACTGTGAGGAAATGACTCATCAGAAGCTGCTGCCTCAACACACCAAAGCCCAGGAGTGGAAACCTCCTCCCCAATGAGCAGAAATGGAATGTTTCCTTCTGCTTTCCTTCCGTGGTTCCCCTCAACCAGCCACAGTTGTCAGCTGCCAAGGCTGGGAGGTGCAAACCAAGAGGACACCAAGGGCAAAGTCTTGTCTCTGTCCAAACGACCTGTAAAACACTTGTGCTCCTGCAGAGACCAGAAAGTGCACCTCTGATGAGGCTGGAGTCTGTCCCAGCCAAACCTGCCTCCAGCAAGACCAATTCCTGGGGATTTGGAGGGATGTGGAGAATAATTTAAGAAGAAAAAAAATCTTCTTTACAACCCTGTCATCCAGAAATGTGTTTCTCACTTGAAACACAGCTTTTTCAATTTCATTTGGAAGTCCTGTCTTTATTTCTTTTATTTCTTTATTATTAATTTCTCTAGAACTGAACACTTCTATTGTCCATGTGAACATCCATCACATCACTGAAACCTGCTGAGGTCTCACCCATGATTGGGGCTGGGACTTAGAAAAGTACTTACAGCTTCACACAGGTTTGTCTGAGCTCCCAGGGCGACCTTCTATCATTCACTCCTCATTTTACAAAAAGGACTTTTTTTGTTGCTTTAGGTATATTTTCAGGAAAAAAATACCTAAAAAGAGCCAGTCTGGTCCAGACCTATTAAAAACTGCCAGATCAGTAGCAGCACAAGTGTGTATCGGTCCCAGCACCAAGTGTACCCCGGGCACATCAGGGGTTCAAAGCCTCTCTGAACTGAGCTGATTCTCAGCCACCTGGGATCCCTTTGAGATGCAACCAGAGCTGAAAAACCATCTGCAGCACCAACTGCTTGAAATGGAAACTCGAGTGACCTGAAGTGACAGCAAATCTGCAATAATTCCGTAATACAGAGATTTTACAATGCACCATCGATCTGAGGATCCATCTAACTGAAGGTCCCCGGGTGCCCCCTGGCTGGAGGGGTGACCTGGTTTGGGATCAGACCCCAGAATTAATTTTTAATGTCAGTATTTTAACTAAGGAACAGTTTTGGCAGCTACACTGGAAACATACAATAAAGGGGGTGAGTAAGGCCCCGCTCTGCAGGGCATGAATTAAAGACATGAAAATCTGGCTGAACCCAAAACCCACCTTTTTACTGGGGGGATGGTTGGACACAGGGACAGGTTGTGGGGCTCCATCCTGGGAGATGCTCAACCACCCAGACAGGTCCCTGAGTGACCCACTGGGAGCAGCTGGGACAGACCCCCAACCCCTGCCAACCCCAACTCCCAGGGCTCTGGGACTCTGAAGGAGGTGACAGTGGGTTTTACCTGGCTTAGGGTCCCATTCCAAGACAAATTCATGCAGCAGTGACAGTTCAGTGTTCTGCAAGAGAGGAAACAAACTCACCGAGGGCTCGAGATGAAGGAAACACCCACATTTTAATTAAACAAAAAAATAGGGCAGCCACACTCCCACTGACATTCCTTTTTCAGATCCTTTATCGACCAGCCTTACTCAGCTATTTTTATCCTGAGGATGTAAAGGCAACACTGGAGGTGCAAAGTGGATGGGCAAGGATGGATAATTTATACAAATCACAGGGAAAAAAGAGTGAGTGCTCACACCAAGGAGAAAAATCTGCTCTGTTCCTCTCACAATTACCTTTTCCCCTTCTCCCCCCTGTGACAGAAGTCTCTGCATCTTCTGGAATAAATAGGAGGCGGGGAAAGAGAAGGATGGAGCTGTCACTGCAGCAGCACCACGGAGCTGGGAGCGCAGGGGGAGAGGCTCTGCACAGGGAGAGATAAAGTCAGGATGAAGAACAGCCTGGCAGCGAGAGGAGACATTTGCTTTGTGTAGCCTGCAAAAAAGATCAGGCAAGGAAGGAGAAACTGAAAGTCTTGTGGCAGTTTTTTTGTTAAGTTGATGGAAGAGGTGACAAAAATATTTGTGTGATGTTAAAACCAGGAAGGCTGGGAAGCTGGCCCTGAGTGACAGAAGATTTTGAGATGTCTGGGAAGGGTGAAATATGGGAACATTGCTGCACAATGGTGCTACAGCACATTCTCCTTCCCACCTGTGGTGTTTCTGGAATGTGCTGGAGAGCTGTTTGTCCATCCCCTCTGCAGTTTGGGACCACAGGAGCCCTGGGCTAATGGCAAGCTGAATTGTGCTGGCAACACAAGGAAATGTTGTTTCAGCTCCTCAGACACCTCAGCAGCACTATAAGATGCCCTGATCACTGTAACATCCCACCTGTATCACTTGGTGATGGTCTCACACCCCTGTGTAAGCAGGGTTAGGGTTAGGGAGGGAAGGCTCCACATCCTTGGGATCTGCAGGAGGCTTAGTCCAAGTCCCTGGTGGATCCCAGAGCCCACAGTCACGCTCAGAGTTCAGGATCAAACATTCATTTTCACCCATCGGGCAGGCCTGGCAGAGGTACCTCACCTCGAGACACTCCCTGCCCATTTTTCAGCAGTGTCCAAAGAAAAGGGAGGGATGGTGACCAAGGAAAGGGGAGGGATGGTAAACATCAAAGGGGCACCTTGGCTCTTGCACTGACATGGTTCTGCCTGTCACCCACCTCCTGGTGGATACGGGACACAGCAGAGCAGAGTGATCTCAGGGAAGTAACCTTCAGCTGCTGGCTGAGAGATTTCCAGTGTTCAGGGGAGGTTTAGGTTGGAGATTAGGGGAAAATTCCTTCCTGGAAAGGGCTGCCCAGCACTGGCACAGCTGCCCAGGGCAGGGGTGGAGGCCCCATGGCTGGAGGGATTTAAAAGCTCTGTAGATGTGGCACTTGGGCACATGGGTTAGTGATGGCCTTGGCAGTGCTGGGGAATGGTTGGACTGAGGACTTTTCCATCCTATATCACTCCACGATTCTACCTGTGAGCAGGAGATGGGTGAGTTTTCCCTGCCACAGCAGGAAGGCACCTGAACAGCATTAATATCCATGAACGTGATTCTGACCATGAATTTGCACCACCTTTGCAGCAACATAAATCCCCTTATTTCAGCCAAGGAATCTATTTCTGACCCCCCTCATTATTCCTGGGGGTGACCCACCCCCATCCTGTGCCCATCACCCGTGGATGTCCCACAAGCCCTCTGACCAACCAGGTGGCACTTGGTGATGAGCTCCCCAGGGCAGGGCTGCACCCACAGGTACCACCCACACTGCCCTGCAGCCTCACTCCTCTGCCTCAGATCACGACTCTTTCAAACTCTGTTTATCTGTTTTCTCTGAGTTCCAACTGCACCACAATTGAAATTAATTGAGATTAAGGACTCAGTGATATTTCCTGCAGATATGGCACTATCATCACTCTTTATTTCTAATAAATTCTGCCTCATATCAGCTGCACCGGAAAACTCTTCAAGTGGATCACAGTAAAACTCCCCAAGCCCTCAGAAACTACAATTCCTAATGTTATGCTTTACCTGTGATTCACTTTCAGAGCCTCCCACCTGATACTAAAATACTAAACATAAAAGACTTGTCACCGAAATTGATTTTTTTAAGTTACAAATTACACAAAACATGGTTTTTAATTGGATGTGCAAGAGAACATTTGCAGCAACAACTGAAATTAATAGTGTTTAAAAATAACTTTCCTAAACGGAGCAGTTCCTTTGAAGCATATTGTCTGAATGTAATGACATGAATTTTGCATTTATATATTTATTTCTTTATTTGTGTCCCATCCCTGTTAGTGTTCAAGGCCAGGTTGGACCAACCTGGGCTAGTGGAAGGTGTTCCTGCCCATGGCAAGGGGTGAGACTGAACCACATTTAAGGTCCCTCATAACTCAAACCATTCCAGGATTCCATACAAGGTGCCCAAGCTGCTGATTTCTTTCATCCTGGCCACAGGCCAAGCTCAGGGAGATGCCGCAGGGCACATCCCCACGGAAGCTGTTCCATGCAGGACCATGACAGGAATAAAACTCAGCAGATACGAAAGTCCCCTGGAGAAGTGGGAATTCCTATTGTTTGCAGTGGAAACAGCACTGAGTCCCTGTTTTTTGCTGGGAGGATGGTGCCAGTGGGGACCATGTGTGACCCTTGTCATGGTCCAACCTGGCACTGGGCACCCACCGCAGGGATGAGGGCTGGGGAGGAACAAACCATCCTTCCACAGCTAAAACAATTAACAACTGTTAATTAACCATTGGAACTCTCAGTCCTGAGGCTCTGCAAGGTTCAGTGCAATCAATGTTTATCTGATTACACTAAACAGGGTCAGGAGGTTCAGGGAACCCGGGTGTTTAAGGAATTGCCTTGGAAAGAGAAATGGTAAATGTTAGTAAGTGGAGAAGAGGAGAGGAGAGGAGAGGAGGAGAAGAGAGGGAAGGGAGAGGAAAGGGAAAGGGAAGGGAAAGGAAAGGGAAAGGGGAGAGAAAGGAAAGGGAGAGGAGAGGAGAGGAGAGGGAGAGGAGAGGGAGAGGAGAGGGAGAGCAAAGGTGGGGGGAGAGGAGGGGAGGGGAGGAAGAGGAGAAGGAGATGTCCCCAAACCACACTGCCATAACAGGTCGATCTGGATGAACTGGCCCATCCTTGCAATGCTTTGTCCACTGATTTGGCCAATATCCAAAATAAACACATTTGGGTCATTGATCTCCTGCCAACATTACTCTTGCTCCCTTGGCAGGATGTGGGCACAGCTCTCCAATCATAACAGATTATAAGAATGCACATTTTTATTCAAAATACTGCATTTGTACTTTCCATAGCAGCGCATCTCCGTTTTACACTACTGGACGAGTAACACTTCCTTCTCCTTTTGGAGTAGAGGCCTCTACACAACACTTGGCATCACGAAAATGAAGATTGTCTCAGAATCCAAAGGGATTTTAAGTCTTTCAATCATTATCACTCCCCTTTAAAAAACAAACAAACAAAAACATCCCCCATTTAAGACTCACACATTCCTGGACACAATTTATACATCACATACAGACACACTAGTGAGTGCTCTGTATCTCTGAGAATAGTACAGAGCATGGGTAGCAGAGATGATCTGTTCTTCTAAATCAAACCAAACCCAGGCAGCCTGGAAAGGGCCTGCTCTGCCACACTCTGAAGTCAAAAGAAAACTCTCCCTGGCTTCAGTGAAGCTGGATCAAGCTCAAAGTCTGCATCTTTCTGTTTTCCTGAATCGTGTAAACTCCATCTGTTCCCAGTCCCCTGGGGAAATGCAGCTCTGTTTGCAGCACTGCTCAGTCTGTACCAGCTCCAGTGGCACAGAACAGGATTTCGTGGTGCAGTGCTCGGCTGCCTCTCGGAGGCCGCGGGACCTGTGCCATGGCTGGCACCAAACACTTTTTAATTAAAATAAAATGTAATTACATCACAGCCACCTCTTCTCTCCTGACTCTGAAGAACCAGAGCCTGGTCATGGGACACAGCACAACACAGAGCTCTTGGAATTTTTATTTCATGTGTGTGCCACCTCCCTACTTGATGCAGGAGAGGCAGGGATGTGGATTCCCCATCTCTGGAAGTGTCCAAGGCCAGGTTGGAGAGAACTTGGAGCAACCTGGCCTAGTGGAAGGTGTACCTGCCAATGGCAAGGGGTGGCACTGGATGGGTTTAAGGCCCATTCCAGCCCAAACCATCCTGGGATTCTATGAAATGTGCCCAAGCTGCTCATCTCTTCTCTCCTGGCTACAGGCTGAGCTCGGAGAGGTGTTCTGGGGCACATCCCCATGGAAGCTGTTCCATGCAGAACCTTTGGTGTCCAACTGGTTCCCATTCCCATACCTGTGCCTGTGTTAACCCACACTGGAGGTGGGGCCTGGGCTCCTTGCTCTCGATGCTCACCAGAATTACTGCCCAGGGTCACCACAGCACCTTCTCACTCACCCCCAGATCTCACATCCATGCCCACAGAAGTCAAGGCTGGATTTTCTCCCATATCTTTAGAGGAAAGCAGTGAGCACAGCCCCAAGCAGACAGACAAGGCAAGGCTCCAAAGGCTGGAGAACAACCAAAAAGAGAGAATATTGGTGGAACTGCACCTGGCGTGTGAGAGCTCCAGACAAAACCCCAAAAAACCCTCGCAAGTGGCTGTTTGCATTGGTTGTTGCTGGCAAAGATGGATGACAACGATAACTATGATGAATTGATGCTGTAATTACAGATCTGTGAAGTTCTATGAGGGGACAACAAATGTGTCACTACTTAGACACAGCTGAACAAGCACCACCATGTTCCTTCACACCCTCTGCAGCTCCAAGTCATTAACGCAGCTCTGCCTTTCCACGATGTTCTGCTCCTGCACCTGAAGATCAGCTAGAATTCCATACTGAAATTAGGTTTGAAGAGCCAAATGTCATTGAAAAGTACCTAAATCCTCTCTCTTGTTTGGTACAAGCCATTCTCCAAGAAAAAAAACAATTTTATTTTGCAAACTATTACCTATGGTTGTGCAGCCCTCCATCTGCCAGGGCTGTAAAGCTGCACAAAAACACAAATGTGATTTGCTTTTGAAACATGTACACAATTGAGTAAGAAAGTGCAATGTTTGCTGAGATGGGAGCTGGAAGCACAGTTTACATACAAATAAATTCTGGAGGTGATCAGGCAATACCAATGCAGGTGTTTAAACAGCCCTGCAATTAGGAGGTGAGCACCCATGGACTGGTGATGATCCAATATTTCCCCAAATTCCAGTGAACCTCTGAAGACTCCAGGCCTACCCATAGCCCCCCAGCTCATCCTGCAGGAGGCAGAGCCTGTTACCCCTGGCTTTAACAAATGAAAAACACACCCTAAAAACAAGGAGCAAACAAATGCTCCCCGACATTCTTTGCAAAGCAAAGTGGCTTTGGGTCAAGTGTTTTGAACCTATTTTTAAACCAGATGACTAATTTGCTTTGCTCTACAGCTTGGTTTCTCTCTCTGTCATGTGCTGTTGACCCAGAGGAGTTAAACTCGGGGGCTCTTTAGGTGGGTTCCTTTAGGAAAATCCAGAAATTTTGTAAAAAACAGAATATATATATATATACTTCACAATTTATGGTAATCTCTTTACTACCCCACCATTCTGTTATCACTTGAACTTTCACCACCTTGCAAGGAATAACTTGAAAACCAACATTTTATGGTGTTTTCCCTTCATCATGCTGATCTACCCTCTTCTCCCAGTTTGAGACTCCCACTGAGAGGACGAGTATCAACTGGAATTATGCCCCACTGTCTTATCAAAGAATCTCATAATCCCAGACTGGTTTGGGTTGGAAGGGACCTTAAAGCTCAACTCATTCCAAACGCCTGCCATGGGCAGGGACATATTCCCCTATCCCAGGTTGCTCCAAGCCCCATCCAACCTGGCCTTGGACACTTCCAGGGATGGGGCAGCCACAGCTTCTCTGGGCAACCTGTGCCAGGGCCTCACCACCCTCAAAGGGAAAGATTTCTTCCCAATATCCCATCTAGCCCTGCCCTCTGGCAGTGGGAAGCCATTCCCCCTTCCTAATGCATATTACATGTTATGTACTAATAATTCATTTATAATTTCAGACAACAAAGTGGATCAGAGAGCAGAGGGGATCAGAAATTCTGAGCTCTCTTTCCCTTTAAGTTTGTCTTAAGCTTCTACATTTGTCAACATACACAAGGCTTATTCCAGCTCTGGTAAATTGGTTTACTAATATCTTCTGTACCTTCACAGCCACAGCTCTCACTGATCTACAGCAGGGACAAGCAAATACCTGCAAGCAAAGCTGTCCCCGTGTCCCTGTGGCCATGTGCACAGCAGCAGAGGGAGCTGGGAAATAAAAGTGTGCTCCCAGGGAGGCGGGATGAGCAGGAGGCAGGGATACGACACTGAGAGGCTCCGGGAGATGGTGCAAATTTGGGGGTTTCCCCCAGCAGGAAGTCAGAGAGACTGAGCTCCGGCAGGGACTCCTGAAGTTAAGACAGAAATGTGGGTTTTTCTGTTTATCAAAAGAACCAATGTAGTTCTGCAAGATAAAGCAGCTCCTGGAAAGTGCTATTGTTTGTCTTTCTTAACCATTTATCAGCAGAGAACAGTTTAATGTTCTGGTAGAAGGCACAAGTGAGTATCTCTTCAGTGATGAAGGAAAATAAGCTTAGTGCTAAGGCAAATAGAAAATATTGATCTATCTTCAGGTACTGCAGCTGAAAATCTTTTGTGAAATTTATCTTCCCTACCCCTCCTGAGCAGTGCTCTTTGTCTCCTACCAACTAATTCTCTGTAGTGAAAGTTTAACCTTGAACACAGAGAAGGAAAAAAAAAACAAAACAAAAACCAAAAACCAAACCAAACTGGCACTGTGAAGTTCAGGTCCTGCAAAGACACAGCTGGGCTAAGTGTCCCCATCCCCTCACCCATCTTGGGAAAATTCCTTGGGAAAACCACGTTCTGAGTTTCACTTCCTAGCAAGATCTCTGAGGCAGTAAAGGAATAAGGAGAAAAAATGACCTATTCGTTAAAACCAGCAGCTTCATAAATCTGAATCTCTGGGCTCCTGTTAGGCCGTGTCCCCCTCGGAGCTGTGTCCCTGTCCTTTATCTCCACTGCCAGCAATATTAGCCCATCAATTCTTACATAAACTCCCAGAGGCGTTTCCTGCAGCCAGAGAGCAGAACGTTCCTCAGTCAGGGCTTAGCCCCACTTCTTGTTCCCTGTTTGCAGGCTCGGAGGGCAGTGACAGCACCGAGCCCTGCCTGAAGGCAGCCCATGGGATTTGGGGACATGGTTAATGGTGGCTTGGCAGTGCTGGGGAATGGCTGGACTTGGTAGTCCCAGGTGGCTTCTCCAACCTGAACCGTTCCGTGATTTTGATTCTATTGGGCCGGATTTCCCTTACCGGTGTAAAAATATAACCTGTAAATCACGGAGTCACAGAACGGCTCAGGTGGAAAAGCCTCTTGAGACCATCCAGTCCAACAGCTCCCCCAGCACTGCCAAGGCCACATTGACCCCTGTCCCCAAGGGCTTGGTTTTAAATCCCTCCAGGGATGGGGGCTCCAGCTCTGGCCAGGGATGGACAGGCCTTTCCATGAAGGAATCTTCAGCCTCCGCTGGTACAGCTTGAGGCTGTTTCCTCTCATCCTGTCCCTTGTCACCTGGGAGTAGAGAAGCGTGGGAAGCATGACTTGTCGCAAGGGGACAATGCCACAAACCTCCACCTCATGTAGAATTAAGCCAAGACTGAAATGGAAGGCAAATGAAAGAATTTGAAGGGCCTGGCTGTGCTGGTAGAAGGAGCAGCTCTCCAGCCACCACTGACATCTGGCACTGGAGAGAGTGGAGGTGGTGGAGATCCGTAGAGCCACGTGTGACAGACACGGGAACGTCACCAAAACAGACCCAAAGGGGCACAAACAGCCCAAGCAAACTCAGCTCTTATTTAAGCAAATGTTCAGATAGAGCCCAGAGCAGACAATCAACTCCAATTTAAACCAACGCTTGACAAGCTTCCTGTTTATTCCAGCACACATTATTTGGGATGGGGTTTTCAGCCCAGCCTGTTTGTATCTCCTCTCTGCTTTTATTAAGAGCAGGCCTGTGCCACAATATTATTTTTTGTACTCTCATGCCGCTGACAGCACATCCATCATTCCTCATAATTGCATCTAACAAATATTGATTTTGTCTCCAAAAGAGTAAACAGAAATATTAAAGTGCTTTTGCAGAAGGCAAAAACACTCATGGAAAGCACATTTAAACAGGGTGAGGAGGATGAAACTGGATGGAGCATGTGGCTGCAAAAAAGCAGCACCAATTTACACTTGCTTAAAAATGCAGCAAAACAGTGTTGAATTGGGCAGCCGAGCTCTGTGCCAAGGAAATGCCACCGATACAAGTGGAACCTTCAATCCATTCAGTCTCAAACATAAGTGGCTTCAAACATTTTCCCAATCCTCCCTGAACAGGAGAAAATAACAGAGTTTTGCCCTCAGAACACTCTTAAGGCTGATTAAATGCATTGTTGGCTGCGTCTGCTGTGAAGCCACAGTGATGCCCACCCTGGGCAGCCACCGCAGCGCCAGGGATCCAGATACCTGGGGTGGATCCAGGAAAGCACAGCTTGGGCAGGGCTCCAAACAACCTGGTCTGGTGGAAGGTGTCCCTTCATGGGATTCTATGAGGATGTTTGGCCCTACTGATCCTTCACTTTAATCTTTCTGTTGGAAAACCTCTGGGAAGGCACAAACCAGCCAAAAGGCATCTGCTGGTGTGTGAGAGCCTGAGCAGTTGGAGGAGAAGGTAATACTTAAACTCACACCCAATCAGGGTGTGAGTGAGAGTTTTTGGTGCACTGGACTGGTGTGGGATGGTCCCGTCCCCGGGGCAGCGCCTGTGGAGCAGCTGCACGAACGAGCACCTCAGCCCTTATCACACCATTTACACCTAGCTGGGGCACTAGGCAGACACCTTCTGTGCTCGAAAAGGAGCCCAAAATTTCCTGTAAGGATTTTCCATAAGAAGAGCTGCTGCCCCAGCAGGGAAGAACAGCTCTGGGGTGCTCCTCAGAGCTGCCCCCCAGCTCATGGCCAGCACATACCTCAGTGCTTTTCCATTGGTTTCAACAACCCTGCTCAGGGGATTCGCCCTTCCCAGCTCCTCAGGAGTACTCAGGTGGCCCTGTCAGAACTGGGCCGGGAGGCATCGTGCTCATTCCTTCCCAGGGCTCTCCCACCGGCACCGCAGCCGCTGTTAAACCCAGCCAGGACAAGAACTGATATTCCTGACCTCGCTAAAGGTCACTGTAATTTTTAAAAAAGATGATTCCCAGAAATACTGAGGCCACCTTGATATATCTTCATTAGGGACTAATATAAGATGGAAATCGCCACCTCTTACAGTCTCAGGAGCTGAATCCAAAGCAGCAGCTCGTGTTTGTTCCAGCTTTGCACAACCTCCCCACTCCCGGGAGAAAGCTCAGGTTCTGTCTACACGCCTGTTCCTCTCTTTCCTGAAAATGCCACAGAGCAAAAGATTGTCCTAATGAGCCAACCGTTTATTTCTTTAAGGATTTTTTCAACAGTTCCTCTGCTTTAGTTCTCCAGGAGCAGATACTTCCAGCAACAACCCTTTGGGCGACACACTCAGATGTTTATTCAGCAGGGGATGCTCCATTTGGAGACAAGTTTAAGAGGGAAAAAACCCCAAATCCCTCAAATCAAGCCAGCAGCACGATAGCATGAAATAAACACCAATTCCTAAAGAAAAAATCTTTCTAAAGAAACTTAATCGACTCTCTGACAGCGTTGCAGGGCTAGAAGATGAAAAGAAAAATTATACATTGGAGTTGCAGCAAAATATTGGGTTTTGTGTCTCGCTGCATCTTGATTGCTAACAAGGTTTGAAATGTTGTGTGTGGAAAATAGCACCATGCTGGCAGTGAGAAGAAAGCAAAAAAGCAAGTAATGATGGATAAGAATCAATTCCCAGCTTGATGGTTCCCAGCCACCTGTGATGCCAATAGCAGGAAACAGCCCTCACTAAGGCCACCTTGACCCCTGCCTCCAGAGACCACGGGATATTCATGACCTGACCATGAAATCAAACCTAAATCAGGATCTGACCAAGAAATCAAACTCCAGTCACAACCTGACCACAAAATCAAATCCCAATTGCACAAACATTAAAGAGGCAGTGACAGCGCAGCAGGAAAACACTAAAACTTAATACACTCAGTTAATATCAACCAAATTTAAGTGTTAGAATGAGATTCTCAACATGAAGCAAATGAACATTAGTAGAAGATTAAAGAAGAAATTCACCAAAAGTTCATGAGACAAAAAGTTCCTCCTTAGCAACCAGACCATTGAAAGACACCACCATGATCCAATCATGATGCAACCCAACACCTCTGGGAGGGAAGGGCAGTGGGAGGGAGCCAAATGGGAGAGAGGAATATCACATTTCTGTGCACATCCCCTTCTCAGCAGGGCCAGGAGCAGACACCTGTCTGCAAACACCTAGAGCCAGTCAGGAATGTCTGTGGGGAGCAGGGGAATATGGAGGGGTCTGTGCTGAGGACACACCCACAGCCGTGGGGGCCTGGAAGGGCTGGGAGAGCAAACACTTCATCTCTGGTTTTCTGTACCTATTCCTCCAAAGTGTCTGGATGAAGGGGGAGATTAAAAAATGGGACATTAAGTACTTTGGCAAAAGAAATACATGTATTTCTTCATTAGAGCAGACCCCTTTTAACTCAACCTGACTTCTCCATTTCAGTACAGGATGCTGAGCCTTACAGCCAGTTACGCTGGGTCCATCCCCATTGCCTCCACTGCTATTATTACTTTGATCACGTGCAAACAGTTTATTTGGAAATGAAGCATAAAAATTAATTTATAAATTTTCCTGAATTCATAATCTACTGTAACAACAGATGTGGTTAATCAGGCTCAAAATCAATCAAGGCCAGGTTGGATGGGACTTGGAGCAACATGGTCTAGTGGAAGGTGTCCCTAACAGGACAGGGGGTGGGACTGGATGAGCTTTAATATCCCTTCCAACCCAAGCCATTCTCGGATTCCAGGATTTTATGACCTAGAGGTAACTCATGAACCCTTAGCTGTGACAGCTACAGGCTCTGTGTTGGGTTGTCGTGTCTCAAACACTCTGAGCACTCCTGTCTCAGCTCTTAGGCAGCTCTACCCTCTCTGCAAGCTCTGCTGCTGTTATTCTTCAAGTACAGATCCTTCCAGAAAACTCCTAAATTAGAACTGATGTTCCTCCCCAGTTAGTTCCTATGCCTCTCTGGGATGTGTGAACTTACCACCAGTACTGCGGAATACTTTGTGACCTGAAGTGATCCAGAAGGACTCAAGTGGTAAAGCTAGGGTTAAAGCTGTATGTGCAGGAGCCAAAAGGCTGATTTTCATGTGTTTCTGTGCTGAAACAAATCAGGAGTGAGTTTGTGCATTTTTCTGTTTAGGGCAGAGGGTACAAAATCCTCACAAGTCCATTTCCTCGTCCAACACTTCTGCTTTATCACGCCCAACATCTCTCTGATTTGATCTCTCTCCTCTGATTTGTCTTTTGCATTTCCTCTCCTGTTCCATTCCTAATTCTTTCTTAATTCCTCCTATAAATAATGACTGAAGAACCAGTAGGAAATGTCCACAGCGGCAGAAAGTCAGGTTCTAATCTGCTCTTACAGTAGTGGATGAGAACAGTTTCCAGCTATAATATGTTATATTGAAAGGAAAAAAGCTGCTTTAAAAATCTATATTAAAGCTTTTATCCAATTAATATTTCATTACAGCTGCCTGGGAAGACTCGTCACTCCTCGGTCGTTTCATTCTAAACAGCTAAAACCCGTTTGTGGAGGTCAAATCTTTACTTTTTAATAAGAAATGTTTTGTAAGCTACTAATTTAAAAAATAATTTAAGGAAATGTTTTTTTCTTGATTGGTTTCTTGTTATTATTGCTTTTTGCAGAGCAATGAACAAACATTAAACCCGCCCCTGCTCCCTGGCAGCAGCTCTGACCGGGGCCGTGCATTTAATGTGCCCCAGAGCATCAGGCAGTTCTTTTATTAAAAACCTGACAAACATATGTTTGCTAACAAACCCGAGAGGTCGGGGAACGTGGGATGGAGGACGTGGATCCCCATCGGTGCGGGAGCACTGCCCTCTGTTGCCCGTGGGGTTGGTACCAGCCTCGGAGCCAGCGGTGCCCATCAGGGACATCATGGAAACAGCCACTTTACTGCCTCCCTACATTCGATTTATCAGAACTCTTTCTCCCCAAATGTACTAATCTGCATTTCCAGTTTACAGCGCATTTCCCAATGCCTGGAGACGCTGAGCTGGCTTTTCATTATCAGGACTGTAGCTGGCACAGGCAGACTTCCCATTGCTGGTGTTTCCCAAGGAAGGTTAGGAGGGAATGGGGCAGGGAACCCCCAAGCCTTACAAGGGGCTGTTGAACCACCCCACAGCTGGTACAGAGGGGGAATCACCCCCATCCCCTCGGGTTTGGCCAGGGGGCAGCTCTGCAAATGAGCCCAGTACTCCTGATGGCCCAACTCAGGTTTGTCTCAGCGACAAGCAAAATCCCTCTCAAGCAAACACCTCCCAGCCCTGCTCACCGACCTCCCCAGCCCACACAGGGAAATCATTCCCTGGAGGAATGCTGAGGTCCCAGGAGACAGGGAGGAGTCATTTGGGGGTCAGGCTTTTCTTTCAGGCAAGTAGATGTAGGACAAGGGGAAATGTCTCAAGCTGCACCAGGGGAGGTTCAGGTTGGATATCGGGAAATATTTTTGCACTGAAAGAGTGGTCAGGCATTAGAAGGGGCTCCCCACCAGGGAGGTGGTGGAGTGCCCATCCCTGGAGATGTCCAAGGAATGACTGAACATGGCACTCAGTGCTCTGGGCTGGGTAACAAGGTGGGGATCGGGCACAGGTTGGACTGATGGTCTGGGAGGCCTTTTCCAGCCTTAATAATTCTCTGATCCTATGACTGAAAGAGGGAGATGGTAAACTGGGAGAGGGAATACTATCATAAAACAGCCCAAGTTGGATGGGACCTATAAGAATCATTAAATCCAACTCCCTCTCCTTGCAGGGCTATCCAAACCTAAACCACACAACTAAGAGCATGGCACAGATGCTTTGAGCCCTGAATACAGGCATGCAGCTGTTTACAGATCTTTCTACAGCCGGATCTATGACTTACATCTGTCTCCTCAATGGATTTTCCCAGGGACAGCTCTCCACGTGCTGTGTCAGGAAGCCCTACAACACCTCGGGGCTGGAAAGACAAATACACTGGGACAAGCAGTTCAGAGCACATTGATTCATGCGGTCGATGCTCAGTGTTGAAGGGTCAATCACAGCACAGGGCTGTCTCTGGGAAGAATCAGCCCAATGCTAAACTCATCACTCAGCTCAGTGTCTCCAGGAGCAACAAGTCCTCTGTATCTCTGCAGATCAGACACTTCCCATTCAATAGTTAATTAGGGGAGCGAGTACCCAATTTACTCCAGACAGCTTGGAAGAAAAATGCTAAACTGATGCAGTTTAAGCAAGATTAACACAGGGGTACCTGCAGCTCCCTACACAGGGTTACAGAACCAAGGGGCTCCCCAGTAACAGGATCCAAGAGAAATCAGTGATTGCCCTCTGCTACTGATCCTTTCCTTGGGCAACTTACCTGAGCATTCCCCGTGCCTGTCCAGGGCTGTGCTCCCCAAACCATCTCACCTTCAGGAAGGGAGATTGGGAAATGTATCACTGAATCCCAGGATGATTTGGGTTGGAAGAGACCTTAAAAACCATCCAGTCCCACCCCCTGCCATGGATAGGGACATCTTCCACTATCCCAGGTTGCTCCAAGCCCCGTCCAGCCTGACCTTGGACACTTCCAGGGATGGGGCAGACACAGCTTCTCTGGGCAACCTGTGCCAGGGCCTCACCACCCTCACAGTAACAGCTCATACAGCACATTACAGCTGCAATGCTGAAGGAGAACCCAGCCTTGCTGGGGCTCTGGTGATGATCCCTTGTACTCAGGGGTGCTGATGGTCCTGCACTGGGGCAGAGCCCTGGATGATCCCACATTCTCCACCACTGTGATGCAGGTCCTGGGGAGCCACAAGGACCTTTAAAAATGAGCAATGACACAGCTGGATTGAGGATCTCAGTTACCTCCCAGAGAGAACATTCAAGGGCTTGGGGTGGGTTGGTTTGGGATTTTTTTCTTGCCAAGAGAAAAAATGAATCTAATTTAAATATAAGGTACTGTGAGGGTGGTGAGGCCCTGGCACAGGTTGCCCAGAGAAGCTGTGTCTGCCCCATCCCTGGAAGTGTCCAAGGCCAGGTTGGATGGGGCTTGGAGCAACCTGGGGTAGTGGAAGGTGTCCCCACCCATGGCAGGGGGTTGGAATGAGATGGGCTTTAAGGTCCCTTCCAACACAAACCAGTCTTGGAGGGGAGGGTGCTGCAGAGAGGCCAAGCCCAGACAGCGACACCAGGAGTCAGACCAACCCGATGCCATTCCATGCTCCACAAAGAGTCCACATCCACCTGGACCTTGGCTGGGACTTCGGTCCCCTACACAGCATCAGCCAGAAGCATTTTATCCATCTTCTGAGCCATGAGAAAAAAACAAAGAGGACTTGAGGCAGAGATGTCACAGAGAGACAACATCATCAACATCACGACTCTCAGTACTTTTGTTATGGCTTTAGTTTCACACCTACTTTGGGAAGGGCTCTGCTGTGAACTGCAGCTTCTCATCATGGCATTCCAGTGTATCACGAGTTTTCTTCACTTCAATGTCTCCTTCAGAGAAAATGTCTTTACAGCTCAAAAATGCTGCAAATGAGAGCTCAAAGACAACCTCCAGCAGGCACTGGGGCGATCCAGGCTCCATCAGCTGGAAGTTGGAGCCTGGAGCTGCAGCTGGGACTGGTTTGTGACCACAGAACACACGGCACTGTGGGGATGAGCCCTCGCTCAGCACAGACAGAAATAGGGACACAGGAGAAGGGTCAGGGAGGGAAAAAGGAATATGAATGGATATCCTAGGGAACTTGTTTTAAACCAGCCATGCTGCCTGTCTTCTCTGCCATCCTGTGGTCATTAACCCATCCCTGGATTTTCTGAATCAGCAGGTAGCAATTAATCCTCCACTCTTACGGGGTATCAAAATGAATCCTTAACCTTTACCTTGTGATGGGGCATTTCCATACCATTTCTATGCATGGACTCGGAGTGTGGGAATGCTTGGAAATGGGTTCAGAGACGGTTCCCTGTGTTTTACACATTTTTCACTTTAAAGAAAGATGAAAACCCATGACTCACAGAATATAATAATATCCATTATTTTAATATCCATAATTTTACCACTATAATATTCCTAATTTTGTAGCCATTAAAAAAAAAATCCTACTTGTTTCTATTTTCATTCGTGTGTTGAAGCTGTTTCTGAGAGATCCCAAAAGTTTTACTTTCTGAATAGAAATGCAGTTGTAAGTCTGGTGTAATAAGGAACAATGGTGCCACCAAGTGGGGACGTGTTGCAGGGGAAAAAAATCGAGATTTCTTTACTTTTCAATTGAGATGGAAAGACACAGAACAGCAGAAATAGCCACTTCAGTGATGGCCATTACACTGCCTTTATCCCCAGATCTGGAGGTTCTATATCTGTTATTTATAATTTTAAGCACCATAGGGTTGAAAAAACAGTAAACATTTAGAAGTGTTTGAAAAGTGCTTCCCATTCCAAAGGTTTTCTCTTTCCACAGACAGCTGTGGCTGCCCCATCCCTGGAAGTGTTCCAGGACAGGTTGGACGCGGCTTGGAGCAACATGGTCTAGTGGAAGGTGTCCTTGCCCATGGCAGGGGGTGGGACTCCATGGATTTTAATGTCCCGGTTGCAGCGGTAGCCCAGGACAGCAGGGAGCACTGCTGCACACGGGAAAACACCGAGATATTCCCAGCAGGAGCCCTCACAGCCAGAACGAGATAAGCAGGACAGCAAAGAGCAAAAATCATTTCCATCTTTAACAAGCAAACAAACAAACAAAAGCTGAAACTGCGATAGTTGAGAACCAAAAAATTGTGCCATGTAATAAAACAAATATTTGCAATGCATTAATAGTGGCACTTTAGGAAAACCCTGTATATTTGAATATTTGAAAGCCTAAGGGCTAAACTTCTCACAAAAACTTTGGTGTTTACAGTTACCTCGATGTTTAATTACAGAGAAGACAGGAAGCAGGTTGAGTGCAAGAAGCTTTGTTTTTCCCAGCAGTGCTAAGGGAGCCCCAGAGCTCACAGACAAACGGCCAAAGTCAATGACATACAAATTAAACTACAGCACTGCAAAGGAAAAATACAAAGGGTTTTGTAAGCACTGACTGTCAAATTTGCTGGTGGATGTTTATGTGAGTTTGTAAGTGCTGAGTAGCTCAAAATAAATCAAAATACAAACCTTATAACTTCAATCAGTATTTAAAACCACCTGGTCAGAGCTGTAGGTGACACTCCATGTGAGTTTCCCAAACCCCAGGGTGAGCCAGATCTGCCTTATCAGTGTAAACACACAACCTGAGCCATAAAATCACCAAGTCATCTAGGAAAAGCCCTCTGAGATCATGGAGTCCAAGAGTTCCCCAGCACTGCCAAGGCCACCAATAACCCGTGTCCCCAAGTGCCACATCTACATATCTTTTAAATCCCTCCAGGGATGGGAACTCCACCACTGCCCTGGGCAGCTCTTCCAGAGTTGGACCTCCTCTGGCGCAGCCTGTGTCCATTTCCTCTCATCCTGTCCCTTGTTCCCTGGCAGCAGAGACTGATCCCCCCTCTCAAGTTCTCCTCTCCTGTCAGAGAGTTGCAGAAAGTGAGAAGGTCCCCTCTGAGCCTCCTTTTCTCCAGGATGAGCCCCTCCAGCTCCCTCAGCTCCTCCTGCTGCTCCAGACCCTTCCCAAGCTCCGTTCCCTTCCCTGGACATGCTCCAGCCTCTAAATGTCTCTCCTGTCAGGAGGGTCCCAGAACTGCCCCCAGCACTGGAGGTGCCCCAGCAGTGCCAGCACAGGGACAGTCACTGCCCTGGGCCTGTCACACACCATGGCTGGCACTGGGGCCATTGGCCTCTTGCCCACCTGGGCACACCTGGGCTTGTGTCCAGCCACTGTCACCAGCACCCCCAGGGCCTTTCCCACTGGGAACTCTCCAGTCCCTCTGCCCCAGCCTGGAGTGTTCATGGGGTTGTTGTGACCCCAGGGAAGGACCCAGCTCTTGGCTTTGCAGTCCCTGATCCTGCTGGCCTTGGCCCATGAACCCAGAAGAGCAATGACACTTCATCCTTACTGACAATGTTGCCACTGTGCAGTGAAAGGTAAGGTTTGAGAACGTGCTGCCCATAACTTATTCATCCTAAGCAGTATTGAATTGATTAGAAGTACCCAAACAATGTCCCAAATGAGGAGGGATCTGTTGGCATTACATCCTAATTGCCAGCAGCCAGCTCCATTTTCTGTGTGATTGCACACACACGCTGGGATGCACATCTATCCATGTTCCTGTCAGTGTACACGGCAGTTTGGATATTGTTACCACGGCCTAAATGCTCCACACAAGGACGGGCATAAATCTCCATAACCAGTCCCTGAGAGCCAGGACAAGGGCAAAGTGCTGCAGCAGGATGGTAAAGGTGCAGGGACAAGGTCATCCCCTGAGTTGACAGCAGGAGCTCAGGTCATCCCAGCCGTCACCAGCCACCATCAGCACATCTACAGTCACATAACAACCCCTCCCCATTGACAGCCTGGCCTTCCAGACCTCACCCCCAGCTTTTCAGGTATTTGCCCAGTTCTGGGCATCCTGGTGTGCCCAGACTTCCTCCGCTGTCCCATCCATATCTGTCATCCCCGGGCACTCTCAGGCTGATGAACTGGCAGGTATTTTGTTCTGCCATCTCCACATCTCAGCACACTCCTTCTGGCACTTACCAAAGAGCCACAGCCTGGAGAGGAACATAGGCAGGAGCTACAGAACCTTCCCAGGAGCTGCTAAGCCATTTCCAGGCAGGTGACTTCACAAAGAGGCATCAAACTCACTCAGTTCCTGAAAACAAGAAAGCTTCCTGAAACAAGAAGCTTTCAGCAGCCCAGGTGGGAGAATGCAGCTTTTTCAATCCCAGCAGTCCATCTCTCAAGCAGAAACAGTAATTCCCTTCTGATTTCTCAGGCACAAGCAGCACTCCCAGGTTTCTAGAGAAACCTCTCTCATTGCTGTGACTGTTTCTGCAAGGCGTCCCTACAAGCACCTTCTTCCCCAGGTCAGCACCTGTTCTCAAATGCATGACACAGCTTCTAACTTCAAGGTTTCCCTTCTCTGACTCTCAAGAAGCTCAGCTTCCTATAAAAAAATTTCTGCCGTAAGAGACTTCGGTGCAGTGGCTTATTAGTAATCTCAACTCTCCCCACTGCCTTCCACAACTTCAGAATCCCTGGAGAGAACAACTTTTCTTTGATTAGAGGGAAAACACCTTCTCTTTCAGTTTATATCAGAGCGCCTGAAATCCAGTGCTGAATTTGGGATGGAGACCCAGTACTTGTGCACTCCAGCCCCAAGCACAGGCACAGGGGTGCAGAGAGTCCTGGGCATCCCAGCCTGGGAGAGGCAGTGAAAAATAGCCAGTGAAATCAGCTCAGTTACAAGGCCCTGGAAAACACTTTTCCCATTAAGAGCTGGAAAGTCGTGCCCTGAGCCATATTGCTGAGTGATGTTTGTCAACTGAATTTAATTTGGAATTGCTCTTTGCTTTCTCTCCATCTCTACAAACTGTCAGTTAGGGACTCTCTGCTCCCTTGTGCCCGTGGTTGGGGCTGGAGCCCTCCAGAGGAATTTGGGGTTTTCTTGGGATGCTTCAAGACTTTATATTTATAACATGCCTCAGATAACAAAAAGGGATTTGTAAAATGAGGAGTGTGATGCCTGGTTTGGGTGTGCTGAGTGCAGAGAAGCTGTGAAGGGCTTCCACACCTTTAACAGTGTTGCACACCCTGAGCCAGCCCCAGCAGCAGGACTTTACACATGCACAGCTCGTACCATCCCACTGATTGTGCATCACAACACCAAACCAACACTCCCCACCCCCTTCACCCCCACAGCCCCTCCACACTAGAACCCCGGGGGTTTGCTTGCCCTGCTCACCACCAAGGGGAAGGCTCCAGTAACTCAGATTCCAGGAGAGTTTTGACACAAATACTGGCCTGAGGATAAAGAGGAAAGGTTAAAACTTGGAAACACTGTGCAAAAATCAGTGAAGTTCAAAATTATTAACCACGTGTGTGCTGCAGTACTGCAGTAAGTTGAAGGTACAGCTAAAATGTACATCCCCTCTGAAGTGTGACCCCATCTGGGTGCCAGCAAAGCAAACCAGCTAAGAGAGATGAACTGGAACCCAGTGACTCCAATGACAGACAAGCTCCCTGAATTACCTGCCCAGGTAACCAGCAAGGGCTTTTAATATAACCAAACAACAACATTAATAGGGGTTTTTAATGGGTGTGCCTTAGCTGGTAGCTTTTATGACACTGAAATGTAAATGAATCAATGGAAGAGGTTTCACGTTGCAATTATGAGTTAAAAGAGTTTAATACTAGAGACAACTTGCACTGCTAATAAAACTTGTGTTCTTTAAGAGTATATTCCATTTCCAGCAGCAATCCTCAGGCGGGAAGTGGCTGCAAACACTCCAGAAGTTTGTGCCAGGAATACAGGGCAGTTGAAATAACTGGACCAAATCCTCAGCACATGTGTGTGCTGTTTTCTGCAGTGCTGTTTGCCCTGGCTCCCGTCCCAGTGCCAGCCTGTGTTTAACAGCTCGTGCTGTTCCCTGAGGACACAGCTCCTGTCAGCACTGCAGGACAGAGCTAATGGACCCTCCTTCAGCTGAGCAGCTCAGGCAGGAACATTTCACCACTAATAGAAGTGGCCACCACATAACAACACTACAGTGACAGTTCTCCAACCTTGCTGGGATTACCTGGAATATTCCATGTTCTGGCAGATGAACATTTTAGGGCTCCTGCTGCGCAGCTCAGGACCTGTGATGAGCTGTGGGTCTCCTGAGCCAGGATAGCCCCTGTTCCTGCTCCCATCCCTGCCCTTGGCTGTGCCTGAGCACAACACACACCACGACTCCCAGGAACACTCCCAGGGTTTTTCCACGGCATTTGGAGTCCAGGACATGTCTAAAGCTTGGGAGCCTATTTCCTCCCACATTTTATTCTAGCTTTTTTTATTTAATTAATTAATTTTTAAAATTAATTTTATTTTTTTTATTTATTTTATTAAATCTTGCGAGTCTATTTCCTCCCACATGCAACTATAATCAACAACATTCCTGTTCTCTTTTTTGATAGAAACTTGTTTCACATTCTGGAAGACCTGTAACATGTGTGTGAAGCTCGTAGCACACTGCTGGATGACTGCACATGTATTTTGGATAATAGGGACTCACGAGGGCTCCAGGAGGATACACAGCTGTGCCCCGACCTCCCTGGCATCACTGGGGAGCATTGATGGCTTCAGCTGCTGTGGCACCAGCTCATGCCCAGGGACAGCAGCTCTCTGTAGGACACGAGACTGGAGCACAAAGCACCCTCAGTGCCACAGCTCTCGGTGTCACAGACTTGTCCCACACAGCTTGTCCCACATTGCCTCCCTGTCCCAACACACCACACCTCCTGTCTGGAGGGAATGGCCCTCTCTCCATTGATGGTCCTGGAGTGCCCCAGTGGGGAGATAAAAATATTTGAAATCCACGTGGCAGATTCCCCTGGTTTGGAATTCACTCGCTTCACACACAGTTATTGCTACAAGGGGCACAGGGCACATAGGTTGGAGATAGAAGAGTTTTACAGTCTTTAAGATTTCACTCTATGGAACCTTGTAGTAACATATTCTGCTATCAACATCCACCAACAGCTCAAGGATTCTTTTTTTAGCCTTCCAACCCAATTTAGCTCCACCATATGTTAGTGCTACTTGCTTCAACACTGAATTTTCTCTATTATTTCGCTACAGCAAAACCACTCTTCTGTTATTTCGAATATACTTTTAATGCTCACAAAAAAAAACCCCAAACAACCTGTTGGACAAAGGGTAGGCAGCACACTCACCTAGTTGTGAAAAGGTTTCAACATTTTATTTATGGAATCATCAATCTCAAAATGGTTTGGGTTGGAAGGGACCTTAAAGCTCATGTCATTCCATGCCCTGCCATTGGCAGGGACACCTTCCATTATTCCAGGTTGCTCCAAGCCCTGTACAACTTGGTCTTGGACACTTGCAGGGATGAGGCAGCCACAGCTTCTCTGGGCAACCTGTGCCAGGGCCTCCCCACCCTCACAGGGAATGATTTTTTCCCAATCTAACCCTGCCCTCCTTCAGCTTAAGGCCATTCCCTCTTGTCCTATCTAGTCCCATCTCCTTTAACCCCCCTCCATTGTTTAAGAGTTTTGCTGAACATTTTTCCCAAGCCAAAGTCTGGTGAGCAGAGCACCCCAAGGGTGTATCATGGCACTGCAGCTGGGATGTGCATTTCCTGCAGCAGCCAACAAGGAGCATAAAAGGGCTTGTTAATCCTGTTTATTTTCAAGCCCAGATTTTGGCACATATGATCCTTTGGTCCTTTGACCCTCCTGAAATTACATTCTGCAATCAGCATGGTAGAAAATTAGTCTTCACTCAAGCCTTTGCTATCTCAAACTAGAAAAGCTGCATCAAGAAAAAGCGCCATTCCCTACATTTCTGTGGATCCCACACACAGGTCTGAGGGCTTCTCCTTGCAGTTGATCCAAACTGAGGGGAAACTCCTCAGTGTCTGCAGCTTCCTATGAGGAGCAGCAGAGGGCAGCTCCAATTTCTGCTCCCTGTGACCAGTTACAGGACCCAGGGAAAGACTGAAGCTGTGCCAGGGGAGGTTTAGGCTGGATGTCAGGAAAAGATTCTTCCCACAGACGGTGGTAAGACACTGAACAGGCTCCCGAGGGCAGTGGTCACAGTCCCAAGGCTGCCAGAGCTCCAGGAGCCTTTGGACAACACTCTCAGGGATAGGGTGGGATTGCTGTGGTGTCCTGGGCAGGGCCAGGGTTGGACTGATGGTCCTTGTGGGTCCCTTCTAGCTCAGGATATTCCATGATTCTATGAAAGAAATAGGTGTTTTCCTAACTGGAGTGTTCACATTAGGATTCAAACATTTCCTTTACAAAGAGCCGTGTTTCTTTCTCTTTTCATCCCACCCTAAGGATCCACATAGGTTTCATGCAGGAGGACACAGTTTGGGAACAAGTCCTGGATGTCCACACTGTTCCCTGTGGGTGAGGACTGAGGCAGAGTCCAGGGAGTGCAGTCCCTGCAGATACACCTTGCCCACGCTCACAGCTTGCCCAGTGACTCATAGCTCTGCTGGGACACGTTTATAACTTTTCTTCTCCAAAGGAAAATGCACAGGTTGCAATTAAAATCTGGGTGAGGCTGGACAAACCCAGAAATGTTTGGAATTATTCCTAAGTTTTAATTGAAGTTGGAGAGAGGAGCAGCTGCAGTGGGGTGGGAATGAGAGTTTGACATTTAGGGAAGTGTCAGCGAGCAGAAATCTTGCTGTCACAGATATGAGTCACCCTCTGCTGTGCCTGACAGCCATTCTCTCCAACTTGAGATCAAGATAATTTCATTTTAATCCAAGAGAAGCAGAGGGATGAGCAATTCCATTCATTTATAATACAAGTTCCCTTCAAAGGTAAGTGGAAAATGAATCCTTTGGCAAGATGTTCACAGTTCATCGCTGCAGGTCTTAAAACAGCACAAAGGGCCCTCTCTGGACGGACAGTATGGCACAGAGAAGTCACACCCACTGTCCCCAAAACAAAGTCTGCTTAGGGAAGACACCCTTTGTGTTGGGGGAAGCTGGGAGAAACTGGGAGAAACCAAAATCAGATAGCACAGCATGTGCCGAGGCAGAGATTTATGTTATTACAGTAACAAGATTGAAAACACTTGGCTCCCCTTTTAATCTGAAGGATTACAATGGCACACTTGGTTCCTTCCAACAGCAATTCCCACTGGGAAAGAAGTAGGTGGAACCTCTGCAATGCCATGAAGCAGCCCTGGAGCAAACTGGCATGGATGGGCTCAGCAGGACAGAGCAGCAAACCACTTGTGCAAAAGGCAACAATAACCTTTAACTGAGATGAATCTGATTGGAAACAAGACAGAATTCCCAGTTTTCAGGCAAATAAACCATAACCCCCTGCAGTGTTCAGTAACATGGAAAACTGTGCATGGGAAGGGCATGGAGGGGAGGTGTTTCAAGGATGTTACCTGATGGCTTTTCCAACCCAAATGATTCTGTGATTCTATCTCAGTGTTAAAAATTAAGGGTGGCTCTGATTGAAGTGATTACCACCTCATTACATTCCAGCAGAGCACATCCAGAGCCAGGCTTCATGTTCTTTATGCCTTAAAATTATTTGTATGAGCCAAATAAATCAGAAAAAGGAGCAAAAACAGCTGCAAATCCCACAAAGAATTGGCGTAAGAAGATTTTGCTGAATGTCCCTGAGTCGTAACCCAACTCCAAGGAGAATCTAAAGAAACTGGTACCCATTGCCACCAACCACAGTTATTTCTGTAGAGTCATACTGTGAGCAAGAGCCAGGAAAGAGGAACCAGAGGAAGGACATAATTTTTGAAGGAAGAAGCCGAAAATCAGGCCTCTGTGAAGGGCCCCAACAACCTGTACTGGAGTGATGGGGGCAGAGTTTTGATACTGCTGACAGTGGCACATGGAGAAACCAGGTCGTTCACTTTCAGACAAGGGTTTGGCTGCTGAGGCACAACCAGAGGCTGTGGGATGAAGGCAAACAGCAGAAGGATTCCATGCAGGAGGAGGAACCTGCTGGAAAGGGAGACTAGGATGTGCTGGGGGTGGTGTAGAGCTATAGCAAACACAAAATGAAATGAAATAAAGAAGCCAATGACCAGCCTTGAGTCCATGTGGACTGAAATTACAAGACAAAACAAGAAGGGTAGAGCATTAGACAAAACTCCTGCCAGCAAAGCTGGCAAAGCTGCCTGCAAAATGCTAAAGGTGCCTGAGAGGAGAAAAGGGAAAGGGAAAGTCACTCATTATTTTCCCAGTCTCCACAAACTGGGCCAAACCAGGAGTAATGTGTAAATCTCACCTCAGCCACTACCAACTACTGCTCTGTGGAACAGTAACTTTCCGCATCAAACAAGATGTGATCCCTGGCTTGGACTGACAGGCAAAGCCATTCCCAAATCTAGGGTTCTCGTGGCTCCTTAACCAGGTATATGAAGGGACCATTCCCAAGATCCTCTGCAAGCAGCAACGTTTCTGACACGACTCAAAAAGTGATTTCTACAGAAGTGCTCCCAGAGTGTGGAGAAGTTGCCTGGAGTGTTGGGAGAGCTCGAGATCTTTCCTTATAAAGCCAGAGAGCAATTACTGGATCACAGCATGGAGAACACAATAGAACAGACACCTTCTTCAGTCAGGAGGTGATTCAGCTATCAAAGAGTTTCTTTTGCTTCTATTTTGGGAGGAAAAAAAATCACTGCTTTCAGATGTCTAAAACTGACATTCCCAGGGTATGTTCACCAGGGCTGTCAAAGTGCTCTGTGATTCCTCCCTTCTCACACTCTGGCCTCTCTGGCAACCGTGTGGAACACCTGGAAATGCCACCAGGAAAGCAGGACAACAAATGTGACCAACAGGGCACACTGTGCCTGTGCAGCCAGAAATAGAGGGCAGAGCACATGCCCTCATCCCTCCCATCTTCTCACGCAGGAGTTATCCAGAACACACACATGCAATGCGCCAGGAAAAAGGTCCTTCCTGGAAGAGCTCCCCTTTCCAGGGTCATGGATCAGCTGGGGCCAGGCTGGCAGAGGGGGCTGCACATCACAGGGAGCTCTGCACGGGACAGGCTGGTGACAGCCAGGAAGGTGACGGCACTGCTGGAGGACTGGCACCTCGGAAGAGCAGGGAGCCAAGGGAAAAGCTCCGCCACCAGGTTTAGGACATTTTTGGACATGAAAAAGGGACTTTACTGAGGGGCTTGGATGCAAGGAGTCCTTGGTACAGAAAAAGAGAGTCTAAAGGACAATACTGCAGAGAGAGAGTGGGGTCTGTGCTCTCAGTGCTGGGAAAGGTGTGGGAGCAGGTACCACACACCAGGTGGGGGGCAACACAAAGTCCAGGGGATGTTTATACACCATAAGGGAAAGAATGTGCTTACACACCATAGGGATACACACTGTAAAAAATACAGGTAAAATGGCTGAATACAGGGCTAATAAGGCAGCCCACTGACTGCCAAACCACAGGTTTTCTCTGAAGTTTGGAAGACTGACAAAAATTCCATGGGAAAAAAGATTTGTTGCGCTTCTCACCTGAGAATTATCAGGTGTTTTGATGTCAATTAGCACGTGATATGCGTGTGATTGCTATCTGTTAACGAAACCTGACTCTGTGAGCCCACCAGCTCTACTCGCCTTTACCATAAATGCTATTTCCACAGCTTGCCCCGTGTTTCTTTCAGCTACCCTTCCAGCACGCTCTGTTTGCAGAGCAATAGCAGTGAGAGACCACTGGGCGAGCTCGGGGCTCTGTGAATCCTGAATGGAAAATACGCAGAGGAACAACTGCTGCGGGGTTGGCAGCACCTCCCCCAGCATACGAGGGGGGCACGGAGCAGCTGCCCGGGCGGGGGATCCTGTTTCCAGAGCACATTTGGAAACTTCGCTCTCAGGAGCTTTTCTTGCAAAGTGTGGCAAGAGCAGAACGTCACTTTCTTTTAGTGCAACTCCTGAGTACTCGGCACTGACCCATTGAACTGGGAACAGCCACTCCGTGCCTCAATTCTGGGAATCCTACGAAAGCATCAGACCCACCCCCGTCCCACCCCCTGCGCAACACTCTCTCCCTGGGCCCCCTGCCCACCAGAGCTGAGCAGGGAAAGCTTTCCCAGCACTCTTATCCCAGAATCCCTCCATGCCCTGGGCTGATCCCACAGCATGGGCAGCAGGGGAGGGGGGGATTCAGCCCCTCTGCCTCCTCAGGTGAGACCCCACCTGCAGAGCTGCCTCCAGCCCTGGGACCCAGCACAGGAAGGACATGGAGCCGCTGGAGCGAGTCCAGAGATGATCAGAGGGATGGAGCAGCTCTGCTGGGAGGAAAGGCTGAGAGAGTTGGGATTGATCAGCCTGGAGAAGAGAAGCTTTGGGGTGACCTGACTGTGGCCTCCCAGTGCCTGAAGGAGCTGACAAGAAACACGAAGACTATTTACAAGGACCTGGATTGACAGGACAAGGGGGAATGGCTTCCCACTGCAAGAGGGCAGGGTTAGGTGGAATATTGGGAAGAACCTTAGACAAAATCACAGACCACTATCCCAGGTTGCTGCAAGCCCTGCCAACCTGGCCTTGAACACTTCCAGGGATGGGGCAGCCACAGCTTCTCTGGGCAACCTGTACCAGGGCCTCACCACCCTCATAGGGAAGGATTTCTTCCCAATATTCCATCTAAACAAACTAGTTTCTTCACTTTAATTAACCTCTTATTTGAATATAACCCATGACAGCAGGTGCATTCTGCATACGAATCTTTTTTTTTTAAAGTGCTCCACAAGAACATAACACAAGAACACTTTAAAAAAGGTGCTGCTCATAATTGCACAAAAATTGCACAAATGCACGTACCCATTTCAAGAGACTAACTTAATTATCAGCTATTTTAACTTCAGGTTTCAAATTAGCAGAATATCCTCAAAACAATTTACCTTTGTTGCCATTTGGATTCTCACTCAGATTGTACATACTCATTAATTTACATGAGCTTATGGCATATAAAGGTTGATTCCAAAACTCTGTTTTTTTGTGTTAGTGCACAAAAAAAGGGGAAAAAAATCCCTCCCACCCACAGAAACACTAAGGTAAGAATTAAGACTGAGCGTGTATCACAGACTCCAACCATTTCCCTGGGAGGGACCTGCAGGGCTCACCTCGCCCTTTCCTTAGTTTAATCTGGATTCCCTGGTTGCAGCTCCCATGGATCGACTTCAGCTGTACCCATGGGGCACAAGCTCTCCTCTGCCTTCCCCGTCACTCCCTGGAAGGCTGAAAACACCCAAAACAGACATAAGAGAGGACAACAGTTATATTTATTTTTAAAACTCCACCATTACACACACAGCTCACCATCATGGCAATACGACACACACAAAAAAGCTGGTAAGAATGTCGAGCTTCCACCGGGTTTTTATTTACTTTTAAAATGGTGTTTCTTGCTAAAGAATTCCTAGAAGTTCCAGTCATAAACCTGATTCATGACTAGGAGCTGTCATCAAACTGAAGCAGACATAGGCCAACAGTGTGACATCAAACCTCCCCTCTTGTAAGAGCCACCGTTGAGCTCAAGATGAAATAAGATTTCAAGGCACAAGGCCAAGGCTTAGGCTCAGCAACACCTCACAGCATGCATAAACTTAATTATTTTTAATGATTCTGTCACTAATACAAAGTAATAAAATCTTCAAAAATAAAAACTTCAAGTCTGAGTTCCTTTAAAAATAAAATAAGTACAGTTTGGATTTCTAGTAGTGAAATACTCCCCATTTTTGGGTACCCACACAACTATGTTGCATGCATAACATGACTTTTCTATATGAATATGGATGGATAATCAGTATGGCTGAATGTGCAAGTCAATCAGACAATAAACAGCACAATTTTCACCAGGAAAGCAGTTTTCCAAGCACAAAACTTGCTCCCTAAATTCTCTATGAAGAGCAGAGACCAGATAACAAATGAAACACAATTAATACCCCTTGCCTTAAAAGATGACTCTCCTATAGTTAGAGGAGACATCCGAGAGACAAAGCCGAAAATAATTTCATTTAAATTCTTAAATACACAACACACTGCATAAAGAATAAACACAAATCAAGTAATGAGTTCCTAAATGGGCACAGACGTCATACCAAGAAATTAAATACAGAAAACTTTAGTCAAATGCATTTCTGGATCTAAGGTGTCAGGGAGAGGCTGCCAGCCCAGAGCAGAGACATCTCAGAGAGAACCATCCTGAGCTTGGGCAGTGTTAGATTAAGTCCTTCTGCAGAGAGATCCCAAGGACCCTACAGGTGGAATTCTGTTCAGCGAGAGACAAAGATCCCTGAAGACAGTTTATCATGAACATGACTCGCACTCTGTAAGAAAGCAGATATTCTTTACTCATCTGTGTTCAAGGTCAGAATTAACAGTGTCTGTTCGTCAACCCCTTTCCTTGCATTTCCTATGACCAACGTGATTTTGGAAACTACGCCAGATTTAAGCCACAACAATGCAGCCCTGTTACCTTTCCAAGCACTTGGCCCTTCCCTAGAAGGAGCTGGGTCTTTAGAGTTCATTAAGTTGTAACACTTCCTGAGGGGACTTCGAGGTCAAAAATACATCAACGTAGGAATTTTGGGGGGAAAAAAATTCATTTTGATTTCTTTCTGCTCTTAGGGATTTAGGGACAAAAATCACCTCTGCACAGCTTCCAGTGCTTTGAAAACAGCACTCGGTGGAAGAGGCTGAAATAAAGGCAGCATCAGGAATATTCAGTTTATGAGACAGGAGTGTGTCTCTGGAGCTCTCCAGGATCCCGGGAAGGTGCAGTACCTGCCGCTGTTTTAAACACCTGGGTGATGGATCACAGGTCGGATTCGATGATCTTGGGAGATCTTTCCCAAGCCCATAGGTTTTGGTTCTGTGGTAAATGTGTCCCAGGGCAGCGCCGACCCGGGAGCCCCTGCTGCCCGCCCTTCTTTCACCACGGGTCTGGCGCTCGCTGAGGGCGCAAACGAGACAAGAGCACCTTCTCTTTTTTTTTTTTAGGAACCATCCCAATTAACCCTTCCCGGAGGGAGCAGAAGTAAATCGGGAAGCACAGCGTTACCCCCCAGCCGGGGCGATCCCGCCCCGTCCCTTCACGTAGAGGCGCGTTCGGAGCGGCGCGTGTGGAGTCCCCGCTGCCGCCCGGGGAGCGACTCTGCGGCCGCACCGCCACCTGCTCCTGCTCTTTCTCCCGCTCCCCCTCCTGCTCTTGCTTCCCCTCCTGCTCCTGCTCCTGCTGCCCTGCATCGCGCCCCGGCCCCTCCGGGACAGGCAGGCAGACACCCCCCGCTCCCGGCCCGGCCCGCCCTCCCCGAGGGGAGCCGGCGGTGACGTCACGGCCGGGCCGCCCGGCAATGGGCGCCATTTTGAAACCGCGAACCCTCCCGCGGCTCCGGGCGGCTCCGTCCCGCTCCCGGCCCCGCGCCCGGCCCCGCTCCCGCGGCTCCCCCCGCCATGGCAGGTTGGTGTCCGCGTTCNCCCCCGCCCCCCCCCCCGCGCCCCCCCCCGCCATGGCGGGTTGGTGTCCGCGTTCGGCCGCGCCTTCGGCTCCGTGTTGGGCTCCGCCGTGGGCTGCGGGTGCGCTCCGCGCGGCCGCGGGAGCCAGGCGAAGGCCGGGCCGCGCCGGGCGGTACCGGGAGGGATGCGGGAGCGCGGTGGCCCTGAGGGCGCCAGGCCGGGCCGGGGGCGGCGCGGGCTCCCCTCCTTTCCTTCTTCCCTCCCTCACCGCCCTCTCCCCCTTCCCTCCGCAGGGGTGGCGAGAGCTGGAGGCGACGGCGGCGGCAGCAGCAACGAGTTGCAGTGGTGCTTCTCGCAGGTGAAGGGGGCGATCGACGAGGACGTGGCGGAAGGTGAGGGGGGCGCGGACACCCCGAGTGCTCCCAGCCGGGCCGGGGGTGGGCCGTGACTAAACGAGCTTCTCATCCCGCCCTTAGAGCATCACACACAACTCACGGCGCCTTCCTCCGGGGGTTTACTGCTGATGTCAGAATTATTAGGGCTGGAAGGGACCTCTGGGGGTCACCCAGTCCATCCCCCTGCCCAGGCAGGGTCACCTGGGGCAGGTGATGCAGGAACGTGTCCAGGTGGGGTTGGAATGTCTCCGGAGAGGGAGACTCCACACCCTCCCTGGGCAGCTATTCCAGGCTCTGCCACCTCCGTGGAAAGAAGTTCTTCCTCGTGTTGAGGTGGAACTTGTTGTGTTTTCGTTTATGGCTATTGCTCCTTGTCCTGAACCTGATCACCAGTGAACAGAGTGTGGGACCATCCTGACACCCCTTGGAGATATTTGAGTGGATTGATGGGATCCCCTCAACCTTCTGTTCTCTGGGCTAACCAGGCCCAGCTCCTGCAGCCTCTGCTCATCAGAGAGATGCTCCAGACCCCAGATCATCTCTGTGGCCTCTGCTGGACCCTCTCCAGTAGCTCCCTGTCTTTCTTGTAGTGAGGAGCCCAGCACTGGACACAGTTCTGGGCTCGAGAAAAGGTACTGACAGTGATAAATCACAGGGAGAGGGGGAAAAAATCGCCAGTGGAGTCTGTCAGGCTTGTCAAGTTTCGCTCTGACGCACAGAGAGTGCAGCTCTGTCATTTGTGCTGCATTAAAAAGTGCAGTTTAAAGGCTTCCTGCAGCTGTGGAGAGATCTTATGCCCACTTGTTAACGTTTGGAAGCTATAAATAGGGATATTAAGCAGGGAAAAAGGGCACACCTTCGCATTTCTCTGAAACTTTCCGAGTGCGGCGTGTTTTGGACAGAGTAGAAAACAAGAAACATTTTAATTGGGATAAGTGCTTCTCTGTAGGGCAGAACCAAGGGGGAGTTTTGCTTGACTTTGATGAGAAAGTTCCTTTTTCCCCCTAAATTTCTTGTGTTCAAACTGTCCAGGCTGGCACTGCTCCTTTCTAGAGTGTGAACAGACTTTCAGGGCTGTGTGTGTTCAACTTGGGTTTGGTTTTTTTGGGTTTGGTTTTTTTTTTTTACTGGATGCAGTAAATATTTTTCCTTGCTGTCTGCTGCTGGGGAATTATGCTGACGGTGTTTTCATTTTCATGCCACTTGTTTGGCATTCCATTTAAAATAATAGCCATGGGAGGAATTGACTGGTAAACTGCTTGAGAAACTCAGTTGTTTTCTTCTCTTTTTCTTTTTTTCCCCCCTAAATATATTTTGTAGCTTTTACTATTGCTTTGAAGCTCCCAGAATTCTTATGGAAATATATTTAAGTAGCCTTTATGTTTGTCAAATAGTCCTTTTTTTCTTGGGATCTGTCATCTGTGTGACTAGAACTTGCAAAGGAAACACTCCTGGGGGCACCTGGCACCCGGGGTCACTTCCCAGGGGCAATTCCAGAGCAACGTGGATTTGTGCAGAGCTGGAAGGCTCCAGGAATCATGCAGAACCTGTGTTTTTGCAGAATTGGTGCTAAAGTTTGGTTTTCCTGTGGGAATACCAGAACTATTTACAGTTTTTGTGACTCCTTGTTTTTATTTTGGTTTGTGGCCTTTCCTTTCCCGTTACTTTTTGCCTTGAAATTGGAACTCAATAATAAAAAATACACAGTTTATTTTCTTACAGTTGTCCCCATTTAATTCAGCAGGGTGCAGCAAGAGTTCAAATAACACTGCTAGAATTTTGGCCCCAGTTAGGGACATATTTCCTCATTACTGTTTTTTCAATCCTCTCTTACCAAACTGCACATCCAAACCTGCTTGATGGGCAGCTGTTGTCTTGAAATAGCCTTGGGATTTCACGTAAGTTTTTGTGATAGTGAAAACTTGCTGTTTCTGTCAATTTTTGTTCTGTTTTTAAGCTCTCTAGAGGAAAATGCCAGCATGTCCAACCTATTCCATGCAGACTGTCTTGCTAAATTTCCTCACAGAAGGGTCATTCAAAGCCTGGTACTCAAGCAGCTTTACCCAAACATCACTTCCTTTACAGGGCAGCTCTAACATACATTTTATATTGAGTAGTCAGTTCTCAGGTGTGTTGCTTAATAAAAATACTGTGACAAGTGGCTGTATAAGATTGGCAGCTGCCAGCTCCATTCCCAGGATTTTCCTAACTGGGTCATCAATACAGAAAGTCACATTCTCATCTTTCTTGTGTGTGCATTCCCTTTGCAACAGGAATGTGCAACCCTGGACAGGCTCTGTGTCAGTGAAGGGAAGGGCAGTGTTTAGAGAACAGGAAAATCCATCACTTACTGAATGTGGACTTCCTAAAGTATTGCCTATGAATTTTCTAAAGCAAAAAACTTTAGTTGGATTCGTGGAGGAGGACTGGAGGATAAAACAGATGCTGAGTGAAACATTTAATATTGAGGATGGCAACAAGCATAATTTAAAAACAAAGGTAATTTGAGATGTGTTGTAATAATGTTGTTGGTATAAACCACGTGGCTCCAAAGCCCACACTGATTGCCTGTGCAGTTTGTGATTCTTGGATTGCCTCTTTCTGTAGGAAGGACCTTTCTAAATATGGAAAACAATTGCTGCCTGAGACCTTATCTCTTTTGTGATTTCAGTGTTGAATTTGTTTTGCATGTTAAAAAATGTTCTCTTTTGGGAGGGTTTTTTTTTTTTTGGCAAGCAAAATATAAACCAGTTTATTAAATATTTTTTTTTTTTAGTTCTCCAGATAGTGACTGGTATTGTTAGCCCTGATAAAATGAGAGACCCCTTGTTATCCTCAGTTCAGCAAACTCTCCTTTTGCAGCCCATGGGGTGCTGGGTCACCTCAGCACTTTGCCAGAAAGCAGAACACCAGGAGCAAACACAACCACAATCTAATAAAAATATATTGGCCTGTAATCCTGAACCTGTTCTCAAGTGCAGATACCAGTGATTTAGAAATGCTCTTAGTGTTAAATTGTCTTTATAAATCAGTGGTCTAAAATGTTCTCATCCGTTGTTCAGGAATTTAACTGGCCCGTTCCCACTGTTTTTAAAGGGAATTCCAGCATGATTTCTTGCTTTTAGAAAAACTATTCCAGTAGAGGTACAGGTCCCATGAAACCTGGTTCTGGCCAGCTTTAAGATCATCTTTTTTCTGTATGAACTGGAAAATTTGGGACTAATGACTCCATTATTGAGCCATGTGCTCTGTCTCCTTTCTGGTTATTTCTGGAGTCACTTCATGCTGGAATGGGGCAGAAGATAGGCTCTCAGCTGTGGTTTGGATTTTTCCAAACCACTGGTTTGCCATAAGCAGGACTTCAGATGATCTTTGTTCTCCCCTTGTTTTGAGTTGCCCAAAAAAGCTGTGGCTGCCCCATCCCTGGAAGTGTCCCAGGCCAGGTTGGACGGTGCTTGGAGCAACCTGGGATAGTGGAAGGTGTTCCTGCCCGTGGCAGGGGGTGGAAGGAGATGAGTTTTGAGGTCCCTCCCAACCCAAACCATTCCATGATAATATTTCACAAACAGTTTTGCCCTGAGCATATGTTGGATTCCAGCTGGAGAAAGCAGAGTCAGCATTTCAGGCAGGCCACGTTATTCCAGAGGTTTCATACAACCCGTGGACCAAGAATTTGTCTTCACCCCAAGTTCCACAGCACCCTATTACCTAAAAACGTGCTCAGCCAGTAGATAATAGGTATTTAAAAAGTGTTCTTTTGAATTCCACTGGTGTCAGACAACAGAAACCCCAGGGTGTTGAGGGAAAGTAAATTCCACTGTCTTACTCTACAGTAACATGTCAGTAACTCTGGGAATTCATAAGAACAGGTGTGTTTTGTGAGAAATGCTACAGGAGGGAACTTTGGGAAGTTTCTATCCCAGATTTACAAGTGAAGAGCTGTGCCTAAAAAAAAGCTCCAGGTGATCTTCAAGATTTGTAAAAGTGGTGATGTGAGTGATGTCATTGAGTTTTCTGTGTAGCACAGGATGTGTCCTGCCTGCTCAGGTACAGTGAATTTCCATCTGTGATCTTTACCATGGGATCACACTTGGATTTTTGTGGTTTTTCTGGCACGTGCACATGATGGGTCAGTGGAACTGCAGGGACAGGAAGGGGGGGAAGTGTGGGTATAAGTACACAAATGTTGAGCATTGTGAGCATTTGGACACTAATACCTGACAGCCTTGTCAGAAAACTACACAGGTGGAGGTTTATGGAAATTAAGGGGAAAAAAATCCTCAGCACCAGTGAAAGATGGGAAGTAGGACATTAAAGCACAGATTGAAAGGTATTTTAAAAGACTAAGCAACCACTAGGCTACAAGAAAAGATAAATTACTTGGCTTTAAACTGACAGAGGGTTAGATGGGATACTGGGAAGAAATTCTTGGCTGTGAAGGTGGTGAGGCCCTGGCACAGGTTGCTCAGAGAAGCTGTGGCTGCCCCTGGATCCCTGGAAATGTCCAAGGCCAGGTTGGACAGGGCTTGGAGCAACCTGGGCTAGTGGAAGGTGTCCCTGCCCATGGCAGGGGGTGGGACTGGATGGGCTTTAAGGTCCCTTCCAACCCAGACCAGACTGGGATTCCATGATTGTGTTTTCATGAAAATGTGGAGCTTTGGAACACAGGCTGATGAACAACAAAAGCTTGGCAGCAGTCTGGGGAACCTGTGCACCCAAGAAATCTTGGATATAGTCCCCATATGCATTCCCATTCTTGGGCCATTTGGGGAGTCTTTTAACATCTGGGGAAGAAGCTTAATCAAAAATGACAAAAAACTTTTTTTTAAAGGACAGGAAGGTGTGAAAGCTGCAAGTGGAAGGAAAATTTGATTCTCCCATCATGCTAAGACCTTTCTGAACTCCTACTAGAAGTAGGATGACAATGAGCTCCTTAGGAAAAACTAACAATAGCATGAATTAATTAAATATACTTCCAGTAGGAGAAAGCTTACTGAAATTACTATTCCAGAGGTTAAAAAATAATACTGAGGCAATAGATTTGGACAGAGAATCCTCAATTATGTCATGAATATTAGAAACAATTTCCCTAATTTCTCATGGCTTGTAATGAAGGCACAGCAAGGGAACACACTCCTCTGCAGGCAGGAAGGGAACACTTACATGTGTCTCACTGAACTCTGCCTTTACTGCTCCCTTTTCTTACTGTGCTTCCTTTATGCTTTCCTTGCTTTCTTTGCACTGACACATGCAGGCAACTCTGTGCACTCCAAACTCAGTGGAGACAATTTTTTAGGATGTAATGTAAAGGATTCCAGTATCAAGTCACAGTCTGCTTCCACTGGCAAGAAAACGCAAATTTATTAAATGAGGGAAGAGCACTAATTGTCTTTCACAAGATGGAACTCTGAGGTGCTGCTACATCCCAGAAGGAGGGTTTGGTGTTGGGTTTGCTGGACAGGCTCTGGAGCAGGCCTTGGGAACAGTGTGGCGCCTTGGGAACAGTGTGGCACCTTGTGCTGCTGCTTTTCCCCCGTGTTCCAGCACTCGGAGCAGAATGGCCTGAGCGCTCCTCAGAGGAGCCAAGTGGCTCTGCTCCAGCCATCCAGGACACACAGGAGCTGGCAGGCTTTCCCAGAGAACTCCAAACAAGATGTTTGGAGTTTGCCACAGCCTGTCAGCAGCAGCTCTGACCTCAGCCAGCTTCTGCTTCCAGGCTGCCCGGTGCTGGCCGAGCCACCGAGGAGCAGCCGGGGTACCCTGCTCCTGCCCTTGCTTGACCTTAAACCTGTTCAGTGATTTAAATTAGTTCCAAAAGCAGAGTTATTTTGGACTCAGTTAAACCCTACCAGGTTCAAGGTAATTTAAAGGCAATTCAAGCCATTTTGCAAGTGGATTGAGTATTAGGGCATAAAACGTTGTTAGACCTTATGGATACTTCAGGCTGGCAGAGTGTGTAGCAGTGTAAGTTCAGAGAAGTTTGATCTGAGCAAAACTATACCTCTTTGGTTTATTGTCCTGACTTCCAGTACATCTCACTGCTGCCTTCAAAGAAATCCTAAAAGTGGAAATGTAATTATAAAGTGCCGTATTCTGAAAAATGGGTGATTCTGAGTAACTTCTATCTATATGTAGATTATCTGTGGTTATTGGTAGCTGAAAAGTTCAGCTAATGTTTCAGTACAATTCTAATTTCTATCAACTGTTAAAACCCAGTATTTTAGGACATATTTTTGGAGCAATAGCAGCAATACCAGTCTGAGTCCACCCTCACTGCAGGGTAACACCACTCTGTTCCACTGACTGTCCTGGCAGTCACAGTTCACGTGGAGAACCCTTGTTCACCTGGAAGCAAGTCAGTGACAGGTACAGGAAGGAGGGAGAGGTTGAAGCATGGAATTCAGTGCTGAAGTCAGAAATCTGCTGGGCCTGAAATTCCAGGATTACCTGCCTGCCTCAGCACAAGGAGGAAGAGGAAGGGTCTGTTGGGAGCAGGGTGCCTGCCAGCGGCTCCAGGTGCTCCCCTAGTGTGGTGACTGCAGCCATCCCAGCTGGAGAACTGTCACACTTCCCTCCACTCACCCTGGAGCCTTCCAGTGCAGTGGGATACCCAGGGAATCTTTGGGGAGTACAGTTACTGTAAGTCAATACGAGCAGTTCTGAGGCCCCGTGTGTCTGGAACTTGTCTGAACTCATGTAGGATTTTGGTTTTGAAAACATTTTTTCTGTGATTTGCTCTTTAGCAGATTTAGAACTTTCTAAACTTCTTCATTCTCTTTGATAATCTGTTCCCTTTAAAGGGTATCTCTATTTTTTTTCACTAATCTTATTTGCTCCATTTATTTTTTTTTTTGTGATTCTTTGCTGAGTTGCTCTGAAGTGACAGTTTCTTGCTGTTCCTGACTAACCCCATTTGTCACCTGTGGTCCCTCAGAATGGTCTGTTTTCACTGCCTGCTGCAAAAGAGTCCTGTTCCTCCTGATGTTTTGTCACATAGCACAGCATTCCAGGGACATCCCAGTGTCTGCTTTCCAGGTTGATTTAGGAGCAACATAACTGCACTGACCCCTTCTGCAGGCCCTGCTTCGTTCCCATCCACTGTAGGAGACCGCACAGTGTCTCCCACAGCTTTGTCCACAGGGTAACTCCAGTGCTGTACAACAACAGGGTGCTGGATGTGTCACCTTTGAGTTTGATTGCAGGCACAGAAATATTCCCTCTGTGCTGCTTCCCACTGGCAGTGTCCCTGGCAGTCCGTGCCAGCCATCTGCCTTCCAATCGAGCCATTTCCTCTCAAAGCACAAGCTGCTGCCGAGAGTTCTTCAGCCTTAGAGCAGTCCATCTCTGGGATGGATCAGGGAGAAGGGGCTGTGTATTAAAACTCCTCCTTCAAAAGGTGGGACAGGAGCCAGGTTAGCACATGTGCACTGTTTGTGTGCTGAACATGAAGTGGCATTGTCCATTACATACTTGGAAGATTCTAGGTTAAAATCCCCTGGAAGTTGGAGCAGCCTCCTTTTTAGATGATGACGATAGAGAGCAGGGAGTGGTTCCTTGTTCAGTAAATGTCTGAGGAGAGGGCTCTTGGCAAAAGGCTTTGAACAGCTCTGAAGGATGAGAGGAGGTGCAGCTCATGTCTTGTGTTAGTCCCGAGCACGAGCTGCAGCTGCAAATTCCTTGTCTCCTGGCTGAGCCATGAAGTTTTCAGGTTTGGGTTTTCACCAGAGCAGCAGTGCACAGCCAGCTGAGAGAGGAAAAGTTCATGGGAGCTAATTTTAGGCCCCTAATGTGGCTGGTGTGGATCCCTTTGCATTCTCCATTACCTCAAACAGAGCCTGGGTGCTGATACTGGTGTCAGAAATCCTGTGAGGAATCCTGGGTGGATTCAGTTAGTTTGCAGGTATAAGCTTGCTGTCATCTCCAAATCCTAATAAAAGCTGGTCTCTGCCATCCCAGCCCCCTTCCTCCCCAGCAGAGCCAGCTCAGGAGGCTTTGGAGGTTCTAAACTTCCCAGAATTCTGACAGGGATTGTTGTAGGGAGGTTCACACTCACGGGGATGGTGAAAGGCTCAGAACACTCACTCTGAGCTTGGACACATCCCTCAGGGCTCACAGCATTTCTCTGGGTCAGGGAGTGGGCTCCACCACATCACTGTGGAGATGGGTATTTGTAGCCTTTTGGTGTGTCAGGACGGTGTTTCCTGCCTATGGAAGGGCTCAGTGCTCCTTAATTTGGGAATGCTACAGAGTCACAATGTAGCTGCCAGCAATCCTTTCAATACACCACTTCTGAAACCAGCTTGGAGTTTCTGCTCTGGGTGCAGAATGTAACCAAGGTGGAACTCATTTCCAGAAGTGAGGCTAAACATGAATTTTTCATGTCTGGAAAGAAATATTGCCAGGCTAATATCTTACTGTAAAGCCACAGGGCTTGCTGCTCTCCACAGGTACAGGAGGAGGATTTACATGGATACTTCCAGAGCCCAGTCCCAGCCCCACAGGAACAACTGGAGGAAAAGTTGGACAAATCTCTGTTTCTAGAATATCACAGTCACCCGGGTGTCTGTACCTGAGAAGAGAGGTTTGGGATGCTGTGCATGAGCAAATACTGTGATGTCTTGGCTTTGCTCACCCTTTCCTACGTTGGGAGTTATTTTGCTGCAAATAAGGCAGGGAAATACAGTAGTGCTTGTACATGTAAGAAAAAGCTACAACATCTAATAAAAACCTTTAAAAATCCAAAAGTCGATGTGATGATGAAGAACCTGCAGAGGTTTGCTTTGTTCTTTCCTAAAAGTTCTAAGCTGACTTGGAAATAAAGAGCAAATGTAGGTGGGTGAAGTGTCAAGAAGAACACTGATGGGTTTGGAATTCATTCTGGGCTTTACTTCTAGTCTTGTACTCTTAATTTTTTTATTTTACCTGGTTGGTGGTAGAGTGCTGAGGGTAGTGGGTGGAATGATTTAGGGATTGATCTGCTTCCAATTAAACTCAGCTAGAGGGAAAACTGGTTTGAATTAATACCTTTATATATAAAACAAGTACAGTGATATTAAAAAGGTGATTCCTCATATTCCAAATTTTTTTAACTTAGAAAATATTTGAAGGAAGTTTCTATTTTTGTCCTGCTGTGCCCTCCCCATTTCCAGGTTTCCTAGAGCATGTTGGTGACAGGCTCTTTCAGTGTGTGTTGTTTGCCTCATCAGTTTGTTTCTTTTTCCTTGGTTTCCTGCTTTTCCATGGTGTCTCCTGAAATCCCTGTGTGTAATTGGTAGTAACTGGTAATTGAGTGATAATTTCCTTTAAAGAAAGGTGACTACAAAACTAGACATGTCCAGAAGTAGGTTAGTAATGCAATATTACAGGGTGGGATAAATCTGTAAAAATATGATATTTACTAATTTGTTTATTTGTTCTAAATAATTATTTTAATCCAAGAAGGTAAATCATTATCCCTACACACTAGGAAGAAACTTTTAAGGTCATCTGTTAATAAAAGATGAAAAATTAATTATATATTGAGAATACTGGTTAGGGTTTCTAATCACCTTCCTCATGAGAGTGGCGCATTACTGAAAGGAATTTCCAAGATAGAACATCAAAATCAATACAGAAAAGGGGTTTTCAGCGAGGCTCCAATTGCACACTCTGCAACTAATTGCTGTCATACTCTTCAAACCTTAGAGTTTTGATATCTGCATCATAAAAGCAATATTTGATGTGAGCAGGAGCAGTGTTTGCTGAGTGCTTTGTTGGGTTTGTTGCCATCTGCCCCAGCCCTGGGACAGACATTTCCAGCTCCTTATCTCCTGCCCCTTGGCTTCGGGTTGTTTGATGGCAGTTAGTTCTTTATTGCCCCCTCCTGATTGGAGTTGTGGCTGCAGTGGGATAAACCTGGCTGCTCTCAAGGCCCAGTCCAAGGGCACTGCAGGCAGTGGGAGCTGGAGGTCTGGAGGGCTTTTCCTTTGCTCTCCTGGTTTCTTGAATCCTTGCTGATGCTTCTGCATGGAGCTGGTTCAGGAAGCTCCACTGGAAAAATCTTCTTTCTATTCCCCCCCTTTGGCAGCGGGGAGCTGCCCATTCCAGGCTCCTGAAGTAACTTCGTGAGTGCTCTGCTCTGGGAGAGGCAGGTGAGCCTCAGTGCAAGGGAACACCACACATGGACCACTTTGGAGAGGATTCCCACTTTGGGAAGCTTGGAGCACACACATCTCCATGGATATGGCAGCATTATGCCCACAGTAGAACAAACACTGAAGGTCCCTAAAGCTCACACTGAGATATGAGAAAGTGTTTTAGCTTGTCAAAAAAATCGTGTTAGGATTTGGAATGTGGCTTCATTTAGGGATGTAAATGAAGAATTGTGTCATTGCATTAATATAAGTTGTAATTTTGTTTTGTGTTCAAGTCTTGAAACTCCTTGAATTGCCTTCCACATTACAGTGCTGTTTTGTTTCTGTTCTCTTTACAGCTGATATAATTTCAACAGTTGAATTTAATTACTCTGGTGATCTTCTTGCAACAGGAGACAAAGGTGGCAGAGTGGTTATATTTCAAAGGGAACAAGAGGTCAGTGACTCAAAAAACAAAAGTGCTGTTACTACACTGTTCTTGTGTTGCACAGTCTCACTTCACCTGTTCATGCCCTGAGGTTTAAATGCTTTAAATGGAGAGTTTTCTCAGAAAACCCCAAGTTAGCCAAGTTTGTAAATGTGTGCCCTGTGCTGCACTCGGTGGGTTTGTTTGGTGGTGGGTGTTCCTCTGCTGAGATAAATCACAGTGCTTTGGAGAGGATGTAAGAAAAGTTTATAAAATAAGCTGCAAGGACAGTGGGATAAGGTGATTAAAAATTGGTTTAGGTCCTCTGACTCAAAACCAGTGGGAACAGCCACTTCTCCAGAAACACTTGAGCATTTCCAGTTGGGAGGGTGGGAGGATTTTCCTTCCTGCAGTTCACAGCTCCTCAGCTGGTCCCTGCAAGGAGTTTGGCTGTGTGGCAGTGCTGTAACATTCCTCTGCCTTCATCCTGCAGCCACATCCCTGAGCTTGGACACACAGAGCAACGACAGGGGTTGGAAACGTGCACGAAATGCTGGAAAACAGTGGTTGTGTCTGGGATTGTGTTCTTTAAAAAGTCAGTATTCCATGTGGCAGGATAACTCCTGTCATTTGCATCAGAGTCGATGAGAGATTGAGCCTTTGGTCTTGAGCCTTCTCCCTGACCAGAAATACCAAAATGGATTGTGGAATTTTAATTCAGGTCTGTGCGTGAATATTACAAGTCCGTGTGCTGTTTTCCCAGCAGAATCCCTCTGCCTTCCTTGTGTGGCTCAAATAATGCTCAGTTAATGAACACTTCACCAGTATTTTGCCTTCCATGCTCACTGTGGTGCTGTTCATAACCCCTTTTCCCAGAGGTGCTGTACTGGTTGTACTGGGAGGGCTCTGGAGCAGTGAAATGAAAACTGTGCTGAAATGTTACCCGTCTGCCCCTAGACAGCTCAGGGCTCATCCATCATTTACTCTGGTACAGACTTAACTAAGGCCCAGGGAGAAGGTCAGAAGTGCCCTCTGCTCACACCGTGTGCAGTGGGACTATTATGGGGTGGCTCTCAGCTGCCAGGGCTCAGTTGTTCCATAAGACAGAACACACCTGTCACCTCACTTCCTCAGAGCGTGGGGAAAACCAGACCCCAAGTACACAGGGAGATTCAGCTGTCTGCTTGGGAGCACATGGAAACTGAGGGAAGAGTTGGGCATGAGGGACATTCTTCTTGTCATGTGCAAAACTGCAGGAAAAATCTAAAGTATATAATCTTCAAATCTCACAATGTTTTTACCCAGTGTGGATTTAAGACGAGGTTAACCAGGTTATTACAGCTTAGGGTGATTATACAATTCCCCAGACACTTGGATTTGGGAAGCCACACTGGAATGCTGTGCATCATGCTCTGGACTCAGATGATTTCACTTGCAAGCAGCCAATTATTCCAACCTGATGTGTGAGTAGAGAGGGAAAGCACCAGTGCCAGCAAAGGCAGCTCTCTCCAAGGGCAGCAAACTGCTGGATGGGGTCAGTTGAGAGGGTCCTGTCCAAAATTCTTGCAGGTTGAATGACCTGTAGGGAGTAAAATCATATAAAGTCTCAAAATTAACTGAAACTCCACATTGAGGAAATGTGGAAACCTGTGAGACATTGCAGGGTAAAAGTCTACCCCAGTGGGGCTGTTCTCCAACATGAGCCACGAATGAACATTAACTCACTTGAAAAGCCTGATAACAATTTGCCTCAAATCTGATAATGCAAATCTGTGGACACTTGGAACTTTGCTCTCTGTTCCTTGCTCCCACATCCACAGAGAAGGATAACAAAGCCTGAAGGGCACACAGATGTTTATAGATAAAGCTGCATTCTGAAAGAGGAGGGCTGTGTGCACTGTATTGATGCTAAACTGGTACAGTATCAGGGTGAAAATGTAAAATTCACCATCTGTTGCAAAAGTGGACTTTCTGTTGGACAATTTCTAGATGCTAATTTGTGCCCCCAGTGACATCAGCCTGAAGAAATGCTCTGTTTTCTTGCAGAGTAAAAGCCGTCCTCTCTGTCGGGGAGAATATAATGTTTACAGTACCTTCCAGAGTCACGAGCCTGAGTTTGACTACTTGAAAAGTCTAGAAATTGAAGAAAAAATTAATAAAATTAGGTGGTTACCACAACAGAATGCTGCTCACTTCCTGCTGTCTACAAATGGTAAGGACCCTTTCTTTTTGCACAAAGGACTTTGTCATTGGAATATTGTCTCACTTGTGACCCACTTGGGTTTTTTCTGAAGTGTTTTGGTGTTGTTTTAATGTCTTTTTATGCAAAATATGTTTTGATTGTAATGCTGGGTGTGAGGTCTGTGTGAGTATTGTGTCTGTTCTGTTTTGGTGCATCATGGAGCATCTCTAAGTGGAAATGTAGAACTGGGGACAAGAGTTATTGCTGGGGGAACAGTTGAATTCCATGATCCTAAAGGTCTTTATCAACCTAAACAATTCTGTGGAAAAGTTTACTCTTACTGTCAGAGGAAGGTGCTTGTTCCTCACAGTTTGGATCACTTTTTGCCCTGTATTTAAATGACTTTATGTGAAGTCATGATAAACTTTTAAAACAGGAGTGACTTCTGTCTGCTGGACCTTGAAATTAAAATCATTTACGTTGATATGTTTTAATAAACTTAAAGCATTCTTTAAACTTTGTCATCTTAAATGCTTTAAAGCTCTGCAAGAGTTTAGGGAGGAGAGGTTTGGTTCCAGTTAGCCAGGGATCTCACTCATGGGTGAAACAAGTGTGTTCCCATGGGTTTGTTGGGTTTTGTCCTTAGCACTAATCATAAAAGGCTTAGTGGGGACCTTGGGTAACTGGTGTGTGAAACCCCGCTGTGAAGGGTCCTTTGGGTGAGTGGGAGGCACAGGCCTTGTTGCTCAGGCAGAACTTTGGATTTTATTCAAACTCCACATCTCACTGGGGATAAAGAGCTCCATCAGGGTAAAGAACTCTGCCAGGGTCCTTTCTGCTGCCAGCAGGGGAAATCCAGACAGGTCAATAATGTCCACTCTGCTCACTCCCTACTTAGGGATTTTATTTTGAATTGAACTCATTCTCAAGCATGTGAATTTTTGGTTTTAGATAAAACTATTAAATTATGGAAAATAAGTGAAAGGGATAAAAGAGCCGAAGGTTATAATTTAAAAGATGAAGATGGAAGACTTAGGGATCCTGTCAGAATCAAAGAACTACGGGTACGTCTCTGACTTTACATATCTTTTTGCATGTACTTCTCTACCTTTGTGCTCCCAAACTGAAATGTGCAGGTTAAAAATGATGTTTGGGTCAGGGTCATTGAAAACTTCAGAAAAAATGGAGACACTTCATTTTTTATCTGTATATGAACTACTAAATAAGGTCCCTCTGGAAAGCTTGATGGAAACTTTCATGATTATAATCTTGTATTTCTAGGAACAAGACTCAAAAATTGGAACAGGGTGCTGGATATTCTGTGGTTGGGGAGAAGGTGTGTTTTTTAGAGACAAAGTTGGAGTATTTGGATAACCTAAAGTGCACTGGAATAGTCTTGGACATCATGCTATAGTGGGCAGTGCTCCAAACTTGAGATCACTTAGATCAGGAGCTCAGGAAATGAAACATGCAGGGTTGGGGTTTTTATTGGGGTTCTATGTTGCTGTCCCCATAAACAGGAACAGAACTGAGGCTCTCCCTGCTCTCAGAGCCAGACCCAACCTTACATTTGCAGTCATTCCTCTGAACTTGCTGCTTCTCTGGGAGTGGAAGGGTGGGCTGAGCTGCAGCCCTGCCAGGCACTGCAGCTTCCCAGGAAGGGATGATGGAGTGAGCCAAGTCTGAGCAACAGCTGGGAGGAGGAAAAACCTCACCTAGAGCTACCTCCCTGTGGGTTTAGAGAGCCAGAGTGTGTACCCTGGGCTTTGGGGGCTTTGATGGCAAGTTTTGTTACAGAAATATAGTCCCCATGTTTTTTGAAGTGGGGGGCATGGAGGAGAAGCAATACTGAGACGGTGGCATTTCCAAATACCATTCCTGATTTTTCCCATTAGTGCACCTGTGATGTCACAGCCAGGCTGGGAGCACTCGTGTGGTGAGATAGGACATGGCCTGATAAAAAGTAATGGATTAATTGTAATCATTAGTTGGATGTAAACAGCCTGGAGATACAAACCCAGGGAAGCAGTGAGAGAGCTCTGGGATGATCTGGTCTCTGGCTCCAGGCAGACAGGTTGCCCTGGACACTGTCAGACCTGGGCCTTGGCTGGATGATGCCACTGGGGGTTGTGCTGGGACAGCCCAGAGCCACCTTCCCCTGCTTGGTGCTGGGCACTGAGGAGCAGCTCAAGGGCAGCTTAGGCCTGGCCCTGCCAAACTCTGGCACCCTGAGCTCATCTGGTTGTGGCAGCAGGACACCCTGGTGTACCTGAATTTGTGCTGACTGTTCAGAAACAAATTGGGGATTTCTTTGGGAAATGTTGCTACCAATGTCCCGAGCACCCCTCTGAGATCTGGGGACATTTCTAAGGGCTTGTTTCTCTAATCTTTAGATGTTGTTACAAACACACCCCATGTCCTGTGAGGCACAAAGGGCTGGGTCTGACAGGTGACTGATGCAGAAGTCAGTTCCTGAGGTTTCCTGTCAGCAGTATCCAAAGTCAGCATCATCAGTGTGCTGTTTCATTATTTTTCTTGTTCAGTGGTTTTCAAAATTGTTTAGTCACTAAATCAATACAGAAATCTGTGGTGTGCAATTAACTAATTGCCATCAATTAATTAAACACACCTGTGGGGTTCCCAGGGCTCAGTATTGGGGCCAGTGGTGTTTAAGATCTTTATTGATGATCTGGACAAGGAGGTGGAGTGTGCCCTCAGTCAGTTCACAGAGGACACCGTGGTGGGTGGGATATTGATCTGCTGGAGGGCAGGAAGTGCTGCAGAGGGATCTGGACAGGCTGGATCCATGGGATGAGGGACAACAAGGGCAAATGCAGGGTCCTGCTCTTGGGTAAAACCAACCCCATGGGACACTCAAGACTGGGACTGGAAAAAGAGCTGGAAAAAGCCCTGGGGATGCTGGTGACAGGGGCTGGACACAAGCCCAGGTGTGCCCAGGTGGGCAAGAGGCCAATGGCCCCAGTGCCAGCCATGGTGTGTCACAGGCCCAGGGCAGTGACTGTCCCTGTGCTGGCACTGCTGGGGCACCTCCAGTGCTGGGGGCAGTTCTGGGACCCTCCTGACAGGAGAGACATTGAGGGGCTGGAGC
>VYXB01001940.1:0-14522 GCA_013397135.1 Pachyramphus minor | reverse complement strand
CGTGTCCAGAGAAGAGAACAGAGCTGGGGAAGGGTCTGGAGCAGCAGGAGCAGCGGAGGGAGCTGGGGGGGCTCAGCCTGGAGTAAAGGAGGCTCAGGGGGGACCTTCTGGCTCTGCAACTCCCTGACAGGAGCGGGGAGGTGGGGAGGTGGGGGGAGTCAGGCTCTGCTGCCAGGGAACAAGGGACAGGATGAGAGGAAACAGCCTTAAGCTGTGCCAGGGGAGAGTCAGGTTGGATATTACAAAGTATTTCTTCCCCAAAAGGTTGTCCAGGCCTGGCATAACTGCCCAGGGCAGTGGTGGAGTCCCCATCCCTGGAGGGATTTGAAAGGTGTGTGGATGTGGGATGTGGCACTTGGGGACATGGGTTATTGGTGGCCTTGGCAGTGCTGGGGAAATGGACTCAGTCTTGAAGGTCTTCTCTAACCTAAACAATTCGGTGACTCTCATTAGTCTCTTGTGGATCAGGAGGGAGTTCTCTGCCCACAGTGAGTGGTGTTTCTCTGTGCAGGTGCCAACCCTGAAGCCCATGGACCTGATGGTGGAGGCGAGTCCCCGCAGGATATTTGCGAATGCGCACACGTACCACATCAACTCCATCTCCGTCAACAGCGACTACGCCACGTACCTGTCTGCAGATGACCTCCGGATCAACCTCTGGCACTTGGAAATCACAAACAGGAGTTTTAGTATCCTTTGGTGTCTTCGAGGCACACCTGGTGCAGCTGTGTTTGAATCACTTTAATGGTACTAATTAGAGTGGGTGTTTGAATCCAGGGATTCAAACAGAGGGTTTGTAAGTGTGGAGGTGTAATGCAGTGAAAGCAGGCGTTGGAAAGATCAGTCATTCCTGAGGGCAAGCGTGCTTCCGATGGAAAAACCATTGGTAAAATACCACAGAGTGTGTTCTAAGGAGAAACTGAGGAATTGCAGGAGCATCCTTAATTTGTGAAGATCGGTGGACTTAAATGAGAGTTGCCAGATTTGAAAAGTAGATGTTTTCTTACTGTGTCACTTCCTTCCAAAGTTTAAGGTCTCTTAACCAAGTGACACTTCTCTTAAAAAAAACAAATTCCAGTATTTTTCCATGTCACGTGATTTCATTGCTGCAGAATTTTCAGATCTTTTTGCAAACCCGTGTATCCAAATCTGTGTTTGTATTACATCAACAAATCTGCAGTAAAACAAACGTTACAGAAGTCCTGTCTTCTAAATAGGTAATCTTGTAAAGTTTTAGATCGAGTTTTCTAAAGTTTTAGGTAAAGAGATGAGGTATGTTTGGTGTTCAACAGGAAGCATTAAGAAGGAGGCTTGAGAGGACTTGTTGGACTTCGATGATCTTTGTGGGATATTTTGTTATTCTAAGAGTCTAAAATTGTCCAGCTCTTGGATTTCAGATGTAGAAAGATGGAGAGGGACTTTTTACAGGAGTGTGTAGTGACAGACAAAAGGGAAATGGCTTCCCACTGCCAGAGCGCAGGGATAGGTGGGATACTGGGAGGAAATCCTTCCCTGTGAGCATGGTGAGGCCCTGGCACAGGTTGCTCAGAGAAGCTGTGGCTGCCCCTTCTCTGGAAGTGTTCAAGGCCAGGTTCAACAGGGCTTGGAGCAACCTGGTCCCCCTTCCAACCCAAACCATTCTGTGATCCGTGAAATCCAGACTTGTCCAGGCTCCACTTTGCTTTGTGTGCCTTGCACACGGCAGAAGTTAAAGTTCCTGCCGTGGCATTTCCAACGCTTGTCACCAATTCCCTGCTGGGGAAGGGGCCAAATGTGAGCGTTCCCTGCCTTTACCAGCCACCCCAGACATCGTGGACATCAAGCCGGCCAACATGGAGGAGCTGACGGAGGTGATCACGGCGGCCGAGTTCCACCCGCAGCAGTGCAACGTGTTCGTGTACAGCAGCAGCAAGGGCACCATCCGCCTGTGCGACATGCGCTCCTCGGCCCTCTGCGACCGCCACTCCAAGTGTGAGTGACACACGCTGCACGGGCAGGGGACAGGGCCCTGCTGGGCAGCCACCCACGGGGGCCTTGCCTTGTTGTAGGCCACCACCGAGCACCAGGGGGGGCAGGGGGCACTCGACCACCTGGTTCGGCTCCTCTTTGCCCATTTTTGCCTCATAAACTGATGGGAACAAGTGCTTTGGGCACCAGGGGCACCCGTCGTCTGGCCACGCTCAGCCTTGGTGCCTCTCAGAGTATCTGCTCATTACAGGCCAGTTCAGAGCACTTCATCCACCTTTGTGTGTTAGAAACTGGGCTGATGCCACCAGAGCCCCTTCCCCTTGGGAGCAGTGCAGCTCCTAGGATGGGATTAGTCCTTGGGATGTACGCTGCAGGTGTCCAGGGGTTCAAGGTGAATGCTCCTTAGGCTGCTAGCCATGAAAACTCTTGTAGGTGAGGAAGGACAGCATTGCTGTGGAAGTCCTAAGGATCCCTGTTCCCTGCCCTGTACACAGCTGTGTGTTCCCTGTTCCCTCCTGCAAGAGCTGTGGTTTATCAGCCCTGTGGGTTGACATACTGACAATTCCAGGTCAGCTTCCTTCAGTGCAGAGAGGGGTTTCTTGGTGCTGGAAGGAAGTATTTGTGCAATAGGAAGTGGAGAATGCGAGGCCACTTCATTGATTCAGTTCAGTGTTGCATTAAATCACTTAAATGCACTTTATTTTTAGCTGCTTTTGACTGAGTCACCTCCTGTTACAAGGGGTGTGTCAAAGAAGAGCAGGTTCTGGGTAGCCTGGATCAGGAGATGCTGATTCCAGAGGTTGACTCTTGGATTTAAACAACACGTCTTGATCTGCTCTCTAAACCCACACAAATTGTGTTCCAAGTGTAGCTGCTCACATTTCACTGGGGTGTTTAGAACAGTGTTGGTTCAGGTCTAAAGAAAAGCACACTGTCCATGCTCTTCTTGTATTTGGGACACTGTTCCCATCTGCTCCTCTTCCATGGGATGTGTAGATCAGGTGTGGTGGTCACTGTACCCATGTGCTGGTTTTAACTTTTTTCCTCTGGTTGATCCCCAAGGCTTGTGAGTTGTGCTTTGCTGGGGCTGTGCTCTAGTTGAGTGTTGGAGATGGACATTGGCAATCTGATGACTTGGAGCACAATCGTACTTTAAAAAAGATTATTGCTAAAATATATCTATTATCTTCAAAAGTATCTATTTTCTTCAAAAGGAAACTAGTTATTGATTTAAAATTTTCCAATACTGAAAAATGTTAGAAGCTATAAGCCCTGGTATTGGTTTCACCTGGAACTGTGTCTTCTCTCTGCAGTTTTTGAGGAACCTGAAGATCCTAGCAGCAGGTCATTTTTTTCAGAAATAATATCGTCGATATCTGATGTGAAATTCAGCCACAACGGGCGATACATGATGACAAGGGACTACCTGTCTGTCAAGGTGTGGGACCTCAACATGGAGAACAGGCCTGTAGAGACCTATCAGGTACATGTTCACCTCTTCTTAACCATCCCTTTTCCCCCTTTTCCTCTATTTCTGTGTCCAACCCCCATTTCGTGTCCCCAAGGTGCACGAGTATCTCCGCAGCAAACTGTGCTCCCTGTACGAGAACGACTGCATCTTCGACAAGTTCGAGTGCTGCTGGAACGGTTTGGACAGGTGAGGAAAAGGGGCTGGAGTTCCCTCAGCATCAGGAGTTGGGGTTCCAAAGTTGGTTACTCAAAATGAGGCTGCAGGTGGCTCCAAGTTACTGAGGGGAGAAATCCCACTGGAGCACTTGTTTACACAAACAAATCTGGCAGTGGGATTTCTGCCCCTCTGCTCTGTGAGACCCCACCTGCAGAGCTGCCTCCAGCTCTGGGGCCCAGCACAGGAAGGACATGGAGCTGCTGGAGTGAGTCCAGAGGAGGCACCAAGATGATCAGAGGGATGGAGCAGCTCTGCTGTAAGGAAAGGCTGAGAGAGTTGGGATTGATCAGTCTGGAGAAGAGAAGCTTTGGGGTGACCTAATTATAGCCTTACAGTGCCTGAAGGAGACAGATGGAAAGATGGAGAGAGACTATTTACAAGGGCCTGAAGGGACAGGACAAGGGGGAATGGCTTCCCACTGCCAGAGGGCAGGGTTTGGTGGGTTATCAGGAAGGAATTCTTGGCTGGGAGGGTGGTGAGAAGCATTAAACTGCAGCCAAGTACCAGTGGCAGGATGGGGGGGACCAGGGGAACACCTGGAAGAGGAAGTGGTGCAGTGGGAGCAGTGCTGCAGTCCCAGAGGAGTTGAGCAGAGGTGTCCATCTGGCAGAGTGTAAGGGACTGGGCATGAGCTTGGCCTGACAGTGACCTCACGTGTGAGAGGGGAGGGGAATTATTATTTCTGGAGACCTGACAAGATCTGCCTTTCTTCTGCCCTTCCCCAGTACAATCATGACCGGATCTTACAACAACTTCTTCAGGATGTTTGACCGGAACACGCGCCGGGACACAACTCTCGAGGCCTCCAGGGAGAGCAGCAAATCCCGTGCCATCCTAAAGCCACGCAAAGTGTGCACAGGGGGGAAGAGGAAGAAGGACGAAATAAGCGTTGACAGTCTGGACTTCAACAAGAAGATTCTCCACACAGCATGGCACCCCACGGAGAACTTCATCGCCGTAGCTGCCACCAATAACTTGTATTTATTCCAGGACAAGGTTAACTAGTGATGGCTGCCCGTGGACAGAGTCTTGTCTCGCATAGTTCAGCTCAGTTGTTTATCTGTAACAGAAGGCCTTGTTGTCCTACCAGTGAAGAACATTGATGCACTTACTTCCCTTGAGCTAACGGAGAGGATCTGGCCTGGCTTTGAGTCCCTGGAGTGGTTCTGCCTTCGGTGGGGGGGGGAGTGCCCGGCGGCTTTCGGGGAGGAGCCTCCCCAGGCAGAATTGATGGACAGTGCTCAGTGAGGCCAACACGAAACAAACGTATTTATTGACGTCTGAGCCTTCCTTTCCAGTTTATAGACCAAAAAATTTAACACCCGAGAAGAAAAGGTTGTCATAAAAGTGTAATTTCTCTCTCTCGCTCTCTCTGCTGTAATATTTGGGCCTTTCAGAACATTTCTTGTGCTTGATGCCTGTACACATTCCTCAGGCCTGGAGCCAGCGCAGGGTCTGACCTTGGAGCACTTAGGTAGGGCTTGAGTTGGGTTCTAGGCAGGTGTCCATGACTATTTACTCACCAACTGTATCTATAACCACACCTTCTGGTGCAAACCACTTAATAAATAACAGCCTATCAACCGTGTTTTTAAAGCTGAAGGGATGTATTCAGTCTTCTTTTTGTATTGCATGTCCTGAGCTGGTGCAGAACAGTCCCGGTGGCACCTCTGACAGGGTTTGCCCCAAAACACCGAGTTTTTGGCAGACTAATACGAACTTTTTTTGTGTAGTATTTCAGATTCTAAATTTAGAGTTTCCATGGCATTGTCATAGAGTTGGAGTTGCACTGGATTTGTTGTCCAAGGCTCTGTGTGTGCTGAGTAGGAGATGGAAAGGGTCCTAGAAACATCCACAGCCTTAACCAAGTGTCGGCCTTGCACGGAGGGAACCGAAACATCGACACTTGTCTGCCCTGAGGATAAAAATGCAGCTTCTGTGGTGCGTTCCCCCCTCAGCCAGAGGCAGAACTGACGTGCATTATGGTTTTTAACCTTTTTTAGTTCTTGTCACGAAGGGAACAGTTTATTTTAAGTGTTTGGCACAGTACCTTGTGTGTCCCCTGCAGTTCCAGACCGGGCCCAGGTTGTGCCCAGGGCAGATGTTGGACACCCCAGGCACAGCTGGTGTGACAGCAGCTGCTGGGACTCTCCTGCCCAACTTGTTTTAAGCCTTAGGTACTTTTTCTTCTTTTGTTTTCTTTCTTCCAAAGAGGCCTAAATCACATCCCCCTCCCCCGGATGAGATGCAGGCACGTCCAGCAGCCCCGAGCGGCCAGAGCGTGCCCTCTGCCATGTGCCTGCAGTCTGGGAATGCTTTCCCAGAGCCCCCAGATTCCCCCAGGCAGCCCCAAGTGTGGTTTACACTCCGTTTTCCCTGGAATGAAGGTGTGTTATGCTCCCAAGAGGAAACCGTGGCCATCCCGCCCTTCCTGGTACTGCCCCTGAGCCAGAGGGTCCCCGGAAGGTGGGAAGGTGTAGAACCCTGAGGTTCTACAGAGAAAGGTTCAATTCACTCAGTCCTATACTGTACTTGGTTGTGACACTTTGGAACTCCTGAGATGTGGAATGGGGGGGGTCTGAGCCGTTAATCCGACCGCGTTCCCGACGCCTGCTCGAGCCGATCCGTGGGGTTGTACATAATTGTTCAGTTCTTTTGACCAAAAAGTTTAATAAATTTTAAATGTTTACCTGGCTGTGCTCCCTGTGTTTTGATGATGTTTCCTTTGTGTGTGAGGGAATTGGCTGGATGGGCCAGCTGAGGGTGTGTTTCAAGTTGGGATGGTTGGGGTGGAGGGGCCAGGGCTGCTCCCCCCAGCAGTGCTGGCTGGGCTGGATCTGTTTTTTCAGCAAATACAAGTGGGATATGAGTAAAGGGAAAAAGGATATGATGGAATCTCCTATTCCAATTCTGTTTGCTTGTACCACTTTTAATTAAATAGTTTTTGACTATTCATGGAATTTTTATCCTTTTCATTTTACCTTAAACCATATCTTAGGGTCAGTTTGATAGAATTGCTGCCCAGTGGAGCAGCCTGGCGTGGTGGATGGTGTCCCTGCCCAGGGCAGGGGACTTGAACCAGGTGGGCTTTAAGGTCCCTCGCACCTCATAACCCCTCTGGGGTTCTGTTTCAGCCCAATGGCTTCAGGAGTGTCCTCCACACCAATGTTTTGGAACTGCATTCACCCACTGCAGATCCAGGATGTGGCCTCCAGCCCCTCAGTGATAATTATGCCATGAAATTCTAATTAAAATCAAGATAAATGAAAAATGAGGAAGCATGAAATGTGTAAGTACCTCTGAGCCCTCTGTGCCTGTGCAGAGAGGAGCCAACAGGCCAGGGACGGGGGGGTTGCCAAGTGCCTGCTGACAGCAGGGCCTCGTGTGAGACTGCTCTGAAGCTGTTTCTATAGTAACTCCTGATTTTTGTGGCAGTTGCGGAGTGACCAGTGTGAAACTCGTGTCTGGAGGCAAAGAGCCTTTCGTTGTTGGAGAAAAAGGAATGAGAAAACTCTGAGTTCACCAGGAACCTTTTTATTTAAATATATAAAACATGGTAGTTTGGCAAACATTCATTTTTTTCATTAAATAAAGTAAAATCACTGAAGGAAAAGGCATTGCATCAGTAAAAACCAAGGAGAAGCCGCCCTGGGAACATGTGCCCAGGGCTGGGGTGTTGGGTGCAGATTTACTACTTGACAGATAAAGCCTGTGAAGCGCCAGCCTGCGGTAGGTACAGCTGGGAACTAGTGATGGGGTTAAATAAATGTCCTGGCAAAAGCAGCTCTTTATTAGGCACTAAATCCAAACTCTACCTCTGAACTAGGACAAACTGATGGAGTTTTACCCACGTGCTCATCTCTTCCCTCTGTGTCTCAACACTTCACACCTCACACCAAAGTGAACTAAGCAACATCTGCCTGAGGAGAAGCTGCCCCAGGGCAGGGAACAGCTCCTCAGAATTCCCATATCAGTCCATAAGGCCACACATTGTTGGGGCTGATCCCTCCCTGTCAGGACTGCAGGAGCAGTGACAACATTCCCACCCACAGGCACGAGGGGCGCGATGGACACTCACCCCTCCCAAGGGCTGGTTAAAGCTGGGATTGAGTTAAACACTGAGTAGCTCTAAGTCTCAGGTACTTCACTACAAAGCACTAAGGGACGTTGCAGCATCTGCCACGTGCTGAGGGGATTGATCCAGAAGGGATTGATCCAGGCGGCTCTATGTGACACGGGAGCCCTTCTCACTCGTTAGACTAAACTAAAACAGGACACGGACAGGACACACACGATGACGGCGCCATGACCAGCTCCCCCCTCCCGGCTCTGCACCTCCTGCGCTCCAGGTGAGTCTGCTCCGCTCCCATCCCAGGATTCCACGTGCCCTAAAACGAGCTGCTGGAAGCTGTGGTCGTCAGGCGCCTCCCGATGTAAATCCTGGGGGTGGGAACATACGGTCAGGATAGGGAAGGCTGCAAAGTGCAGCACACAAGGAACACACCCCTCACCAGGCTACTGCCTCTGGAATTCCCAGCAGGGGCAGCACTGCCAGCTGTAGTTAAGCAGGAAAATCAACTGCTCTGGAGCTCAGTCCTCACTCCAGTGACTGACCCTGGTCTGGTACCACTCCCGAGCTCTAGGACCTGGCATTTAGCCCCGAACTTCCATCGTGCTTTAATTGTCCCTGGCAGTTACAGGTTCATTTTGGAAGGACTAAATTTGATGTTACTTTTACAGGATTATGTGGCTGAGATCCTGACTTTGTGCAGGAAGAGAGCCTGTGCCTTCCCCATCCCGAATGATGCTGGGGACACTGTGGGGACCACAGGAGATCTGGAAAGAGCCCCCTCTGTCCCTCCACCTCCTTCATCCCCTCACTCTCAACTTCCTTGGTAAGTCTCAGTGTCTGTGTCCTGGAGCTCTTTCTAAACCCTAAATCGAAAAAGAACCCCAAGTCCTCATTTTTTTTGTGTCCCCCATCCCTCTCAGGTGTCAGTGGAACCTTAAAATCTATTAAATACTATTTTTGCCCTTTGCCATTAGTTGTGAGATTAAAGGTCTCATCTCCAGTAGAGCCAAGTGTTGTGTAACTACAGTTCCAATGTACAAAACTCGTTTCACTGGCCCTTAATTGTTTTGACAAATTCCCAACTAGTGAGGAAAGCAAAGGAAAACTTAAACCATCCAGCAATACCCGAGGCAGGAAGCACTTCCTGAATAACTATCTGTCCCCCTTCAGAGAGAAAAGTTACTCCTCTCTTGGACAAAGAGGGAATTGGGAATCAGAATTAGGCCTGAGAGAAAACAGGTTAAAAAAAAAAAAAAACCTACTTTTTTTTTTTAAAATTGAACCTTACCCCAGTCCAATGGCCAGCAGGTGAGAAAGCAGCAGGGATGGGAGGAAAACCTTCAGGAATTCTGCAGAGAATATCCCCCCCTTCTTCATGACACTGGTGTTCCTCATGCTGAGGGTGGCTGTGCGCCGGGGGTGCTTGAAGAGGAATTCCCTGGGATTGGGGAGGAAAGCACAGGCCCAGCAGTGAGAGATCTGCGCTCAGACCTGGGGCAGGAAAAGCTGCAGGAGGCCCATGGAGGGGCTGTGCCAGCACTCACTTGGGGGGGATGTTCTCGGGCCGGCTGGACCAGTCCCAGATCCAGTCCGCGTTCCGCCGCAGCAGCCGCTCCACCTCCCTCCTCCTCTCCAGGAAATCCTCCTCGGACTGGAACAGACACACCATCCAACAGTGCTCACACACAGGGCAGCTGCGAGCTGCCAAAGCTCTGCTTCCAGGACCATTCCCCAGGCCAGCTCTGACACTCGTCTCTCCTATCCCTTCCCATTCCACTTCTATTGAAGTATCAGATCCCGGAGCAAGATGAGGGGCAGGGAGATCCATCTCCAGAGTGGGATGTGAATGGCAAAGACCATGTTCCATATCCCGTATCCATATCCCGTATCTGATCAAGTAAAGGCTGTCCTGGCAGTGAAATGCCAGAGCCCTGCATTAAAAAAATATGCAAATATCCAAATATCCAAAATATCCCCAAGTCTGATGGACACTGGGCAGAGGGTTTTCCTGCCTGTGCTCAGAGCTGGGTGGATGCCACTGGAGCTCCTTGTCAAGCTCCTACAAGGGAATAATTCCAGTCATGTGAATCTCCCTGGCTTTGGGGCCATGCTGGGCACCCAGGTGACCCTGCCCAGGGCTTTGCTCACACCTGTGCAGGGAATAAATCCCAAAAAAACATGGCTTTGCTGACAGGTGAGCCCCAGCAAAAACGCTGAGTAAGAGCAGAGCTCCTGGCTCAGCACAGCTCCATTCCATGCAGCCAAGGCCTGGAGATAAAAATAGATCCTGCTCCCAGAATTCAAGCAGCTCTTGATGCACACACACACACAGGATGGAAATAAAACTGCCCAGGCAGCTGGAATTCTGATGGCTTTCTAACTTGGAATTATTTTTCTCAATCTAAATAATGATCTTGAAACATTTCTGACTGTGTTTCTGAAAATATAAAATAAAAATAGTCATTTCCAGTATCATTTTTAGCTACCTAATGGTGGGTCCTTGGAGTCTCGCAGGAGTTGTAGAGATAATGGGGAAATTCACTTCCTTTAAATACTTCCCTCCTCAAAATGTTTTGTAATTAATTTTTTTTCATATTAAAAGCTAATTTATTACACTGTAGACTTCAGAATTCAGCCTTTTATCCTGCAATAAGCTCTGCAGTGATAAAACATGGTCCATGTACAGCAAGCCTTCCCCCACTCTTGTCTCAAATGTATTTACTCTCCTTGCAAGTGTATAAACAAACATACTAAATGAAATCAGAAATAAGTGACTTTTCCAAAGCAGCATTCAGGTTAAGTACCAGGTGTTAAAAAACCTGGAATCCCAAGGCAGGGCTTGGAAGTTGTCTGTTACTGGCTGCGATATTTAAATGATTCTAGAAATTCTTGATGCTGACAAATTCCCCTTTTCACTCCTAATAAACTGGTGGAGGTGCATTTAAACACAATTTCTTTGTGGGGGATGCAGGAAATGTAGGCAGTCGGCAGCCAAAGTGGGAGGGGAAATCCTTCAGAAAAATCTCAGTTACAGATTGAAAAAAACAAACCAAAACATCCACAAAAGTCAGGAACAAACACTCCCAGCCTGGATCTCCCAAGTTATTCTGAGTTATGGAAGTCTCTGCTTCAGCAGCTCCCCCTGTTTCTTCCCAACACCCTCTGAGAGTGAGAACTTCCCTCTCCTAAAGCAAGGTGAGGTTTTTACCTGGAAGCTGTTCTTTTCCCCACTGCTGTGACTCTCTATCTCCAGAGCTCTGTGACTGTCCTGAGGGGTCTGGGAACGAGGAGGGCTGGAGGAAAAGAGAAGCAAAGGGAAGGAAGGATCATTAAGTTTTCCATGACACAGTTCCTGCACCAACAGCCAGTCAGGGCATCGATGTGCACGTTGTCCCCAAGTACTCTGACCACCACCTAAGGGATGGATCTGTCAGTGGGTGCCACAACCCATCACAGGTTTCCAACACTCTGCCCAGATTCCTGCTGCCCAGAGCACTTACACCGTAACAATGGGCAGCAAATGAGGGGTATCAGACGGGTTTGGATTCAATCCAAACACACCAGGTGAGACCAGGTAGTTCTGCATCCCATGGTCTGGTTCAGTCCTGGAGCTTCCACCAAAATGCAGTCAATGAATTACTGACACTGCCTGACCACCTGCCCCAGGGCTGAGCTGTTGTGTGGCACTCATGGAAATCTGGTTTGTACACTTTGTCCCCTTTCCCTGCCCCAGGCACCACCTTGTGTCCTTAAGGACAGCTCCAGCAGTGCCCAGAGTTGATCCACAGCCACCTCTGGCCCTGGGGTGCTTTATTCCCTGGGAGGAGGGAGCTGCCTGCACTCCAGCAGCACACCTGTGGGAAGTGCAGCTGCTGCTGGACTTGTCAGGAGACACCAAAACCCAGGGATGGCATCCTCAGGCCGTGGGAGAAGCCTTCTGGAGTCACCTCCCCTCTTAACTCCCTCCTGGTTTCAGGACAGGCTTTACCCCAGCATTGCTCTAATATTTAAATACCAACCTTTACACAGGAAACCTCCCTCTGTGCACACACATGGACACATGTAAATGCACACACAGACACACATAAATACACACACATGGACATTTCTGTGTTTGTCTGTGCTTGGGACCCCAGGTGCCCTTGTCCATGACCTTCCCTGTGCCCAGCAAAGCCCTGCTCACCTGTCACAGTGGGAGCTCTCCCTGGAGCTGCTCCTGCCCGACTCGTGCTGGGCATCCAGCAGGATCTTCTCCATGTCCCCGTTGTGGATGGAGAGGGAGGCTGGCACTTGCTCCTGGCTCCCTGAGGAGGCAGAGCTCCCGCTGCCATTCCCGTTGCTGCTGAAGTGCAGTTCCACCCAGGACCCTGCTCGGCAGAAGGAAAACTGAGCCCGAGTGTCCAGAGGGGCTTTGGTGGAGGCCTGTGAGTGCCAACCCTGGTGCTCCTGCCCGGGGTGACAGCACAGGGACACACAGTGCCAGCCCTGCCTCCCTCATAAACACCATGGAATGCTGGAGAGCAGGGGAGCTGGGAGCGAGCTGGGGAGGCTCACAGGGCTGGGGAGCAGCTGTTCAGTACATTGTGTCTCCCTCCACAGCTGAAGATCTTTTATTTTGGGTTATATTTCATTTTTATTGTTTACCATAGGTGGCAGCCAAACAAAATAATCTCAAGGACTTTTGCTGCCAAAGCTCATTTATTCACTTATTGAAATTATTTTGGGCTGCAGAACCCAGGGACTGTTTTGTTCAGCCTTTTCCTGTGCTGTTTGTAGGTGTTGCTGTGAAGCAACAGCGGGTGTGTGGCAAGGCCTGGCATGTGTCTGCTCCTCATGGTATATTTAACACTGTCACGTGGGCTTTGTTTTCCTCAGGGAGGGAATAACAACTCCCTCCCAGGCAGGGACCAGCTCCCTGCAGGGCCTGGGGCTGTTCCCTCTCTTACAGAATCCCAGAATGTTTTGGGCTGGAATGGACCTTAAAGACAATCCAGTTCCACCCCCTGACATGGGCAGGAACAGCTTCCACTAGCCCAGGTTGCTCCAAGCCACATCCAACCTGGCCTTAGACACTTCCAGGGATGGGGCAGCCACAGCTTCTCTGGGCAACCTGGGCCAGGGCCTCAGCACCCTCAGAGCCAAGAATTCCTTCCCAATATCCCAACTAACCCCTCTGTCAGTTCCAAGCCATTCTCCCTTGTCCTGTCCCTCCATCCCCCCCATGGATGAGCTCAGATGCACAGGGAACAGCAGTAAGGACAGGAGGAGGGCAGGGGGAACTCCCTGAATTATGGGGAGCACAGCAGGAAGGATGTCTAAGGAATAGCTATGGAAAGGGAGAGACACAGACAGTGGGGTTTGGGCTGTTCCTGCTCCCTGGGATAGAGCTCAGGGAGTAAAACCACAACAGCTGGAAGTGGATGGTCCTCAAGGTCCCTTCACACCCAACCCATCCTGGGATTCCATGGCTAAGGGAGCAGAGTTACAAGAATGCAGGAGGGGAGCAGCCAAGGCAGGGATCTAGCACAGAACAGGAATATCAGATGAGCACAGGTACCACAGCTATCCTGGTTGTGACAAGACTGAGGGCCCAGGAATTCCATGGAAATTCCACAGCACTGAGGCAAAGTGCCTCATCAGCACAAGCAACACAAGGATCGAAAGGTCATCACCTAAGCAGACAAAGTGCCAAAACTCTGCTGAATAAACACACTGTGGGTCACTGAGTTTTTCTTGAAAAACCGTCTTCCCTGACAGCTGGTTTGTTGTTGTCTGGGTTTGTTTGGGAATTTTCCCCTCCACGTGGCATGCCTGGGGGTGTGTTTGGAGCCAGACAAACCCTTCCCTACCCTTTCCCCTGAAATTCTAGGGGAGCCCAAGATGTTACCAAAGAACAACCACAACCACTGGAGCTCAGGTTAGGACTATCTGCTGAAATCTTACTGGGTACAGTGCTGGGAATGGAGGATAAAACAGGGAGAGCATTGGGATTGTAACAGCTGGAGCACAGTGGATGTGCTTCACACATTTCCCTCTTTTCCCTCTTCCTCTGGACACTCCCCAGAGTAAGGCTGTGCTGTGATATCACCACTTAGAGATAAAAGAGCCTGTATTTTTACGAAGCTGGAAACAGAAGCAGACCAAAGCACACACAAGGTGGTGGGAACGGGGCAGGTGAGTCACGGGGAAGGGCTCTGGAGTGGGTTTATCCCATATTCCAGCCCTGCACACTCTGGGAGCACAGGCCTGCATTAACCAGTATCTGATCAGCCCTGGAAATCCTAATTTTGTCAAGGTTTGGCTTTCAGAGCCTGAAGCCAAATTCGGCAGAGGGCTGGCAATGCCCCGTTAAAATCCCGCTACAACCCCGTGCGGCCGCCCGGACCTGCCCCTTTCCCGGGAATTTCAGCCCGACCCAGGTGTTTCCAGCCCGACCAAACCTGTGAAGGGCCCGGGCCCCCCACAGCCACAGCCGCTGCCCCGGCCGGCTCCCTGTGCGGGGGATGTACCGCAGCGCACACACCCCTCACGCCGCAACCACTGCATATCGTGAATATCGCGACCTTGAAAGGCCCCGCGTGGACCCAACTCGCAGTGCCCGGGCCGTGACCGGCAGCGCAGCGTCCCCCCGCCCGCGGCCCTGCGCGTTCCCGCTCCGTCCCGTCCCTTACCCTGCAGGTTCTCCTCCTGCGGGCTCTGTCGCGACATTGCTGCGGGGCGGGGCGGAGCGACACGCGCTGTGCGGGTGGTGCTGCGGTCCCGGCGGACGGACACGCTCTGACGGCGGCACCGCCC
>VYXB01001938.1:722015-753866 GCA_013397135.1 Pachyramphus minor | reverse complement strand
TTACCCTCATAGTAGCTTTTTTCCTTAATACTTAATTTTCACTCCCTGCAACTTGTTTCTGTGGGCTTCATCCTATCCTCATGTACCTCCAAGAAGACTATGTTTACCAGCAACTCAGACATCAATTTACAAACTAATTTGTGAATTGCAAGCCAAGGAATTCCTTTATGATGTGCTATACCTAACAACCACATCTCTGGTGTTGTTTTTCCCAAGAGGGTGACATAAATGTATCTTTGGTAGAAGAGTGGGTAAGTAACCTCTTAAATTTAACTGAGGAAATCTCTTAAATTAAACCACCATGAAATGCTGAAGTCTACAGAAAATAAACTCATTAAGGCATCAACTCAGCTTCCTCTATTTTTTCAAGTTTCTAATCATTATTTCCCTACATTGCTACTTTACACTTATTTCTGCCATATTAAGAGCAGAGATTTCCTATAGGAAACAGCTGAGTGTTTCAGGTTGCACCTCCCACTCTTAACACCTTCTCATCCTAAAGTTGACTTAAAGTAGTTCTCAACTAGCTACCACTTTAGATAACTATTCAACTGCACTATTTCAGAAGTTCAAATGTTAAATAATTTCAGTATTACTGGTGAATTCCCCAACCACTACAGGTAAAATCCCTAAAGATGGGGACTGTCCCTAAACTGGGACGGCGGGCAGTACACAAAAAGGACTGTTTGACACCAAGCATTAAAAATGCTGAAAAACTGTACCAGTCGATTTCATATTTGTAATACCTTGCTGCAAATAATTTTTGAATTCTTAATTCCCAAAATTTTATGAGACTTCTGTAAGACTTGAATTTTACAGGTGGGTGGGCGTTTTGTTGGGTGGAGGTTTTGGGGAATCTAAGGTTTTTGAGGGGCTTGGATTTTTTATTTTTTTTAAGAACAGTCTAATGTCTAGATGTGTACATCTAGACACTTAAGACAGCTAAAGCAGATTGATACATGCAAACTATCCTTTCTGGTATGTGGTGGAAAATAAAGCATTGCATCACCAACACTGTTACTAACATAGGCCAATGCAATTATGTGAATCTTCCAAGAGTTGAGTTATATTACTGCTTGAAAAAGCTTGACCCTACCACCTCCAGAATCTCAAAATTCTTACAACAACTTTTATAAGCACTATATTGAGTCAAACATTCCTTCTGCACTTGCTCTTTTCTGGTTTTAATTTTGTTGCTGCTGTTTTTATTTATTTTAACTTATGAGCTGTCATGTCATAAATCAAATTTATCCTTATTTTTTGGTAGGTACCAAAGTGATACACCGTTTTCCATGTTAAAAATCAATACACACTGACATTCATGAAACTACTTCCTGCCTTGAGGGATTTTTGCTATCTCTTAGCACTGAATCTTCTTCCAAAAAAGACTAAACTTTAACATAACCGAAACCAAATTTATTGAAGTATTTTGGTCTCAAAAGTTACTAATCCCACTTATACAAAGCTGTGTTTAGGAATTTGTACATTTGTCACTCATTCCTTCTTTCACACTGGCACAATGCATTATTTCTCAACAAAGTAAAAAGAGTCAACACCAGCACTGAAGTTTGTGTCATCCCAAATGATTTAAAAAGGGAGAAGAAATTAAAAAAAGGAAAAAAAAGAAAACCCACAAGAGCTTCCCAGCAGTCATCAGGTACTCACCCCTGAGGCATAAAACAAGTTTTTCCTGTTGACCACACCAACCATAAAGTTCATAGTTTAGCACAGAAGAACACACTCCAATTAAGCAGTGGTGAACAAAAAGGATGTTTACTTTTTCCTTCTGTGCTAGTCCTTGTTCATTTATAGATCGAGGAAAGATAATTCATTGCCAAGACTCCTCCACCCCAACATTACTCATGTGTTTTAAGTGAGAAGTGGAACAAAACACTGAAAAGCTTAAGAGACACTGTGTTTAAATCAAAGCAACACAAAGAGCAAAGCCAGCATTTTATTGCTATTACCTGTTTAACTACACTTGAATGACAAGGTCCTAAACTGGTTGTAAATTGTTGTGAACTATAAGTTCATCACCTGCATTAGGAAAGCTAAAATCACATGTACATGGTGTTGTGCAATATACTAATAATCCTAATACAAATCCCACTAAACTCCATGTTCACCACAGCTTCACTGGGTAATTTCTAATAGTTTCAATATTGTCTTACAGCAGTAAATCTGACTCAGCTGATGAATGTCATCCATTGTTCCATGTGGTTCTGGTAAAAGGAACAACTGACTATTTTCCTACTCGCGAAGATGAGGTTCTCACGTTTGAGTAAATACTCATCAAAAGGGGTGCTACACACCTATGGAAGAAGTTCCAAAAGCATTTGCTATTTCATGATGCCAGATGAAGTTCTGGACACAGGACTGCTAATCTCTGAGAGGTGTTTAAGAAAAATGTTTGATGAATTTTTTCTTAATTTGGAAAAGTGATTAAACCACCAGATGCCATTAAAAAAAATAAAGAGAGGAAAATACTAGAAGCTCAAAAAATAGGCACTTTCATACATTGCCACAGACATAATAACAGGACTCCTTCGCCCACAGATGAAAACAAGCAAGTCTTGCTTTATGCTTTGAAACATATTATTAGTCTAAAATACAAGTGTTTACTTCACTTCAACCCAACTTATGTTGTGCCTTGTGAGAGAAAAGATGAGGACAACAGTTTAATATTTGTGCCACTTCAACAAGAAGCTTAAGCTCTGTTTCTCTTCTGCTTCCACTTGTCAAAACCCAATCCATGTCTTAAGTTCTCAAATTAATCTTTCTCAGATTTCTGAGCTACTATTGTGGCAATTATTACCCTCCTAAGCAGTCAAGCTGTAAAGTCAAGACTAATTTCTAGGTTAAAAAACCCCAAACCAATTCAATCAGAAGTATATATCACTCCTTCTGAATGGAGACAGCACTCCTGCCAGGTACAGGTGTGTGAAATCTCATTTTACAAGCTCTGTTTCTAGGAGGAAGGTTCTGAGCCCATTAAGCCTCACTGTATCATTTCTAGCCTTTAAGTACAGTACTTGTAGTTCCTTGCCCTCTGCTAAACTCCCACAGCTTTTTTTTCTAAATAATATTTCTACTAGAACAGCACTATTTGAATACACAAAAATAACCCACCACAAAAAACACACACCCTCAAACCCCACAACAAATGTACACTGATTTTACTTCAAGAACCACTGTCAAAGAAATTAGCATGAGTTAGATAAACGATCAAAGCTTTTCATATAATGTGACACAACTGTAGCCATGACTCACATTCATTTCTGAAAGAAACAGGTTTGACAAAGTGAAATAGCTGCAGACTCAACAGGTAAGGTATTCTCTATACCCTGCTCCATAAACGAGCTGCTTACAGTATCTTTGTAATTCTTACAAGTAGTTTGCCTTGTCCAGATGGAACTATGGTTGCTTGCACAAAAATGTCCAACTTCAGTCCATGTACCCTGAAAGTGAGTTGGAATTTCCTCCTTTCTATTCCTCATTGTACCAGTTCTTCATATATGCTTCTAATTTTTTTTCCAGACACATGAACTAAAATTAACTGCAGTGATGATCTCACTAGCACAGATTCTCTCTAGGAGGTGCTCAGAAGTTCATGTTTGCTCTATTTTCTGAATGCTGGAAAACACCATGCTTTGTAGACATCTGGTTAGGCAGCTTTCACTCTGCTTTACTAGAGAGTGTCAAGAAATTTAGGACATGTTTAAGATGTGAAAGCACAGTGGAAATCTCTAACAGCAACCAAACTGGAAATACCAGTGCACAACACAGAGCTATGCAGCAATGCAGCTTTGGTCTGGAGCTACCACAGAAGTGTGTCAGAGATGAAAAACAATCTGAAAATCTCTTTAGGTTCCAGAAAATTCACTCAGGAAAGACTTCTCTATTAAGTAGTGGATTCTCTAGCACCTCACACAGAAATCAATTTTTTGAGGCTCTCCATAATATTCTTCCCATACAGAATAAATGCTTCTTCCTCTTTCCACAGAACTTTGCAGATTAATCATCTTTGAGCTTTAACCCACAGCAGGCATGCTTGAAATTACTCACTGTAGTGAAGTGCCATTATATACGTGTAGCAATTCATCTCTTCACGGTCACTTTTGGCCTTTAATAATCTCTTAGTGTGGCCTCCTTGGCTGACAATCAAGACACAGGGCAACAACATGTAAGTCAACACTCCTTTAGTAAGTCTGACAGAGCTCTCAAGCCGACACAGATGCCCTTGTCCAGGGGACAAGAGCTCCAAGACAAAGCGCATCTACAGTGGCAAGGGGGAAGACTGAGAGAAGAATGAGACAACAAAGATGTCAGAGAGCAGCTGTACCTACACTTGTTGCCTTTCTCCCACATAAAGAGGCAAAGCTATTTTGCCCTGAACTGATCTGCATTTGACACAGGAAAGATACACTCCCTGAAATCTGCAAAGAGCACAAAACCCAGTCAACTCAAAACAAGTGACCTCAACTGAATTACAGGTCTGCATGCACATCAGTAGGACCACAGTTACAATCCCAAAACTTCTCCCCCCAGCTTATTTCTTCAAGAAATACATACTCATGAATTAAGATTAGGAAATGAATCTACTGACATGAAAAGGCAATAATTACAAAACTAGTCAAAATGAAAAAAAATAAACTTCCCAAAAGAAGTGCATGTTATCAAACTTCTAAAAAAGATCCTCCAGAACAAACAAAAAAATAAAGATGAGTACATCAGCACACACATTTTCTACAAAAGTCCATGTTCCTCTCTTCCCACATCACAGAGGCAACTTGTTTAACTTCTAAATTATATTTGAAACATATATTAAACCAGATTTACTCGTAACACACACTGCAACAGACTCAAACCACCCAAAAAAAAAAAAAAAATAATCACATATTCAAGTAGTAACAACAGGATCCCCAACTTTATGGAAGTTCTGACTCTTTTTACCATATTTACAGGTAACATTCACAGCTACACTATATTAAATAAAACTAAGGGAAACACAAAAAATAAGATGGTACTGGTTTCCAGATGACTTCCAGGTCTTTTTGAAAGAGCAAAAGGTGTTAAGTACCTCGGTGTCACATCAATAAATAGATATAATACAATCATATTACGGAGACAGATGTTTAGTACCTAAAGAAACCATGTACACCTGAGACTTCATAACATACAGTGCATTTGAATGCACTGCATCAACAAATAGCCAACTCCAATAATAAATATATAATGGTAGCTTACATCTGCACTGTTAACACATACTTGGAGCAATACTCTTATTAGCATTGTTTAATGCAATTGATTTCACACAGAAAACCAGAAACATCTAGGCAAGCATCTTTCCTGCAAAAATTGTAAGCAAATATTCAACTATTACTGAAGTCAAAACAAAAAACCCAACAACCAAACAAGAACAACAACAACAAAAATCAAAACACACACCACAAAACAGACTTTATTTAAATTTAAGCATCCACAAGAACTGTCACACTCAATCATCCTCCAATTCAATTTTAAATGATTTAGCATCAAATGCTTCATGGACATGCACATGTAAAAGTATGGAAACAGATTAAAAGCAAAAAAAAATACACATAAAATCACAAATTTTAACGTTTAACATAAACTGATAAGTTCTAAGTTCCAAATTCAATGTAGTGTGCAGGGGACTTTTATTAATAGTTACCATAGCAATTACCACTTTGATACAAAATATACAAACTAATAGGAAGTAAAAATAATCCTGGCTACAAAAAATATCTATAAATATAATTTAAAAAATCACTAAAAATACTACACAAAGTAAAAGCACCAGTTTCTCCTCCTCACCTCACCATGTTCAGGAGTTGGTGCCTTAACCCACTTCTCTTAACTTTTATTTTTTATTTCAACTATTGACCTTTCCTCATATCCACTCAGATATGAAGGGGCCTTCTCCCCCTAACACATTTTAAGCATTCTCTTCACATCACACAGAATTCCAACACTGCAAAACAACTCAAACCACAGCTTTGGTGAGAAGCCTGGGGATGGTGATTGCTCCCAGTATCCATTCCAATCCAGACTGCACCACAGTCTATCCAAACTAAGTTTAAGTTAACCACCTCCCAGGTACACACAGCCAAGCCTTTACAGTCTACATTCAAGTGTGTCTTGATGTTTTTTAGCTCAGGAGAACCAAACTGNGCATTTATCCTTCAGCATCTCAGCCAAAAGCTGATGTCAATGGGAAAAAAAGTTACCACAGTAACTTATGGAATATCCAGTGTTTCACTCACAAAACATCACCCAATGATTTAGGCTGGGAAATACCTCTGGAGCTCATTTAGTCCACCCCTGAGCTCCAAGAAGGGCCAGCTTCAAACTTAGTTCAGGTTAATTAGAACCTTGTGCAGTCAAGTTTCAACAGAGACCCCGTGGCCTCTCTGGTCAAGAACTGAGATGAAACAGGTCACAGATTATACACTTCTCAAGGATAATTACATTTCCTTATCATCAAGAGCTGGCAAAAGCCCCTACCAGTGCTGACAAAATTATATTGCTGTGTCAAATAGCACTGACAGAGTTAGCAGCAGCAGCAACATCTGTCAATTCCCAATAACAGTGCTCTGCACAGAAAACTGTTTCTGACAGTATTTTTCAAAGCAGAACCATTTCCTTAAGTCATCTTGCCAAAACCGACAAAACTGGTATTCAGTCAGAAATCCTCCTGTATTTCTGTGCATCGAGGTCCATGTATTTAATGCTATACTGTGATAACAGCTGGATCAAATACAGAATATCCTCTCTGCCATTAAAACCAACAGACACATCAAATAATCCAAAGAGGAAAAAACACTGCTTACAAACTAGTAAGATAAATAAATGGTCTTTTCCCTTATTTTAGCAACATGATGAATGACTTGCTGAACCACTCACTGCTGAAGTCATCTTCTTTTGTTCTTTCGGGTTTTGATTGTTTTTAGTTTTATTATAGTAATGATCCTAAAGATTCTAAGGATTCAAATTCCTTAGAGGTAAAAATTCATTTTTCCATTATTTTATATTTGGTGCTTCCCTTCTCCTCTTCTATTCTACCTTCATTGCCTGCTTTACCATAGAAGCTTTAGCAATGTTAAGTCAATTCTTCTCTGGTTTTGCTGGAATTTTAGAGATCTCAAACATAAAACATTTTACCTAAATACACCTCTACCTTTTCTAATAGTTATTAATTAGAGATTAGTGATTAAAAGTATTATCCTGGACTTGGAGAAAAAATATTTACCTGCTCTGTCAGCCTGGCATTCATTTCCTTATGTTACCCTCAGGAGTCCTCTAGCTGTGATCTACAAGTCCATGAGAGGACCTGAATTTTTAACTGGAGGAAAAATATCAAACCTTGTTTCATATGTATGCACATCCTTGTGCACACACATGACAGTCAGGAGAACACATGCAGAGGAAGCAGAACTCCCCCCACTCCCAAAGTCACTTTTAAAAGTTCATTAAAGTTTAGACTTACACCTACAAGTGTAATCCACAAGCTTTAAACTCATCTCAAACAGTTCCAGGTGTTAAAGATCTTAACACGCACTGCCAAACAGAGGAGCTAATTCTACTATTCTGACCAATTCCTGTCATACAGTTACTTTTAAAGTTGACCCATCTTCCGTTTCAGCTATCCAGGACAGCATTCTTTTTCAAACTTCTGTAAACAGACAGGCAAGTTATTCAATTCAATAGATACTATTAACAATGTTGCTGGATACTAAATTTCTGCTGATTTTGGAGACAACTGGAAAAGTCAACTTCAAAGAATATTTTTACATCTCTATTTCAAAATCCCTCCTATGCTAGAAATAGCACCTTCTTTCTGTTTTAGCTAATCAAAGAAAACTAAGTATAAATAGAAACACGAGTGAGTTGCAGGGAAATACTGAGCTGGCATTACTTAAGTATGCACATAAAAGCACTGTAGAAAAATTATAAGCAAATCTATCTGGTGGATTCTTCCCCATGTAGCAGTATCAGGCAGCATGAAATTTAGTGAGAAATATTTCAGCACTAGCAAAGCCTCTTAAGGCAGATGGAGCCTATGCCAACAGAGGTCTTTTGTCTGAATAGCTGATACTGTCTGATGAGCTGATATTTGCAGAAACTTTTCTTAAAAGTGATACAGGTTCAAGTCAGCTCACATCTGACTGAAAACTATTCTTACAATAGACACATTTTCAGTTTGATTAGACTTGCTCTATGGCTCCATGATTGCATGATTGCAAAAGCCATTGTAAGAGAGGAAGGACTGCAGGGAAAGGAATCTGTGGGACTGGTAACTTTTACAGATAGTTTCAAGTCAATGTAAGTGAAGATGAACCAACCCTGGAAAGAGCACTAAAGGTACAATAAAAAAAAATACATAAATAAAGAAACCCTGAACACCTTTCTCCTTGGAATGAGCTATTAACTTTGAACTTGGCAAACCCACATCCGTGCTATATAATTCTTTGACCACAGTTGGGATTGTTTAGCTTGAAGAAGAGAAGGCTCCAGGGTGACCTAATTGCAGTCTTTCAGTACCTGAATGGAGACTACAAGGAAGATGGAGAGAGACTATTCACAAGGGCCTGGAGTTAGAGAACAAGGGGGAATGGCTTCAAACTGAGAGAGTAGGTTTAGGTTAGATATTAGAAAACAATTCTTTACTGTCAGGGTGGTGAGGCACTGGCACAGGTTGCCCAGAGAAGCTGTGGCTGCCCCATCCCTGGAATTGTTCAAGGTCCATCTGGATGGGGCTCTGAGCAACCTGATCTAGTGCAAGGTGTCCCTGCCCACAGCAGGGGAGTTGGAACGAGATGATCTTAAAGTCTCTTCCAACCCAAACCATTCTATCATTCGATCCATGACTGCACAGCGGTGGCCAAAGAAGATTCATTGCTATCTTTCCCCTATTTTGATTACCTACTTTACAGTGTCAGCTCTTAAAGCAGCCTCAATTCACCACTGCTTCAAGCCTGCTCAAAAATTATACACCAACAGCGGCAGAGAGCAAATGCTACTTTGACAAATGCAGCCTTTGACATAATTTCTATGATAATTCCTCATACTGCCATCTGTATTCTAATTTCTTCAGCTATTACAGTGTTCTGCAAGAATTAGGTCTTAATATTTTTTGTAGGGAATGAAAATTAGAAAGCTGCATCCCAATAATTTATCATTTTTGATGTGGACATGCCATCATACGGATTAAAGATTAGGTACAAGTAATTATAAGAGCTAATAAGCCTGTAAAGAAAATAGAACCAATTTTTAAGTAAAAATAATTTTCAAGTGTTATTATTTTATACAGAAGAATTTTAAAGTAACTGCATAGAAAGATGTAGTCTCTCCAGAGTCGACTCCATTTTCCATTTAGATTTACTTCTGGAAGACTGGAGACTTTTTTTCTTCCCCAAAGTTCTGTTCGTGCTTTTGCTGTCAGCAACCTGGCTTAGAAAGCTGAAGGCAGTGCCAAGACACTAGTTGCTGACTTCTCTGCCAAAAAATTCTTCCATTGTTTTTCAGGATTTAAACTGACTTCTTTTTGGATAAAATAGTAGTCACAAACCAGTCCAAATTGAAGAGCCTGAAAACTGAGAAAGCATGGCAAGATCCTTCTCAACAGTTGGAAACTCAGTTATTCTTCAGTTTTGTTATTATCTCATCCTTTCTTCAGAAAAGAATTATCATGGATAATCCATGCAAAAAAGTCACCAAATGCCTTTAAAAAAGCTTCACTGAATAGCTGGAAGGAATAAATTCAGACAGTATTGGTAGAAATGTGTTGGCTTCACAACCTAACTCCTGGTCATGAGCAGCTAAGGTGAACAAATTTGATCCAAAAATTATCAGTTTCCAATGTTTTTGTTACTCAGTCCTCTCTTATTTGTTTAGTAGATAACATAAGAAGCCAGGTTATTATTATATATATATATATATATATATATATATAATATACTTATTCCTGATCTTGTTCCTCCCAAACCAAATGAGAAATTAAATGCACATAAACACTAGACTAGGAATCCAGTTGGTGTTACACTAAGCAGCTTTTACTAGTTAAATTCTCTTCATAGCATTTTCTTTATATTTCAAAGATATTCCAGAGGCACATCCAGCAAATTTAGGAATTGATTCCTACCCTTTGAGATAGTTTACAAGCCTATCCCCACAAACGCAGTTTGACAGCAAAAATCATCATTTGTGTCAGACGGGAAGTCTGTATTTCCACTTTTCCAAATACCTGAAAAGCAACAACAGCACAGGCTTTCTCTTTTCTATAAAAACATGAGATACTACCGAGCCCAAAAAATTAAACCCTTCAAAAAGACTTCTAGTAAAGAGTTCTTGTACTCCAAACCCTTTTGGAGTTGTGTATACAGCCTACAGTGATTTAGTATAAGCAATAGTAAGTCATGGTCTTTCAGATTTTACAGATATGCCTGTTACTTTGCAACTCTAAATCCTGAGATCAGTTACAGGCTGCATGTTAGGAAAACAAGAATAAATTTTCAGAGTAGACCAACGTTGAGATCTGTATGTAAGAAAGCTTCCAGATTCATTGCTCAAATAAATTTGTACCGCTTCACTAATTAAAAAGAAAAAAAATCAAATCTATAACTTTAGAGAAAAAAGTTGTATAAATTATGATTAAAGTTCTACTACATTTGCATCCCACTGATTATATTTTCCAAAGAATTTATTTCTTGAGAGAATAACACAGAAAAGGTACTTATTTGCCAGTAATCCAAGTGCTGATTTAGAGTTGAAGAAAAATCATTTTTCAGATACCCATGTGCTTAGATAAAACAGCTGATGTCTTTTGGGAAGAAAGGGAGAAAAAGGAGAAGATTTTTTTCCAAGTAAGTAAACATTTAGTCATTTAGACTGTTGAAAGCATCTCACTCGACCCTCCCCAAGCTTGTATCATCTAAATTAATCTCCAGCTATCTCAAAAATGATCTCATAGGATTTCTGAAAGCAGGTACAAGTTTAATACTCCAAATCCATTTATAATCTGAAAAACAATTCAATTCAGCTTCAAAATCTCTTTGCCAGGTACCACCTCACACAAACCTCTCCGTGCAAAAAGTCAGTTACACCAGTCTAAATCAATACTGAGCCAGCAGACAGTATCTACTGATTTCACAACTTTTATGTTCCTCTCATTAAATCTCTGTGTAGTAAAGATCTTAAGTAGGAAGATCAGTAGCATTTTCATGTTTACATAGTTTATTTTCAAAACAAGTTAAAACCAAAACATTACTATAAGCAAACTATTAAGCCTGCCCATAGCAATGTTTTGTGCACACACAGTATCCATCAAAGCTTTAGTGATAAGATACCAGTCAGAGATACTCTGCAAGACCATTCCTAATAATCCCCATCACCTTGGTTAAAACAACATTCCTCTCATTTACTACCAGTAAATTAATATTTAAAACTGGGTGATTAAGAGTTGTTCTTAAGAGCTGCTGAACTGGGTTAGGTCCACATAACAGAGTGCCCTGTTCCCAGCTGTGATTAGCAGCAAACACCTTGGAGAGCCCATGAGAAGCACAGGGATACCTTGCATTGGCAGTTACAAGCCTCCAAAGTGGGATACTAAATGAAAGAGGTGACCACATCCTTCTTCCATGATTGCAGCTTGATGCCTACACCATCCCGAGCTCTACTTTCCACATGTTTTCAGTCACTTTCCTAAATGATATAGATATTTTATTCAGACCTTCTGAACATCAGGCACAGGGGTCAACTCTTCTTGATCTGTAATTCTTCCTGTTAGTTCTTTAATCAGAATATAAACCAAATGCCTTCTCTACTCTTGCCTTCTACCATTCATAATTTTTAAGACTTGCACTTTCCACATCAGTCCTCAGTGAGGTATCAGAGGTGCTCTTCAAATAAAGTTCTTCCATCTTTGATCACCCTTGTCAAATTTCTCTGTATCTTCTCTATTATATCATTTTTCCTGTTAAACCAGTATGACTTTAGCATGAAAATATTTCCAGACATGCTTAACTGAAATAATATTATTTCAGATGTCAAGCCTTTACAGTCATGTGAATTTTCCAACTGGAGTCCACAGCTTCCACTTTTTTTCCCTAAATGAAAGTGATAAAATATAATCTAGTTATCAATAGATTATATTTTTTCCTATCCCAAGGGCATGCAATTCTGTCAATTCATAAGCTTAACATCACAAAGATGTCAATTGAATTTGAGCAAGTAGTGCTGCCTTTCAAATAAGAAATCTTGTTAAAAAGAGCCAGAAATCCTTGCATGAAAAGGTCAGTGAAAAGCAGTGGCAATGTGTAAAAAAAAAGAAAAGAAAAAAAGAAGAAGAACATCTAAGACTCAAAAAGAATTGTCTTCTTTTTACTTTCCAAATGAAATTCCAAAAAAATAGAAAAAACAACACTTTCTTGAAAGGCTTAGGAACTCTAAACACTGCTTAGGAGATTGTGGTGAGTGGTACAATGTGGAAACAACCCCTGTTCCCCTCCAATAAACAAGCCATCACTGCTAATTCTGGACAGCACTGGCCATGCAGCTCATGCCAACAAAATGCTAGTTACGTATAGATGCTCCATTTCCACTTGGCTGTCCCTGAAGTGGGAATGCTGATCATCTGTTGGTAAGTTCCCACACTTTCTGGAAATACCAGCTAGGTGATAAATTTATATAGTTGCATGTGAAGTTTTTTTTAAATGCATGTAGAGTTTCCTCGCTAAAACGGCAAGAATATTCATTCTATGAAGTAACATTTGCTCTAAGTTTATCTTTACAAAGGAGAAATAAAAGATTCAGTTAAGATACTGGCTCAAAAGGAGAGATGAAGCGGAAAACTATAAACCAACCAACTTATCCAGATTTGGAAGGACGTCACTAAAATTTAGGACCTGGTGGTTCCATAAGCTGAAGTGATAAAATAGCACCTATCATCTGCAGATTGCCTGAGTAAATGTTCAAATCACGTCATGGAACAAAAAAAACCCCAACCAAACAAACATCACAACATTTGTACTACTATTCAAAACAATTGGGATATATTTGAAAACCTTTCAAAGAGAGTCTGAAAAAACATGGAGCTTATAGTCTTCTCTGTACTGTATGTTCGTGCTGAATTCAGTATTCAGCATGGCACATTTAAAGTGAGAAGGCAATTTTCTTCCTAGTTCCCTTAAATAAGAAACAGATTATGCCATTTTTTTAAATTTTTTTTTTAAAGAAACCAGTGGTAGAATCTGCAAAGAAAGTGATTTCAATTTTCAAGTCACTACCTAAAGAATGAACACTAAATGTCAGCTAAAAAAACCCACAATCACAAACCAGTATTAAACACCAGATGTGGGGTTTTTTGTTATTATTTTAGTTTGGGACAGTCCCACTCTCCAGGGGAGAGAAAAAAATCAATTACATAAACATAACTAACAAGTATATAAATAGGAAAAAAACATTTATCAAAATTAATTCTCTACAGAATGACATTAGAGAACTCGGGGTTTTTTTAATACTGACTACTTCTACAGGGTAAACAGGAAAATATTTTAATTGGCCTCGAACTTCATATTCTTCCACCTATTAATCTTGTACCACAAAGATAACCTTTAGTCTGTTTTTGTGGCAGAAAGATCTCCTACAAGCATATGGTTAACTTTGGTTAGATAAAAAAATTCTTCAAAAGGGAGAACTGAGCCATGTAAAATATTTAACACAAACCACTTCAGCTGCCTCAAAACAGGTTACAAAGGTACATAAACTTTTGATGAATTCACACTATTCAGTTCATCTATTGCCAAGACAGGTCATATCTTGAAAACATTGCTGTTCTCCTCAGCTTAAAGGAAACAGCTATTGTATGTAAATTCCTCTCCTAACTTCATGTAGGGTATTAATCATTCACTCCTCAGCTGCCAGGACTGTACATCAATTCTATTCCCAGGCAGCTGGAGAAGCACAAAGCAGCCTTCCTTGTGGATATTTTTTTTTTCTCCATTAAGAGTTTTATTCCAAAGAAATGTGTCCACTGAGAAGGATGCTGCCTCTCCCCACACAGCTCCCTATTTACTGGTGTAACTCACAAAACACTACCATCACTACAGTTACTGATGCACATCAGCTATTATCCTGATACCATTATCTTTTTTTAGGACTTGTACCTTCTCAGCTCTCTGTGAGTCAGTTTTTTCCAAATTATCACCCTGGCCATTACTGCAGTACCAGGTGAATCATAATAGCATAAAGTAGGAACACTGGAGGATGACTACAGATAATTACTGAAAATAAAATCACAGCTTCAAAGATTGTTCCACACACACTATTTATATACTCTTCTCTATTACACCTTGGGCAAGTAAATATATATTAGTTTATTAAATATCTAATTATAGCTTACAAACTAGTAATGGTCTCGTATACCTTTTGGTGGTCCAAAGAACTATCAGAACACCAACCAGAAATAGCTCAGAGCAGTATCACCAGAGAACTCGAGAACAAACATTTCCAAGATACTTTGTGCAGTGCAAAACATGGTCTAAAAGTATGAAAAGCTGAGCTGCTTTGAGAAATTAAGAAACATAAGCAGTGGTTTTGGATGAAAATTGAAAAAAAATCCAGTATTTAAACCCATAGTTGAAACCCCAATTGGAAATGTATTATGATGTTTTTCTCCCTTCCCATCTCTTATTCGAGTGTTGAGTGCTAAGAATGTACCATTATGTGGCATTTAGTCTAGCAACTTTTTTTTGGTTTCACCATTTCAATAAATAATTTGGAAAGCAACCAGTAAAACAGCACAATTTATCTCTAAAATAAAGACTAGAGATTTTAGTGGCTCTTGATTATGTTTTCCTTACAAGGATCCTTTGCAGAAAAGTACATGTTTCAGTTTAGAACACTGATAATTAGAGCCTGTGGGAATAAAGCAAACAAATTTTTCCACAGCAATATCATTTCCTGTAACTTTAATTTTTACATGATGATACTCCAGTAGTTGCTCAGATATAAGATTTTGCTGTCTAGGGTGTGATCAGGATGTGAAACAATTAGCTGAGTTCAGTTTAATCTCCCCCATTTAAGCAAAATAAGTTTGGTTTACAGTTGTTATTAAGAACTGTATATGAAGAATTTGCCAATAAGCTCCACGTAATTTTAGGGATGCTAACAAATTCCTCTAATTTTGGATTTAATTATTTAAAATTACAAAATCTAATAGATGCAACTTGTAAGTGCACCTGGAGTACAGGCATTGCAGCCATACTCTTCTCAAAATCCCAACTCATTCTCAGAGTTCCAGGAATCCATCTCCACTGACCAGAAAGAGCAAGACTTAATCTACAGAAAAGGGTCACAGTCAAATTGATTAAATGCAGATAAATACAGCTGCCAGTGGTCTACAGAGAGACAACACTCCAATATCTAATGTTCCAAAGTTCTTGGTGGACACAGAGGAAACTATGGTTGTTCTTAGAGCTCTTGACTAGTTATTTTTGATTCAGCAATGGGAAGAAACAGCATTTTAATGGGAATGCAGCTGTAAAAAAGACAGCAAACACAACCAAATTTGAGAGAACAGATCTGCACACTTTCCCACTGAAATGAAAAACAAATATCAGCAATTTTTAAGAAAAAATTGTAATGATGCACAGGGAAATGATGTTTAATCATCACACCTCATGAAGAGGATTCATTAAATACTTCAAAAGAAGTTTCTAAAAAAGACCAGTGTTCTACTTGCCAAACAAACAAACAACAAAAAACACAAACAAACAAACAAAAACCCCACCAAATCTACATTTCCTTGTAGACATCTCAGCCAACAGAACTGGATCTTTCACAAAATAAATCCTGAGGTTACAGAATTAGACCAGGGAAAGCACTGCTGCAGTGATGAGCTGAACGGACGTTGTGTATCCACTCAGGAAGCTCCAGAAGCCAAAACTCAGTCAATCCATATGGGGAAGTTACCCACATATTAGTATTTAAAACATCCTATTCCCTGAATTCAGAAATTAAACAACACTGCTGCGAAGTGTTGTAAAAACCAAATAACCAAACAAGCCTCACAAATCACAGCCAGTCACATGCCAGGCTTCTTGTAATTCTGCTGCTGAAATTCCCATCATTTTCAAATGGACTTTAGAAATTACTATTACCTCATTTCATTTGAACTACAGAAAGCCCACGCACACATTCTTTTGATTAAGTAACAAAAATAGCTCTTCATTTCACTTTAAAAGCAAGCACAGAATTGATAGATGAAGTGTTCCTACTACTGCACAGCCAGTAACCTGGATGTTTACTTGAATATTTTAAGTAGTGACCTACTAGCACACAGGCATTTATGCTTTTCATTTTTAGAGAGGAACGGTATGTAATGTTGATCTCCCAAGTAAATACCTTCAAGTATAGTAAAAAATGCTGTACAATGGCACAAAACTAAGTATTAATACAACTGTTCAAGAACTGTATTTTAGTACCATTCTTGAAGGACTGCTTTACACTCCATCATACATTTATCTTTGATTCAGAATGAGCCATTTCATAATATATTCATTTGAACTTAACAACAGTTTGCTTATATGACAACTACAAATGCTTTCCACTTTAAAATCTGTTTTATGCTCAGTTTTAGTTTTTCATCAATACCTCTATCAGCTATTTTCAATACCCACTTTAATCCACGAAGAAAATCACCGCACAGCATTCAGGAATCAGATATTTCTTCATCTGAGTATCACGAAGTCTCCCAAACAAAACCACAGATATGTTGGTGAAACTTTACCAGCAACATAACAAAAACATTGTAAAGCAGTTTAGACTTATCTAACAACCACAACACTGTTTATCTCCTCACAAAAATAAAACATCTTTGATTAAAAGAAAGCAAAAAAATTCTCCAAACACAAGTCATATTTCACTGTTGTCATTTCACAGTGACATTATCATGACATCCCGGAGATCTGGAGATAAATGGCCAATGAATCAGTCTTGTCATGGCATGGCCAACAAAAAAACCCACCAAAAAACAACTCAACCCCCAACTTGCCTATGAACATCCAGATTTTTTTTTTAATGTCATCAATTAGATGGATTCCTTTGCCAAAACTAATATGTGCCAGTCTTTCATATACAACAGTCTGAAAGACAAATAGGCCTAAAGTATGTCAATCTACTGGCAGCAGCACTACAAAGCAAAAACCCCTCAATTCAGTTCTTAATCTATGCTTCCACTCCTTGTAAAACGAGAAGTACCAGTCCCTGGCAGTACACAGATGCAAGTCACTCAAACTATCACATGGCAAATTAAAGAGCATCACTGATCTAAAGGAAACACAGTGAGCAATCCTCCCTCAAAAGAATGGCCAGCAGGTTTTCGTGAAGCACAGGAGAAAGTCACGAACAGCAATTTGGTTTTGCTCTGCCAGTTGAGTTTACTGCAGTCCTTTCTCCCCACCATTCTTTACCAGGGAGAATGGGAGAAGTGAAGGACAAACACGGAGAAATAGATGGGCTAAAAATTTTATTTGCTGTGAAAAGCACATTAGTTCAATGCTTAAGTGTTACTGTATTAAATATGTTGCAGGTCAGCATGCACACATACATATGCCTTCATCATTTTTAGAAATAAATCAAGTCATCTAATCCATTAATATATAGAGAGAAGTTTTTAAACATATCTGTTAATTACCACAATTACAGTGACTTGTCCCTAGTGCTCACTCTTTTACTGTAGGGGAAGAAAAGTAAGCTTAATTAAAGTTAAAAAAAACTTCTAAAAATCTGTAAAGCTTAATATATAATTTAAAGTCTTGACTTTTCAATATTTAGCAGTGTATTCTGAGTAGCTCTTAATTTTGACTGAATAGCAGAAAACCCTGCCGAGTTCATGTCAGGCTGCAGGCATTTGATACTGAACTGATCTCACAGTATTTACATTCCCCTTAGGAAAATCTGGCATGCAGTCCAACTGGGGAAGATCATGTCTAACACTGCTTGAGCTACCAGTGCTAGAAGCAAGCAGAGTAACAGTGAAAACAGTAGGGTGAACAATAAGGGCACATATACAGAAATAAAACAAAAAGGAAGAGAAAGAGAAGGTCAAACAGCAGAAGGAAAGAATTGAAGAGACAGAGTTGGAGACAGTTGTTTTTCTGATATAAACAAATCTCTAATTTTTTTTGCTTTCAACCCAGTGGTGCAGACAGGCTTTTTGACTATTATAAACCCAAATTACTTCAGCTCAAGGAAAATAAACTGATCAGAAGACTTGAAATATTTGTCTCTGATCAAAACAAATTAACAGCTGCCAACTACAGCTTTGTCTGCATTGCATTTGATTTTTTGTTGTGGTATAACTATGTCAAATTTGGACAGAAAAAACCCCAAACCATAAAATCCCCCATAAGCTCTGTTTTTGACCATTCCCACTACAGTTCTAATAGAGACAGTTGATGAATTCAGTAGTTAAATCAAATCCAAACCCTATTCACCTCCATTCATTACAATTTAAGTCCCTACTGCTGCAAAGAAATTACATAGGAATACAAAAACCAGTCAGCAAATCCTACTCCAATTTTTCCTAGAAGTGCTTAACACGTCTTCAAACAAGTGAGAAATTATGTTTTTTCTTTACAGATTCACTCTGCCAGCAACATCATCTCCTATATATCAGTCCTGGTGAAACTACGAGACACAGGTTCTGAACCAACGCCAGATAATTTTTTTCACCTCCTTGAAAATAATAAATAAAACCCTTAAGTTACCAAAATGTCTTCGAAAACCCCATTTCCAATTGCACAAGGCAGTATTTTAAACAAAGTAATGAAACAATGGAAATGCAAGGGTTCTTGCACAAGTTAATGATGCAACGCCTGTCAAAAATGACGGCATCCTCAATCCCCATTCAAAGTTTGAGAAGTCTCTGCCTGCACTAATGACTTACAGTCAAAAAGAGAAAACAACTCCATCACTGAGCAACGACTGCAAGAGACTTCCTCCCCCTCTTATTTAAACCCAAGATGTTGGTATTTCCAATTCCTCAGCCTGATGCAGTCTTTGCTTAAAGCATCGAGAGCTGTGAAACACAACAAACCCCACTTACAGGCTAATAGAACATCACTGCTTTAATCAACAGATTGCTTTCTACTTATGTCTCACTTCTAGTTCTTTTTCAGCTACAAAATGGTAAGATTTTCAAATAACTTACATATCTGAGCTCAAAAATGTTTTGAAGCAGCAGGCACCCAAACAAAAGATTATAATGAAGAGGATAAAGCACTGGCATTTGAATTGACTGCTGAATTTGATAGCACTTTTTGTTGTTTTAAACCACAAAGTGAGCAATCAGAGGCAACAGAAATCCCGAATTTCTTGTTAGACAGGTTTGGCACTCTCACCTGAAGTTGAATAAAAACCACAGAGTGAGCTCTATTCTGAAGTACATTGCAAAATGTTTAGCTTAGAATACAAAAATAAAGAGCACTTAAGGAAAAAGCTCAGATTTTTGCTGATTATATTTTGAAAGTGAAGAAAAATGCAAATGTTCCAGGTACACTTGGAGTGGTGGTCCTTCAAAGAGGCATAAAGAACAATGTGTGCTATATATATGTGTGTGTATATATGTCAAATATATAAGTACTACTGGCAACATGAGGGCCAAAAGGAAACTCTGTCATTACATTTATATTTAAACAGAAGTCACTTTACCACACTACTAAGCATGACTCATATAAATAATTCTAAAATATCACCTTTTATGCTGTTTACTGTGTACTGTGCAATATATCCAGCTAGAAAATTAGGCAAATTTAATGGTTTGGTTGTCAGTTTATCTGCTCTTAAGAACAAAAAACCGTCCTTAAACCCTATTTGTGGCAATCACAACAGAGGAAGTTTTAACCTGGGAAAGTTTTAAACTCAATTTCCAGAAAAAAAAAGCCCCTTTCATTCAGTAATTGAATTGTCAGACAGACGGGAGTTGCAGATAAAGAAACACAAGGCTCAGTACAAAAGGAAATACAAGCCAAAACACCTTTTCCAACAGTGTTAGCACAATTTGCACTCAGCTTCCTTCTACTCTCATCTCCACACCACTTCAAGGCAAGATTTATGAAGAGGCCTTGCTGACTGCAGTATTGCCAGCTCATTTTTATCTGAGGATGAGCAAAAGGAGGGACACAAACAGCAGAGATCAGAATACACCACGACCGTCTCAAGGTCCATCAGCCTGGTGCGGTCCCTAGGTGTACTTGTGGAAAGAGATGAGAAATCCTGAGTGAGTTCACTGTTTACTGCCCACAGACTACAGAGAGATGGCCCAAGACTCCCACTGATGCTGAGCAGAATTATTTAGGTTGCCAAACTCTTAAAACTCATTGTAGGACAGTCTTAACAGCTACCTCCTGGGTAACTTTAGTGACCTACTCCAGTAAAATTCACTGTATTAGAGATATTTTTAGGTTTCAATTCGACCTAGTAAAAATGCATTGGTTCAAAGGTAAAATTCTTTTAACTCTGCAGATACAACAAAGAAGACGAAGTAAAAGCTAAAATGTTATTAATTACAAAAAACCCTTTAGTATCATTTGTGTTTCAGACCAGATACCCACATCAAGCAGAGAAGATAAGAGTTTGTACCATAAGAGATTTAAGATCAGAACAGATTATATGAATTTCTAATGAGGTTTAACTTGCATCATTCCTCTGATTAAAATTCATCATTAAAATAAACACTCGATGTTATGACACTGATTGCTCAAACACATATTTTTGTTTACAATTTTCTTTTTCAACGCTCTGTATCAAACCTTACCAAAGATTTCAAACCAAGAGTTTTATATTCTTGGTTATATACAAGGAGGATTTTTCCTTGTACATGGAAAAATACAAAATAAAGTAACCTTACAAAGTGGTGTGGCCAACATGCATTATCAACCAAAGAAAACCCCATCCAGCAATCTTAGCCATCCAGAAACCAAGTTACCCTTTCAGACATTCAATCAGATTAAAAGGTTTTCTTCTTCTTCACAGGCATTTGAGAGCACCATGTATTTATTCCTGTTGCTTACAAAATTTTATTTGAAAGTAAGATTTCTGTCCTTCTTATAAACAAGCTCATGGAAAATGTCACCTGTTTTTATTCATCCCACAATACATTTTCAAAACTGATAAATATTAGAAACATTGGTCAGCACCTGCATAATGTGCAAGATTCAACACAAAATTAGAGAATAAAAGAAATAAAAAAGAACAGAATTTTGCAAGTAGTACAGCTCAGGGGAAAAAAAATCAAAAGCAGTATTTTTGCAGGTCTTATGCACTTTCAGTAGTTCTACTTACTCTGCGAGTACTAAAGATGATAAATGTTTCCAGGAAATACTGAAAGTCAAAGATGGTGTTTGAAATCTTACTTTCAAACACCTTTGCTTTCTAGGACCTCTCTTACCTGGTTTGACACACTAAAATGTTTCCAGTTAATGAAGCACAAAATTAGTTTAAAGCATTTGTTTCCATTAAAGATGATTTATAACAGATTCCTGAAGAAGAAAAACCAGGGAGATGATTTTAAAGGTTAGGCTGCTTGGCAGTGCACCTTTCCTTACAAAGACTTGTTCTTATTAAATCACAGAGAGAAAGCCAGGAAGAACTAAGTTTCTGGAGTCTCCTGAATAAGCAAGTGTCTTTTTACTAGCTTATATAAAGTTTCAAGACCATCATAGGCCGCACAGGAGTTCAAAATGCCATCTAAAAACCTTCTTTTCCCCACTTCACAGATTTCAAATGAGTATTCAAACTCAATTTTCCTAAGTCTGGAGCAGAAAGATGCAACTTCTCACCCAGCTATTTAAGCAGATCTTCATGTCCTACCCAGTATTGGGAAGCAAGAATCTTTCCAGAGATTTTTACTAGAGTGCTTATGTGCTGTCAAGTTCCCCAAACTTCTGCTTCTGACAGTGGCTACTGATGCAACTTCTCCCCCCCTCAACCTCACTGTCAGAGAACACCTTCCCTTCAACCAAATGCAAAAGCAAGTGAAGCAAGCAGAAAGGTTATCTCCCACATTCCAAAGAAAGAAGGCAAGGGAAAGAGGACTTGAGTTTAAATTTAGGTACTTACTTACTGAAACACAGAAAAAGACACACATACGGGCACCACGCTGGCAGAAATCCCAGCACTCAGAGCTGTGGAGCTTTGCTTCCAGCCAGCATTTGCCTCCAGCTTCACAGGAGCTCTCTCCCCTCTCACACAGAAGCGAACTGAGGAGTGCTCTGAACTGCCAACCCAAGTTTATCTCAGGTCTAATGAAAGTGTAATTCATTATAATAAGAGCCAGTGTAACATAAACACATGCAGGAAAAACAGGCTTGGTGCAACCCCACAACAGACACCAATTTTGATCCAGCACAACAAAACACCTTCAGACCACAGTGGGGGGGGGAAAAAGAGTGGGTGCAATTCCTTTAAAGTAAAAGCAGAACGTAACAGGCACCAGATAGAATTTGGACCTGTAAAAGTTCTACTAAACAGGAGCTACAGCATGTGGACTTCTCTGCTGGCAAAGTTCACACGGTTCACGTGCCTGCCAGTTCGGGTGTGTTTGGAAGTGTCCCTCAGTTCCAAGCGCTGCAGGACATGGGAACCAAGATGAGGAAAAGTAAAAGAACCCATGCAACACCCCGACACAACTGGAAGATGAAGCACTGGTATGTGCCCTGAAATAATTTATAAGACGGCACATCAGTTATCTTTTTTAGCAAAGGAAGGGAAGGTTTGGGGGAAAAAATGCATTTATTCATTTTATATTTATTGCAGAAACCACCTACATAAAATTTTGATTGATCAGCATTTCCTGCACTTTTTACCATTCTTCACACATAGGGGAGTGCAAACATGAAAGACAATGTAAGAATTTACTTCACTGGGTTAAAAGTATAGTATATTTGCTTTATCTGCTATTATTACTCTATCACCAATAAAGACACAAGTCAGGGAAGAAATATTACCACTTTGGAAACAAGATTCTAAAACTTGAGAGTAATTTACTAATTTGTTATCAAATATCAAAAGGTTTGAGTATCTTCCATATCTTCCTCGTGGATTTCAGCATTTCATGTAACAAATTACTTACAGGTATTTTTGTATTTTTTAAATAATTATACATTAATTCTTAGAAGTGTTTAAAAACTTGGTAATGGTTAAAAAAAAAAAATCAGTAAGTTTCCTCATGCTTTCAAGTCTATCTTAGTGAAAGTTTCCTCATGCTTTCAAGTCTATCCTAGAGAAACTGAAGCATTAAGGTATTGCCCAATTTAGAAACACACTTCAGGAAAGCGACAGCTCAAAGTATCAACCACAGACGTCACAGTCAAGAAGAGACTTTATAGGCACAGTAATTCCCAAGGTTCACATTTGATATTCTACCTCCCAGACTCACTTTGAAACAGGTTCCTAAGCCAGGGATAATGGGCCCTACCAGACCTGCACACGAGTCAGACAACTTCTTTTTGCAGGGTGAACTTTTGCCACCCTTCCCTCTGGGAGAAATTCCATTAAGTTTGCTCCTAGGAAATCAGCTCCCACTCCTATTCCTTTTACTGACTTTCCACTGCCACTGCTCCTTTCTGCCTGGTTGTCTCCACTCCTTCGCCTTCTGCAACTACTCCCACCCTTTAGCGTTCTCCTTCAGCTCACCACTACTTACAACCTCATCCTTCCACATCCAACCTGTAAGCTGCTTTTTGGATGCAGTCCCACCTTTCCTCTGACCCACACCCATTTCTTCCTGTGTCTAGAATCCTTCCACCTCCACACCCAGCTTGAGTACTGCACTGGTTTTGGTTCTTGTAATATTTCAGGGGAATAAAGAAGCAAATGTTAAAATAAATAATAACTTTGCAGGCATTCTCAAAAAGTTCTCCTTACCCAAACAGCTTTGCTCACTACAAAGGGCACAGGATAGCCCGTTGTTATGTCCCAGCTCACCCATCTAAGCATATGTCATTATTTGACCTAGAGGTCTCACCATGTAAGAAAAAAGAATAAACTTTAGCCTTTATTTTAGTAAAATAAAGGTTAGAGGTAACAAAAAAAGAATGGAATTTCTGGGAGGAATGCTGTGATTCTTAGCATTGGAGGAAAACAGTTTGATCTGTTTGTATTTTTTTCAAATTAACATTTTTCCTTTCAAGAAAGAGTTTCTCTGCAAACAGGGCTAGCTGTCCTTTAATTTTTTTGGAGAAAGTCTCAGCTGAATGGGAAAGGATCTTTAGAATGCACATAAAAGACAAAGGTTCAAACGAAAGCTGAATTCTCAATGAGCACAGGTTTATTTTAGTAAACAATAGAAGCTCAAAGCTGAAAGAGATCTTATCCCTTTTAATCACTTAATAAATTTTTCTTGCTTTCCCAATTTTCAAGCTACATGTCTACAATAAACAAACCTGCATTGATAAAAAGTGTCTATAAAAGCATACAAAACCTCGATTTGACGCAACAGTGAATTCACCTCGGATTTGGACAGGGTTTGTAATGCCTTGCTTCAGCAAGCAACAGGCAAAACTTGTTCTGATAAATACAGAGAAAATGTAGACTTCAACACAAAACGCCCAAACCTAACCTAAACTCTAACCTTCTTATTTCTTTAAGTTATAAAAGTGTCTTCAGTCAGCTTTTGTACTGCCCAAAAAGTATCAGTCCTATGACAAAGTTAAGAAATATCAAGTTCTAGCACCCAAAAATGCTTATTTAAGAGTACTTCTGTAGAAGCCAAAGTAGGTAGACTTATGCAAAATTCCACGAATATCACCTTTGGATTGATTTTAGAACAACTTTATTTGGTAAATTAGTAACCTAAATAATATAACCTTGGTTTGAAAAGAACCAAAAAAAACCCCCCAAAATATAAGATATATTTAGAATTACTACAACGAAAAAGGGCAAGAAAAGTAAGCAAATGCCTGAATTTAGATAATTGGGTGGGTCTAACCAGAGAAAAGCATTTCTTAAACACCTGCATATGAATAAATACACAGAGAGAGAGAAAGATATACTGATGTAATTCTATGGTGCTCAAAACCAGTGCTCTGGTGCCCAATGACTATGAAGTCATCACAAGGTCCTAAAAACATCAAGTTGAAAATTCTCATTGGTCTTAATAGGTGAAGAGTCTGAAGCCCACAACCAGGTTTGTTTTCTCTGTTGACAAGTATCATAATGGGATTGTCCCATGGGTCCATTTTCTTGTGCACATATAAATAAGTAATTTATAAAAATAAACATAATAAGCTTCCCATACAGCTTAGATGTGTTTTGGGCATAGAGCCCTTAGCTTTCCAGAGCTCAATGAGTGCTCAAAACACTCAGTATAAATAACTAGTTCAGTGACGGATTCTAAGCAGGACAAAAAAAAAAAATCTCAAATCTGCTGTGCTGTTATTTTCAAACTCAGGAGTTTTACCATACCTTGCTTTACTTCATAATACGGAAGACTCAACAGTTAACCGATAATAAAGTATTAAAGGTTATAGTTGAACATATCAATTCTACAGTCACACAGCTCTATATTACAGGTAAAAGTTCAACAGGAGCTATTCTATAAATACCCAACCAAGCATTACTCCAGCAAAGTTTAATGACAGACTTCCCATCCAATGGCAACGAAGGGCCTTCTGTGGACCTGTCTAATGTTAAGTAAACAAAATCAGACCTTCTCACTCCCAAAGAGACAAAACACTTCAACAGTGGAATTACATCTCATGAGAACACATACAATGTATCATCACATTACACTTTTTAAAACTCCAAACAACAAACAGTACCTTTGTCATTTACATTTGGAAGGGACGAGAAGGATGTCAGGAAAGGATTCTGTCACTTACCAAGTATAGAATTCGAGTACTAAAAAAAAAAAAAACACAAAACAAAAAAACACCCCTGCAAAAAAAGGTCAAAGTACTAGCCAGCATCAACTTACTAATACAATCCTATGCCAAAAGAAAACCACGTTCTGCAATGGAAAGAACTCCTTATCTATCCCTGTTTCAGTGTATCTTTCCACCTTAAAGCTAGAACAAATTCAATGTCATGGAAGCAGAAGGAAAAAATGTGTAAAATAGTTACCATTTAGTATTTATTTATTCTGAAAATAAGCATACACATCCCAAGAAAAATACAGTGCCCTTTAAAATAATCACATTTCAATGCAGTCTCTATACTGAGTCATTTGTTTGAAATGCCAGCCCAAAGAATGTTAAGATTTAGCTGACGATTATCTCCTCAACATTACCCCAATTTGATTATACAGTGTTTACTACATCAAAGCCAAAAAAAGCACAGTAATAGATTCAGCAACACACCCACTTGGAACACTGAAGACCTATTATTAAGGACCAGAAGAATAATTTTCAAAAGGTTTTTATTTTCAAACACAGTCTAGCATAAGATCTTACCATAAAGCAAGGTTGTTCAACATTTCTATTCAACCCACATATCTGAAGCTGTGCCTCAGAAGTTAGGTCAAATTATTTATGTGATCAGGAAACTTGACAATGCTTCTTATCTAACTCTCTTACTGGACACATCACAGAAATCCAACAGCCAAGTTTCACGTGGTCGAAACCACCAGCAGCATGCTATTAACATTCATTTCCCTGTAACTTACAAACAAGCTCTCAATATATTTACTTATAACATAGTTTTATTGCACTGCAATCAACATTACAAACAATATTTAGCAAATCAGTACACACAAATGAGCAGGACATAGTTTGAAATCCACATGTTGGGGTGCTTGTGTAGCAGGAGGTCACAACAGCCCGCACTGTTTGCCCCTCCTGAGGGAGCCCCAGAGTAGCTTAAATTCAGACAACTAGAATTATTATAATCAACACATCACCCAGTTACATTGCCCAGGATTATAAGACAGTGATTATAATGTTGTCACCCTGTCTATGTTAGCTCTCACATCTTCTCTAGCACCAGCAGGGCTGAATGCTAGACAGCTTTACAAGGAGAAGCTATCATTGGGCAGAAATTCAAATGCAGCCTGGGAGGCTACACAACAAACACGAATTTAGCTAAGGATGCCAAACTGGTCAGACCACGTGAACCTTTGAGCAGGCCTGACAGCACCATCCCTGCTATCCTCCTACATCTATCAAATCACACAGACGTGTCTGTGCAATGTTTTCAAAGATGCAGCACAACGTTCATATACAAACTGAGCTATTTAGTGCTCACTATCAGCAAAACAGTCAGCTCAATGTACATCCTAACAGTTGTGGTAACACCTTGAATACGAGATCTTAGAAGGACAAGAGTATACAAACAATCTACCACGTGCTAAGTTTGTCCATAAGTGCACCAGTTGCTCTACAATAGCTGTTCACACACTTTTTTTTATTCCATGAAAGCTCAAGTCACTATTTTCCAGTTACTATAGCCAGTCAACACATTGTCCATAGGCTTATTCTATGAGAACAAGATCCATCTCAAAGTCTAGAAGAATTTTTTTTTATATTGCATATACACACAAACACAGCTCTCTTTAATTTTCACTTGTCTTCATTTAATAATGTGCAGAGAACTCTGGAGGTAATATTCTTAGTGAATCCCTGTTTCAGTCTGGTGTATTTCTTCCCCGTTGCAAGAAGGCAGAATAGAACACTAAAACAAACCTATGACCTTTTAACAGGCAGTCCCCTGCTAGAAAGCACAGTATCTATTTTGATCAGATTTTTGGAGCATTATCCTCAGTACATCTTTTTAAATTTTGCTTAGGATCAAATCAAGCATGTTCTTATATGAACTAAACCATGCAACACATACAAATAATGTCTATCTCACAATGTCATCTTACACAGAGCACCAACCTTCTGCTCAACACTAAGACACAGAAAAAACCCTATAGGCTGCATATATAACCTCTATGACTAATAGCAACTTTCACTCATAAGTTATCCCACTGATGACACTATTCATTTAAACACAGCAAAACAAACACACAGCACAGTGAGTAAAAACTCCTGAATGCACTGAGAAAAGCTTGTGAATTCTTAAATTATAGAAAAAGAAGCATATTAATCTGACAAATACACATAGGTGCCACTTTAAAATTGTCCAGATAAGGATGGTCTAACTATCTGGAGAGGAAAAGCTTGTAAGAAGTTTATACAGATCCAATCAATATGCCCACTAGACTTCTGCATAATAGCTGTATTTCCATGTCTCTCATTCAAAAGACAATACATATAGCAAGTCTACCAGAGTGAACACGCTCCCCAAAACATACTGAAGCAGGAACAAAGGAAATAATGAAAATCGATGCTAGAAGCAGAAGCAGGAGGTCCGCAAAGAAAACAGCCAAATTAAACCTTCAGCATGGCTTTAAACAACATAATTAGAGAATAGGGCTGAAACCAAGACTCTTCTCCCAGTGATGAAGTAAGAGCTTGCCTTTGTGAAAGCTTTTACAGCAGGACAGTACACACACACAAATGTCAACCAAATCAACTCAAGGTATTCTTGACTCGCAAGGACATTTCTTGCTAGATGGTTACAGTCACAGCAAAAATTGCATTTGAATCTGCATCCTTAAACAGCTCTAATTAGAAGTATTAACACAAGAACTCAAAAAATTGTTTTAGCTGTGCAGAATTCAGTAAACAAAGGGCTACATACACTATTACAAGCTTGAATATGCCTTTTAGATTTACAGCGTAACATTTATGTTCAGTTTGGTTACAAACCAAAATGACAGCAACATTTAGACAAACTAATTGAAAATTATAGTATTGTGACAAACATTTAACTTACTTTACATAATATCTTGCACCTTCAAAAGTATACGCTTCCTCCCAACCTGTGGGTAAGTCTGGAAAACAAGCAGCAAAACATCCCAATTACCTTTTGAAATGATGCTGGACATACTGGTCTACTCCCTAACACCAAGGTAGTTAAAATACTGTGTGTCTGATTCTACAGGATGAAACCTTTAGTCCAATGAACAAATATTTCAGACTTGACTCACAATACTGTCTTAGTTTTAATTCTGCAAGCCCAGAGACGCTACAGGAATGAAAATCTGATTGGATTTCTCATTCTCCAATAATACAATGGGTCTAAGTGTGCCCTTATTTAACAAAGTGCCTTCCTCTGACCAGTAACTAGAACTCGTGGTCATTGCCAGATCTTTCTGCCTTGAACTTCAGCAGCATCAAATTACCTGAAAGGCAGAGATCCAAACAAAAATCCATCTACTGAGTTACATTCAAGTCACAAGCCCCTTAATAGGCACGATACCAACTACACTACAGAGCATCAGCATTGTATTAGCATAATTCCACCAATGTTGTGACTAACAAGTGTTCCTGCAGTGTTTACAACTTTATTTCATTTTACATGAAAATAATTTTCAATGCAAATCTAGTGGAGGAAGTGGGTACATCTCTTCCTTTCTATTATCACTCCTAGGAGTACACATACAAAAAAAACCCCATACCACTAATAGCCAATTTGTCAAGTAACAGCTTCCTGATGTAATGGAAGTTCTGAAGATGTTGGGTACATTTATGCACCTCTAGATGCATCACTACCATTAAAAGTTTGCCCCAGTTAATAAAAATAATGATTGGTACATAGCACTCTTTCATTGAATTATAAAAGCAAGAATGCATTTCCTAAAGAAAAGAAAAAAATCAGTCTGGGTTATGTGTTGGGTTTTTTTTTTCCCCCTCATTGCTTATGTGCTCTGTCTGGCATTTTTCTTCACTTCTGTCTTCTCTAGAAGAAAAATCAAGGTGTCTTTCGAAAATGCCACAGGGCAAAGTACAGCAAACAGGAAGTCTCTCTAGTAGAAGTATTTATGGCTGCTACAGAACTTTGCAAAAAAATACCTTTTCAGTGCTGAATATCTCCAGGAATAAAAGCACTTCAATTCATAATGGAGGAAAAAGCTTTCCTCATCGTCTAGTACATGCCTTACAGCATTATTTAATAGGCAGCTTTACAATAATACACATCTCCAAAAGAAGTGTTATTCACTCAAAAATTGTTTAAGAGAAGACACCATTTGAACATATCTTGACTAGGTTCCAAAACAATGGTCAGAGTAGAACAAGATATAAACCCCAGAATTAATCTATCTGATTATATCTCTTTATGGAAAGATTCATTAACATACACACGAATGAGGGAAACTACAGAAACAGATTTGGTTTGCGGACACCTCGGTATCTGATTAATAAATCATGGTCAATATATCCAAGGTCATGCCTCACTCTTGTGTTCAGAAATAAGTTTAATTTACCTGATGATAACTTTGCTATGTTACATACAACACTCCAGATACTCAAAAGCAAATTGCATTTCCTTTAGAAGGCACTTAACGGCAGAAACAAATGAGACACTTGGAAAATTAATGGGAAATCACCATCAGCCAAAAGAGACAGTGGGAATAGTTTAAAAAAAGAATTAATACTCAGCTAATGCTAGTGTCAAACAAGAAAAGCACATCTGCCCCCATGCATATTGCTGTAGATGAAGGCCAGTTTCTTAATCTGAGCACTGAAAGCAGGAGCAAAAGGAGCCCGATAGCAATCAGTAGTTCCATTTCCCAGCATTAAACGACTTCTTACAAACAACAGACCTTCACAGCAAATCAAACTGCAGAGTTCTAATAGCCAGAAATCTGTGGTTTTAAAACTATTCTCAACTCAAAAAAAAAAAAAAAAAAAAAAAAAAAAAGGCTGCCCACAGCTTTCTAAGAGGCTGTTTCTGATTTCTTAATGCATGAGTATTAACCAAGCATAAAAAGCAAATAATCTGATATAGACCAATTCACTTGCAGATTTCCCTGCGATTATCCAAGTGATTACATATATAAAAACAACTGCACTTATTACTACACTCCACCACCTCCCAGCGGCATATGTAGCCTGTGTGCAATTCCAGCAGTCGGAGTTTGGCTCCTGGTCTCCAGAGCGTCTGCTGTAAATCCTCCTCCTCCAGCACCTCCTGCTGCTACTTCTCCAGAGTGGAACAAAACAGCAGAAGCAAAGACTGGTTCTACCCTCCTCCCTCCAAGTTATTTCTAATGTTTCAAGTCCCTTTTCCTCCTACCTATTCCACCTCTCTCAGTCACTTAGAAACCACACAGACTCAGCCTAGATGGAAGTGAAGGGAGAAAAAAGGTTTTATGGGTGACTAGTGAAATCAGCCTCTACGTTTTAGTACACTTATCGTGGTTAAATCTAGGTACTGTTGGAAACAGGATTAAGATGAGTGGTTTCGTGCTAAACTGAGAAAGGATGCTACGCAGCTGAATAGACGGGATAGGCATCAAGAAGCACGAGAGGAACACGCCGGTCTCTAATGGTAACTATACAGCGTTATAGGGGTGATACGAGGCAACGCAGAGCGAGCAAAGGCAGATACACTGCACAGGCTCGGAGAAACAACTCGTGGGCAGGGGAAGGCGCTTTAAGGAACTGCCGAGCGGAGCTGGACACGCGGGGCTGCTCGGCGATGCGAGCCCCGCTCAGCCCGGAGCGAACAACTGCGCGGAGTGCGGGGGGAGCGGGATCAGGAGTTGTCCCAGGGGGCTGCGGCGGCTCCGAGGGACCAGGGGACGGGGGTGCGAGCTCGACCGGGGCTCGGCGAGACCCCCGAGCGGAGCGGGGCAGGGCCGGGGGCTCGGGCAGGGCTCCGGGCAGGGCTCGTACCTGCGCTGCGGCGGTGCCCGGTGATCACGGCCTCTCCGGTGAGCGGGTGCAGCCAGGTCGTGCTCTTCGCCTCCTCGCTGCGGGGACGGACACACGGACCAAGTCAGGC
>VYXB01001938.1:711315-721689 GCA_013397135.1 Pachyramphus minor | reverse complement strand
GAGCCGGGAGCGGTCGGGGCCGTCCCGCGGGGAGGGAAGGAAGGTGGGCTTCGGGAACCGGGGCGCAGAGGCCGCGTCCGGACGTGGGTGTGCCCGTGGGTCCAGCTCCGCGCTCGGGTCCCGTCGCACGGGGGGGCCTCGCTCCTCCGCACCCCGGCGCTGCCAACTCCGGGCGCGGGGCTCCGCCGCTGTCACACCCGCGTCGGGACCCGAACGGCACAGGAGATTAAAAGTTTTGTCGAATGTCCTCCCTCTTCTTACACCCTCGGGCTTCAGGCTTTTTTTTTAAAATTTTTTTTTACATAAAGGCTCAGTCCTCATAAGCAAGTGTAAAGAGATGCCATCTTTTTCCTTCATGTAAACTGTGCCATCTTTTTCCTTCGTGTGAACCATACCATCTGCGCTGAGTGCCTGTCTTCCAAATGAGATCTGGGATACGGCGTGGATTTCAGTGTTTTAGGTGTTTTCAGTGTTTTTGGGGGGTGGTGGTAATGCAGGTAAAACCGGCATCTGCAAAAATGAATCTCTGTGCCTGCATGTATACTTTTATTCACGCGAATAATCCAATTGCTTGTGCATTTATGCATTTCCACACACCCCTTTGGTTTAAGTTACACATGACAAATGTAAATGACTAAAAGTGTGTCGTGGCTGTGGTGTTTCCAAGAGAATCTTGCTTTGCGAAACCACTTTCTGAATAAACAGTAAAGCTGGGCAGTCTTAAGGCATTCCTCTGTCCACAAAACATGTGAAATGCACAGCTGAGAGTATTCTGCACAGCAGCTTTGTCCTCTGTACCATTCTCAATAGATTGGGAAAAATAAAATTTGACAGACAAGTTGCTGTGTGGTTTGGTCCCCACCACGCCATGTGGTCAAAGCCTTAAATCCCAGCTGCCCCACACAAGGTATTCCAGACATGAAGAGGAGAGTATATGTGAGAAGACCTGGAGTTATCTTTAAGTAACTGGATACAAGATAAGAATTCCTCCCTGTCCAGCAATACCCTTCATTTCCACTCACTACTGACAGCACCCGAGATTTATAGACTACTAGAGGAAAGATACGCTGGGGAAAACAAGTTATTCTATAAACAGTTCCCTTCTCTCCTAAGAGCAAGAGCCCTTAGATGATGAGTAAAGTGAGTAATGACTCTTCCTGTGAAGGGCTGCAGAAAGCTGCTTGGCAACAGCAAGGGGGAAATCATGCATTATGGGCTCCTGAGGTGGTAATGCTCGTGTCCTGATACTTCTCCATGCAGCCTTACTAGAGCATAGAGCAAGTGCTCTTGGTTTCCAGAACAGTGGATACCTTCCATGATGTAGAATCATTTTCTTTTTCTCTAGCAGACAAGTGCATGCAGCACAGCTAGACTTACATTGGCCTAGATCCATAAATTAGGTATTTAGGTAGGATTTAGGTGCATAAATCCTGCCTAATCCCAGCACGTGCTTTGCCAAACAGCTTCCTTAGGCAACTAAGTTCTGCCAGTCCCTTGTCTTGCAGCCTTCTTTCTGCTTTGCACGTGCTTAGAATTGCTGCCATCTTGGTAAAACCCAGAGTGTGGTACCTAAAATATGTCCAAGCCTGGCTGAATTCTCAGGTAAGGTGTTATTTCCCCCAGGTGCCACGGAGGCTGGATAAATTTGCCATATTCAGGCCACACCTAAGAAGGACTTACAAGTTTCGTTTCTGTATAACTCATAGCAAACAGGGAAAACCTCTTCAGCCTCAGGAAACCTCTTCAGCCTCAAGGATGAAGGGCATTTAAAACCATGTCAGTCTATTCCCAGGAAAATGCTTTTGCTCCAAGGTATAAGCCATTCCAAAGCTGAGACTATTCTAGGAGGATACTGAAGGTGTTCCTCCTCTCCCCTTTGAAGTCACATTATTTTGCAAATATAATTATTGGGCTATAGGGTGGTGGCATGACTTGCTGGTCTCATGAATAGGAAGCTCATCCAGGGAGTGATGGAAGATCTTGTTTCTACTTCATTGTTTGGACTCTAAAGTATTCTATGTTAAATAGTCATCAAATAAAATGTATTTGCAGATGCTAATCCTGCCAGTAAATGCTAATCCAGCCATGTGACCTGAACTCACAGTGATTTCTGGGAGCCCGGAGTTTTACCATTTTGTGAAACAGAGCTCATGAACTCCAAAGCATGTGAGGGACACCACACCTGCATCATTTGTGTAGGCTGGTGCCAGCAGTTTGTCTTTCTGGAGGGTGCTATTGGTTCCACAGTTAAAAATTTGCTTCAGAGTTAGTCTAGAAGTTTGATCAAAACAAATCACACATGTAGTTTTTTGCAAAGTTCAGTAATGGTACGAATTTTCTACAGTCAGATAAGTGCTTGAATGCTCTTAAAAGAGAAACTCGAGAACAACATTTAAGAATAAAAGAAGCCACATCACTAAGGGGAGCAAAACTCTCCTTTGAAAGCAGTTTATATCGCTGTAAAAGCTGCATGCATAATTTAAGATGCTACACGTGTACCTTTCACTTCACTCCTTTTTACTATAAAAATGAGCTAGTGATTCCAAGTGTGGAATTGGCCAGTCTGATTTATGAGACTCTGAGAAATCCATCAGGATGCTCCCATCTGGCCAATGCTTTTTTTCCCAAAGGAGTTGAAGACAAACTGTTGAAGTGGTGACCACTGACACAACTGTTCTCTGCATTCCGCGTGTATGGCCTGAGCTATCCACTGCTCCTGTCTCTGCTGGGAAGTGGATAGAGGATGTGGAGCAAGTTCAGAGATGTGCAGCAAGTTCTTAGTCTGTGTGGGCAGAGCCCTCCCTCACTATATTGGCCACCCATCACTGGGAGTTTGGGATAAAGATCCAGATCCACTGAGATTTTTCCCATGTTTATCCATTCTGACTCAGCCTTCTTTCCTTCCTCTTTCACCTTCCCGTGGCAGTAGCTTTCCTAGCAACTCTCTCAGGGTCAGAGAGTACTAAGGGAGTAGTAAGATTATTGATGTTTTAAGAAAATAATTTTGGCTCAATAATGTATTCATAATCAAAATATTTAAAATTCCTGGGGCAAAGGAACCCTACCCGCAAAATAATGAATCCCTTTAAACTGGATTAATTAAAAACAACGTTGGGAGAACATTCATTGAACAAGACTCAGAGAATTCCATCCACACCTTTCCCAACAGGAATGAGGTGACAACAAAAATGATGAGCCAAGTAAAAAGGACTACACGTAAGCATAGCGACTGATGAAGCCTCTAAAGCAGGGAGTGGACTGCAGTCATAGAATCATAGAATATCTTGCGCTGGAAGGGAACCACAAAGACCAAAGTGCAACTCCTGGCCCAGAACAGGACAGCACCAAGAAACACACAAGACTGCAGCACTCCTTGAGCTCTGTCAGCCTTGATGCTGTGACCACTTCCCTGGGGAGCCTGTTCAGTGCCCAACCACCCTCTGGGTGAAGAACCTTTTTCTGATATCCAAGCTAAACCTCCCCTACAACAACTTCAGGCCATTCCCTCTTGTCCTGTCACTGGTCACCACAGAGCAGAGATCAGTGCCTGCCCCTCCTCCTTGTGAAGAAGCTCTGGACCGGAATGAGGTCTCCCCTCAGTCTCCTCTTCTCCAGGCTATACAGACCAAGCGCCCTCAGAAGCTCCTCATACAGGTTTCCCTCAAGGCCCTTCACCATCTTCCTTGCCCTCCTTTGGACACTTTGTCAAAGCTTAATATCTTTCTTACATTGTGGTGCTCAAAATTGCCTCAATATTCCAGGTGAGGCTGCCCCAGTGCAGAGCAGGACAATCACCAGGCAATGCTTTGCCTGATGCTCCCCAGGACATCCCAGTTGGCCCTCCTGGCTGTCAGGGCACTACTGACTCATATTGAATTTGCCATCAACCAGGACCCCCAGGTCCCTTTCCATGGCACTGCTTTCCAGCAGTACGAACATCCAGGGTCACCCCATTCCAGGTGCAGACACTTCAACTAAAACCTCTTCACAGGATTGCATTCGTCAGGATTGATTGATTCTGTGTGTTCTGTCAATATGAATCAAATAAGATGAGGTTATTTCATGGAGTCTGTGTCTTTACAATTTTATGTTGTTTAACTAATGAGACATTATAACATGTAATAGTGGAAGAAAAGGACCATTGCTGGGGGTGTAGTTTTATGTTACATGTTCTCATGAGGGAACCATTTCTGAAGGCGGGCTTCCTTTTTTGCCCCATCACTAAACATTGGTTTTTCTTGCCTTTGTACTGATACTGCAGTCCATGGTGAATTACATCAGTTTGCTGATCTGGTAGAAAAGAAATCACAAATTCTCTAAAATAATTAATTTCTCATCAGATCAACAAGCTGATCCAACATATCCTGAGGTCACCTGATAACTAGATCCAACATGGTGTGGGAAGTGAAGAACCATTCCTTTAGGCTACATTCCTCAATGATGGGGAGGGGGGAGAAAAATCAACAAATCCGCTAATTGACGTTCTCTGGAGTCAGGATATCTCTGTGCACATGAAAGAAGCAATTAGCCTAGGTCAGAGGAAATAAGAAAGAGGAAAAAAGCTGTTGAACACAGCCTCTGCAGACAGCTCTGTTGGTAGAATGGAGCCTCTCCTTTGCTCTAAATAAAAAGCCTGATAACAATTCAGGGCTCCTGTCTGGTAGCTCTGAGGGCTGGAAGTTTTTCTAGGGGTCATTAGTACAAGTGGCACAGGAGTCCTCTTCTGGGTCGGTGTAAAGCATCAGTCTGACTGAACAAGCAGTGGGTCATTAGCCTCCCTGCCTTCAGCACAAGATACCCTCACAGACTGTTCTCACAGACTGTGAGATTCAGATCCAAGGCCTGTGCACACTCAGGCAGTAGAAACAAAGTGGTATTTTACAGTTTAATAAGTTTTGCAATCTGTGCTTGACAGAAAAAGCAGTTGTTCACATTTCAAAACTAATTTTTTTTTTAGCTGTAATTAATGATTTCCAATTTGTGTTGTGTACAAATTTTGTTACCTTGAGGACAGTGAATCCTTATATGATGCCAATTTCTGTTAAAGATCCTGTCAGACTAATACAAAACAGACTCCAAAGCCAGAATGTAAGATTTGCCTTTCCCTGGCAGGCAACACCAGAAAAGCAAAAGGGCTTATTGCTCCCCAAACCAGCATCATCTTGTGAGAATCGTATTGATTATTCAATGCAATTTTGAACAGAGAACACTTTTTGTTACAAGTGTGTTTTCAGACACTCATTTACTGTATGGTCCATGTCATGTATACCATTATGAGTTTGCCCAGTCTTCCAGCCTGAAATGATGGATGCCATAGTTGGAATCTTCAGTTCTTTTCCAGGTCCTATCATATTCAATATCTCAACAAAGATTGAGGTCTCAAGATCAAGAGCTACTTTGCTGGAACATTCTTTCATTCCTATTCACACCATTTCACGGCCTTCTTGCTTAGGAAGCCCTCAAGCCTACCACAACAGTGACTGTCTGTGTCTTTCACACAGTAGTAAAATGACATTTTAAAATCATGTTTATTACCAGGATTAGTTTAAAATAATGCTAAGAAAGAAAGAATTTTTGACAGAAATTCAGTGATCTCAATATCTCAGTTTTCCTCTCACTGGCTGCTGTCACACCTGACTGAAAGCAGGGGATTTCATCTTTCAAATAACCTTCCCATTTGAATCATCCAGAAGAAAATTGTATAAAGTAAAGCACAAATAAGTTCTCTGTCTCTCAACTGGCTTATCTGTTTCATGGATCTCTTCAGTATCTGATAGACTTCAGCATCTGCTTTTCTTCATTGCTGCTGTCCTATTGCTCAAAAACCTGCTCTGTTTCAAATCATAGGAGATGCAGAAGCTTTCTCTGTTCTGAAAGAAGCAGAAGATGAGTTTCTTCTAGGAGTTGTCTTTGTTCAGTAATTGCTTGAATGAATAAGGAGGAACTTCATGTGGAATATGTGGAAGAGCTTCACCTGTGGTTTGCATTATGTGAGATACAGCCTGTGGCTGCAAGGGCTTTCGCTTAGGTGGTCTTTTCTCATGTGCATTTCCCTCCCCTTTTTTTTTGTATTGGGACTGATAAGAATTTGGAGTATATTTATATTTAATACACCCTTGTATTATATTTGTATTTAATTTCACCCCTGAGACTTTTGTAGACACCCTTGTTGCAACCTTGATGACATTTTCTGTAAAACCATTATGTTGTGGATACCTTGGCAGTGAAGTGCTCTAGGTGATAGTATTTTTGCAAGACATTTAGCATCATAATCAAATCATGGTCCATTTTCTGTAATTACTGCAGTTGGTGTAATATGTGTGTCAGTCTCTATGGACTAGACATAAGATTACCAGGGTTGCAGTGATATTCTGTAATAGCGTTATAGCAGAAAAGTGATCTATTTTTAGCCTGTAATTTTCCCAGCACGATAGGCAAATCCAAGCCACATCTTAACTTGTTGATCTAAAATTTTCTTGAGTATATTTAGATATGAGGTAGGATCAGTTTCGACACTTGTCTTGTTGTTAACAGCACTCAACTTTTATCATGTTAGCATATTCTTTCTGGTCTGCACTGTTTACCAGAAATTCCTTTCTTATTTTGCTGTATTTTTGTGTACTTCAGCTTTCCTATGCACATCTCTTTCATTTTATCATCATGAACTCCTGTTTTTCCATAGTTTCATCTCTCCCAATGGGAGGTAAGACAGAGTTTTGTTCTTTCACATTTGTTTCCTTTACATCTGATTTACATTTTACTCACAGTAAGAATATTTTGTTCACTGCATGACACGAGTTTTACCTACTTGTGCTGAATAATTATATAGCTGAACAAAATGTTATGGAACTTGGCTTGCAAAATTGTGTCCAAACTCATACTCATTGCATTTCAGGTACTGGCATTGGATTTTTCTGACAAAATGAAGGTGTATTCAGAGGCCTCTTTTCACAGCAGCAGTGGGCTCATCAATATAGTCAATATAGTCAAGGGTGCAGTTCTTACTCTGGTGTGGGGACCTGTCTCTGCTCAGGTGAATCACACCTTGTGCTGTTCTGACTACATTGACCAGCACGCTGTTAACTATGATGGGATTCTTTCCCAGGCAGAAGGAGAGACCTTTATTGCAAACTGCTGCAGTCAGAGGAGACAAATCCCACCTGAAACACAACTGCCATTTGAACAATTCCCACAAAGAATCTCCCATATAGAGTATTTCTTTTAAGGACAACTGTAGTTAATGATGGGAAGCTTTTGCAAAATGTTTTTACTTCTCATGAATTTAACTGTGCATTTTCTTCCAGTCTCTTCCATTACTTCTTGGAAATTCACCCTGGCTGATTGCATCTTTTACACTTCACCTCTGACTATTCAGACCTGTTCTGCTTCTTTATGTTGTGATGAGGTTCTGTAGCATCAGCTGGCTTCCCTTTCAAAACTTGTTATCATTCTCTGTTCTGCAGCCAACTTAATTTTCACAGTCTTTAATAAGCTAAAACTGTGTACTTCTAGAAGCCTTTTTTTGAGGGTCTCTTGATCCCTGTATTATTCTGGTCTCAGATCTGATTTTCAAAATTACATGATCAACAGTACATGACCAAACATTATAAATATCTTGAAAGATTTCCTTTTTAGTTTGGGTTCTACAATGGCCATGTCTCAAATATTTCAGTCTTTCCAAGAGCGCAATATTTTCTCAAATCTCTATAGCACAGGATTTCTCATTTGCAATCTGGTGCTTCTGGTCTTGCAGTACTCAGAGTTACCTTAATTCATCTTCCTTTTCATCAGTTCTGTCTCCTTTTTAAAGAAAAATTGTGTTATTTGATTGAATCTGCTCCAACCATATCCTCCATTTCTGGAGAATTTGTTCTGCTTTGAACTTTTTAGTTTCTACTCCATATTGTTCTCTGCTTGCCACTTCTTCTGGTCTTTTTTTTCTCTATTGCATCTGTTGTTTCCACTCTGATGGTGGAAATACATGTATGGCTTTTAAGTTGCATTGAAGAAAATGCTAGATTAGTGATAAAAAGGCATCTTTAATACAAAAAAAGGGTAACATGCGTATGTGTAAAAGTAATAAAGATACAAGAGAGGAAGAAATTTGTGAAGCATAAACTAAAAATGCTCCACTAATCCAGTTTCTGGCATCAAATATCCCTGACAACAGTTGCTGAACTGGGGAGCGTTCCAGCCGCTAAGGCAATGGGTCACTTGGTTACAGCCAGAAACCCACTGTCTCAGTTGCTCATCTGTGCATTGTCTTATGCTTGTGTAATTCTGTCATACTCCATATATTCTCATATACTCTTGTCATTCAAATGGTTTCCAACCTTTTTTTTTTTTGTTTTTTTTTTTGTGGAGCTCTCTTTTCCAGGGGAGGCAGAAGCCCCATGTGGCAGGATTGTATTAGCCAAAAACAGGGTTATCTTTCTTTAAACACTTAGTTGTTCACAGATCACACACAGTCTGTAGCTCCCTTGTTAAATATTGCTGTCAATGCATCTCTTTTTTTTCCCCAGCTATTTCCATTTGTCCCAGCTTGTAGCAAAGGTTAACCCAGCTTGATTTGCAGTAGTTTCCTTTTATCCTTATGCTTTCAGTTTTCCAAAATTATATTTTCTGTATTGAGGAATTTTCATCTCGAAATTTTTTAACAGATTTTTGCATGTTTAAAATATCTTGTCTTTTCCAATCTGAACAGTTGTATGATTTTCTGATTCTATTTGCTTTCTGCCTTGATGCTCCGCTGCTCCCACTAGCTTTTACTTTCTCATTTTCCCTCCCTTTCTCAACTGCCTTTTTCTTCCCCTGAAATGGCTGATTCTGCCTTGAACCCTACGTCCTCCTCATCATCTTTGCCTTTGTCATCATTCCCCTTTAACTCAACTGCTGTCCCCCTCCATTTACGCTCCTGATCCTTCTCAAGAGGACAGAAGCAGTAAAAGCTGTGACAGGATGACCTGTCCTCTGCTCTTCGTTTTCCCCCAAGGCTGCATCTTCTCTCCAACACTGGCTGTGCACCTGTCCTCTCTTGTGATAATTTCTGCAAAACTCTGCTTCTCCAGCTGGTCCCCAGAGGACCCAGATTCGTGCTGTGAATAATGAGGCTTCCCTCCCTCCTGTCTGTTCTGACTATCACTTCTTTTTTTTCCTACCTGCCCACTCATTTTCTATGTTTAATGTCCATGTGACACCATTCTTCTCTCTCTTGTGCTGAGCCTTCCATTACAACTGACTTCTGGCTTTCCATTTTGCTTTCTGTAGTTGATGATTTCATTTTCCACACTGAAATCTGTACTCCTCTGTAAATCTAGATCAGCTGCTTTATTTTTCCAGATAAGCTTTGTTTATTTTGCTTTCCTCATGACATTTGAGCATGCTTATGTTAATTCCATCAGCCAAGCCACTGAGAATATTAAACATGTAACTTTTAATATTTCAGGTTTTACAGGGGACAAGAAGGTACAAGGCAGACTTACAGGTTGAAGAGATTAACTTCTTGAAGCTTTGCCACTATGCATTATTATTCCTAAAACATCATGAGAAAAAAAATGGATACTATTCTCAAATTAGAAAGAAAAAAAATCTCAGTGAGATCAGGCTTCTGGGAAAAGCTTGAAAGAAAAACAGGAGCACTCTGAAAGAAATTAAGTAATCCTGAATCTCTGGAAATGACAGTAAAAGAAAACCAGAATTCCTCAGTAAGAGTAGGGGGAAGGGCATTTAAATAGAGCCTATAATAAAGGCAACTACAGAGGGGATTGCAAAAGCTCTGAAAAATGAAGCAACCCTGCTCAATAGAAAACAGGAGTAAGCAGAGCCTGCCAGAGGCCCAAGGACTGCCGGTGTTTCACAGCGAGCTGCAGCAGCAGAGCTCCCTGCCACAGGGCCACCATGCTAGGAGTTGTGTAAACCCTTTGTGGGTGTAGTAAACTGCATTTAAAGAAGCCACAAGAGTATCAGATAAATGTCCTAATGTGTGTGGTAGAGATGGGACAATGCAGTTGTTATTGTCTGTGTGTCCCTTTGCTCATGCCGAAAGGAAAGGAGAAAGTTTGCAGAGAAAAGGACATGATTGATTCCTGCTTGATGATAGACAGATTTTGTTTCTAACACCACTTATAAAGATTTTTATAAAGACTGATGCAAAAAAAAAACAAGCAGAAGAAAGGATGTTTTTTTAACAAGAGTTGTTCAGTGCTGTTTATGTGATTGTGAAAGAAAATGTTTTACCAGTCCAGCTATCCCAGGGAACAATTTCTTCAATGCTGTTGACCACTAGTGAAAAGATCATGTAAACCAGCAGCACTGTTTATGCCACCAGCAGAATATACAACAGTTCCAGTAATGCTATGAAGTCAACCAAAAAAA
>VYXB01001938.1:686540-711260 GCA_013397135.1 Pachyramphus minor | reverse complement strand
TTGAAAGAAATGAGAAAGCTGTATTTCCAGGATAATAGCATTAGTGCAATAGAAATGCTCACATCAGAGCACCTTTATGAAAGAGAAGGTAAAAATAAACTGTAGAAGAGGCCAGGGTTATAGGCTGCATCCAACACAGATGACAAGAAGAAAAAAAGGCAACAGTGTGTAACCACATTGGGGTGACATGCAAATAACTAAAAATACTAGAAACTACACAAAGGGGACAGAGATCAGAAGATGCTTCCACGTTGCTGCAGGAACAGGTTAGACAGCACCATACAGCACAAAAGATAAATCTAAATGGTTGGAAATTCAAATTGATTCTGAAACGGTTGTGCAAGGGACAGTTGTACTGAAAGAGTACAAATGTTTCAGTCATATGTCTGAAAAGACCACATTCATCCAGTAAATATCAGCCTATGTTCCCCCAGTAAAGCTATGTTAGGTGTTGATTGGCAGTTCCTAGGGAAGTGCCAGAACCACAATACTGAATGTAAGTGGAAAAAAGATGAAATTGCTTTTGAAGTAGCTGTCGCTGGGAAAAAAATACAACCAACCAACCAACCAATCAACAACAACAACAATAACAACAACAAAAAGGCAAAATCTCCCCCTCAAAGCAAAACAAACAAACCCCATACAAACCAAAAGATCCAACCCAAGCCTGTTCAGTTGCAGACCTGAAAGGGACCTGATTCAGTTCTGGACATGCGTTGTATTACTATACTGCATATGTAAGTTGTTTATAGCCAGTTCCTAAGGAAACTAGAGAAGGAAAGAAATTGTTCCAAGAAAAATATGAGAAATTATCATCTACTTTTACTGTGATTGCCAGAAATGAAAGAGTTAGTGTAGAAAGAGAGCTTGGTTACACTGGTGATAGAGAGGAATCTATAAATAAATGGATTTCACGGGTCTACACAGGATTAGAAAAAAAGGAACAAAATAAGATTGAGATAATTTGCCACTTCCTTTGGTGTCACAGCTCTTCATTGCTTTTCACTATCAAGGCACTGTAGTTCTTTCCAAGACAGGAAGTACTGGATAAGTACTTCTTAAGTAAAAACCCAGTTTCTTCCATAGGCACCACAGAACTTAATACAAGTATGTTTTTGGAATGATGTTGTTTCATTCAGCACGTCAGATATTTGTTAGGTTATCCAAAGCCAAAATCCTACCAGAAATAATTGACAAAAGAAAGTTCTGGCAAATGCTTTCCTGCAAAAGCATCAGTGCTAACTACAATCCCTGTGTTTACAGTCACATCTCTTAAACATTTCTTCAGGGCTCTGTTAGTCTTCAGAAAGGATCAGCCTTATGGGGACCAGATTACTAGTGTAATAGCTGACTAGTAAAGCTGACAGAGAACAAAAAGCTGAACAAAATGTATACCATATGTAGGTCTAATAAGACAACCTTGCCTTACTTAGAAGAAAACATAACACTAGAAAACCTGAAGCAGAAATGAGAAGCCTTCAAGTCTTAAAATATATAACTTATAAACAGAATAATGAGAATTACTTCTTATTTATTTATTTTATTTATTTTTATCAGATTCTGTATGCACCAAAATCTGTGGGGAATCTCAAATGAAGGTTCACCAAAAAGGTCTATTCACTAAGTGCTTCAGCAACTGTAGAAAACAGGGCGTCTTTGTAACATTTAACAACTGTGTTTAAGAAGAACAAATGAAGAGGAAAACCAGAAGCTTGTCACGTATTTAAAGCATTGCAAACACAGAGGCAAACCCAACTCAGCACTATGTCCCAGTGGAAATGAAAGTCTCAGTAATGACACAAACTTTTGAACAGCTTACTGAGTATTTGTTATGGGTTTTTTTCTGCTGTAAAAAAAGGCCTCTTTAAGCTTTTAGCGGCGGTGGAGTCCAAAATCATTAAATGAATTTTTGCCTGGAATACAAACGCTGTTACTGCAGCTTGGCAACTTCCTCCTCGAGCCCAGCACTTCCCAGAGAGCGCAATCTTAGGGACACGTGTTTTGTCAAGGGCTCCAGTTACGCAAGAACACAACAGGAAAGAGCTTAGAATCAAGATTAAAAAAAAAAGCCAACAAACAAAACCCGAGGCCTTTGCTGACCTTAAAACAACAACAGCAATTTCAGCATCAGCCAGCAGACTGGAACCAGTTAGGGATGCACGGCTAAAAAGCCGGCTGGAAGCTTGTGCAAGGCTGGGTGGAGCTGGAGGAACAAGTCTCTGCCAGGTTTGCTTGTTTACCTCATCTTGGCAATGACCTCCCTACCACTGACAAACTGTTTCTGAAAGAATAGCATATTTTTATGATTTCAGTGCTCTGAGAGTAAGTGCTTTATACTTTCCACAAGAGATGCAGATATAAATAAAAGTAAGACAAAAATACAGCAGCCAGGTGGACGGCCTTGACCACACAGACAGACTCAGACTGTATCACAGAACTATAAAATACAAGCTAAAGAGAAAAAGCAACCTCTTTTCCCACCCTGCAGAGTCACTTAATGGATTTCAGCAGACAGTAGGCCACAAAGCTGTTTTTCTGAAATGGAAATGTTGTAGTTATTTCCTTCTCTAAATATACAAAGCAGGCAACAATGTTGAAAGAATCTCATCCATAAAGAAATTGAAATCAATGTTGCAATACATGATACTCGTGAAGCCGTGATTTGCCTAAAAGCTCCTAACTTCCAGTATGGCATTCGTGCTGCTGGCAGAATGCTGCCCAGCAGTGATTTATCAGCAAGGAAAATGAATATCTGAGGCTGGGCTCGTATGTCCATACCTAGTTACCAAAATAAATTGCCTGATTTTCAAGCTTGCCAGGAACCAGAAGGTCCCAGAAGCGCACGTGTGATAGAGAACGAACAATTACATAGCACATCAAAGCTAAAGAAGACTAACCACAGTCCCCTAAAGTACAAGGGAAACCAAGCCTGTAGTCCCAACTGGAACATATTTTATTTTTTTTTTGCTTTTCAGTTCCAAGTCTCTAGTCTGTGATCCACTGAGAAAGCTGCTAACTCCAGAATTGTCTGCTGGTGACCAAATTCGACAAACTGGAGACCAAGTCAGGGAGCTTTCACCTGACACTTTAGGATAGTTTTCTAAAGCCATGCCAGATCACTTACATGTCCAAATATCTTCTAATCCAGTATAATGTAATGATTTTTAAATCACTCTCTCTGGATGTCTAACACAGACCAGCTTAAGAGACCTTAAACTCATTTAGCTTTCTGTGGAAAAAAGCATAACATTTTGATATTCATGCATTATCTGCAGTGTTTCCTGCTTGATGCAAGCATAAAATTAAAGGTCTGTCTTCAGAAAGTGTCTGATGTTGTCAAAGATCCATGTTAAGTTTTATAGTGCCAAGTGGCCAGAAGTGAAATCAAACTACCTTGGGCAGATGCTATTGACTCTAACTGGTGTCACTCAGGCAGAAACATGTGGCCCCAAAACACCACAATAAATCAGGATGCAACAAATAATTTATTCACAAGTAAAGCCTGAGGCTCCTGTGGGCTAAAACCAATAATTTTTCAAGACATAAATGAGAAAAATAAGTGGCTAATAAATTCAGGCTTGTTTGTTGCAAAGTAAGTTTTTCACTTTGGTTCAAACAAATCAAGTTGGAAATGACTTAGTGAACATCCATAAAACAAACCCAAAATGTTTCATCTTTATCACACATCACCACCTACATAAATGGACCCGAATGCTAACCATATTGGGATCAGCAGATGACCAGTGTCATTAGAGACTATGTATGCCACTAGAATAAAAAACATGCGAGTAATATTTACCACACTAGATTCAAAAGGCAATTTAACCTCAGAATAATAAATCCAGTGTTCTGTGTTTATTCTGACACACTAGGAAAAAATACTTTTGCCAGTTTCAGCTACATCTTATCCAACATTGCTTTCATGTAGTGTTAGAAGCACGTGTGTAGCTTTTTAGAATAAACCATGCTAGTTAAATAGAGTCATGGAAGGTTATTCATAACAAAATTATGTAGTAAATCTGTTTTGGTAGAAAAGTAAAAAGGAAAAATCTCCTCATTATACCCCATTTTTGTTATGTATTAATCTTAGCTTTCCTCTTCCACTGTAATTTTTCATCCTGACAGAAGTATGACTGATTTTAGGAAGAAAAGAAGTTAAAATGCTCAGTGTAGAACGGATCTACACTAACTTACAGCTTACAAGGTAAGTGCAAGTGCACTCATATTACAGGGAAGTGGATTAGACCTTCAGATCTTGTAATACTGACTATATCTGGCATGACAACTATATTTTTGGTTTAATTTAGTTGTGAGGAGCATGCAAGGTTCCTTCAGTGAGAGATTTGCTCTTGTAGAAGAGTGACCTAGAATTTTTACATGTAAATCCATGTCTTTATTACCATAAGCTTATGACTTTTTTTGGGTGGTTCTCTTTAAATTTGTGTATCTGTATGTAAGGCTCAAGCATAGTCTCATCCATCTGCTTTCCCATTCCTTGCACACTGTTGACACTGTAAGATTCTCAGCTCTAGCAAACCCATGACTCATATGGAAAAAAGTTTCCTTTTGGGAAGCTCGGCTTCGTTAGGTCTGGTATGAGCCAGCCTCTTCTGACCATTCCAGCTCAAATATTAGGTCACCTTTGCTGGAAGACTTCAGCTCTCTAATTCTCTGCCAACTCCGGCTCATGAAGGAAACTCACAGTATCTCCAGGGAGCCCTGGCCACAGCCTTTGGCTTCTCTCTCTGATTCCTAGACTCACAGCTTTTATTTTGTTGAGGGACTCTGCTGCCATCCCCTTTCATTAGCTTCTTCAGAGCACAGTGTTCTTACAGCTCAGCAGTGCCCAAGTCCTTGTCTGTGTCTCCAAAGACAGAGTGGATCCACCTAAGCCCCATCTGAAGACCCTTTTCCTTGCCCTGGGCCTATCGTGTACTAAAAACACAACACCCATTCTCATCTTGTCCAACCATTAAAAGAATCTGTGGTCAAATCCTACACCAAAGGTCTGTATTTCACTGATGCTCAGGTGCTGACCTAATTACTCAAGAATGCTGGCGTTTGCAGATCACTGATTTTGGTGTGAAACTTGCAGGCTGCCAGTGAAATCTCAAATCTATTCTGCATATTTTTTTATTCTTATAAATCTGTGCTGAACATGCAAACCAAGTCTTCTAACGTACTTGGAAAAATACACAGTAAAACAATCCATTTGAGTGTAAAACCTGATCCTGGAATTACCACTTGTTTTATTTTAATGAACAACTGAATTTTAAACATGCTGAAAAATAAGCATCTCCAATTTATTTTGCTGTTTGTGCAGCCCCAGTATTTGTTATCCAAAAATCTGTGAGCCAAGGTTGAATATTCTTGAAAATAATCACATATCGTAGAGTTCTTATATTTTTCTCCCTAATTCTTCTTTATTAGCAGGCTGGATGGAGTTCTGAAGAGCCTGGTCTAGTGAAAGGTGTCCCTGTCTATGGCAGAGGGGAACCGGATGATACTTAAGGTCCCTTCCAACCCAGCCATTCTATGATTTTGTGATTTCTTTTTTAGATACAAATCCTTTCTCTGCTCTTGTGCCACCCAGTGTATGTGCAAAAAAAAAACAAAACCCACCACAAAAAACCAGTTGCCTTATGTGTAAAGTTCTGTGTTTTCAGAAAATCCAAATGCTTAAAATAAGTCTCACAAATGAGCTGAAAAACATTTATATTGATTTTAATATTAACCTAGAGATACCCAAATAAAAAATCCAGTGCTTACTGAGGAATAATTTGAGACCACAGCTGAAAAAAACACTGCCAGAAACTCAAAAACATACAGACAAGAACCCCAGCAACCTTACAGTGTAATATTTTGATATAATAAGACAGCAGAGAAAGATGGGTCAGATTTCCCATTTCTTGTGCACATAACTCATAATGATATTTGCTCCTTGGCAATGTTCCTTTGCAGATATCGCCTGTAGCATATCAACAAGTGTACTTAAAGAAATCAGGATCTTAAGAAATGATTCATGAGCATGAAGAAGGGCTGCATTTGTAACAAACGTTCAGCCATCTCTTCACGTTTGCTGTTCTCACCTCCTGCTTACCAAGTAGCTTCTGTTTGGGAGTTGTCAGTATTCCCTGTGCAATTGGAAGTGCTAGTCCAGTTGCTGACCGCACCTTTTTAGTTTTAAATACATATATTTTCACCAGGTGACTAAAGCTTTTATTTCACAGTCAAACAAAATGTTTTCCTACCCTGTATTTTTGTTTCCCACTTTATAGCATCATGGAGACAGCAAACTCTTAATTTACTGTGAAACATGGCAGGTGGAGTCACTTACAGGCATGTGATGTAGCGCTGACCTCACTTTTCTACCTCTCAGGGGAAGTATAAGGGTTTCTCACCACTGGGATTTTAAAGGGAGATAACCACTGTGACATATTTATCTCCCTGTAGAAGATACAGCAGTGGAGAATAATCTTGGAGTGTGAATTAATTTCTTACTCATCAGCAGGTACGTAGAGCCTCTAAACCTTGTCGCACACAGTTGCTGAGCACATTGCACAGCAGAGCCGCAGGAACTCATACACCCACCGTGGGGGAGTCTCAACTCCCCAGGCATTCCCACAATGTCATCAGTGTCAGAGCTGAAGAGGAGGTGTTGGAAAAGAAGATTTGAATTTTTCTGTAACAAAACCAACGAGGGTAGGCGCGTCATAGACCGGGGTAGGAAGCGTGGCTGTGACTTGCTGAGAAGATCAGATCCTTGGAGTGTATTAAACCCATGATACAGTAACACTTTATTTCAACAGCAGAAAGAACCCTCAAGTTATAATCTAATTAGAGACATTAAGATTCATTTGCATGTTATGGGGCATATTTTAGGGACAAGCTGCTTTGATCTTTAAAAAGCAGCCGATAAATGGCTGTCCTTTACCGTATCTAAATCAGGTAACTTGAAGTTAATATGAACTAAGTTTCAGTGTGCTAGAATTTACATAGAGATGATTAACATTTCAAACGGAACAGAGCAAACATTAAATGAAGGCATGTTATGTGTTTATGACTGGCAGGAGAGAAAGCTTAATACTGTCCTAGGAGATGAGTCCTAGGTGACTTCATCAACTTTCAGACAATATTCAGTTGTATTCAAGTACCCCAAAAATGGGTTATAAAAAGCATTGCATGCTGCATATAAATACTTGAGAGAGAGGGAGAGAGATTTTACTCTCTAATGGAGACTATTTCACTGAAATACGATCATGGATTTTTATTCAGCTCTTTCCCTAGGTTAATATAATCAGGTAATTCTTCTAATCTGTATTCAGGACATTTGAGTCAGTAATAACTTAGGAATCAGAAAAAACACTCAGTTCTCACTTCACCTTTGCAGAGTCTGGAAATCAACTGCAGACCCTGGGCCCAAAAGCTTCATCTGGGAACAAGTTACAATCAATCCTCTGGTTTAGTGCACATGTTTATGTGAGTGAGATTATTAAAGTTCATATATAAGCAGGCAGCCTGTTTGTGGCTCCCATTAAAAATAAGAAGAGTATACGGCATACAGCTCTCTCCTCTACAGCTGCATTTAGGAGGGGGGAAAATCCCCTTTTTCTATTTATCTTGCAGTACAGTTTTCACAGTAAGCTCTACCTCTGTCTTGGCCAGTGCACTGGTATTTCTTTTTTCTGTTTCTATGCACCTCTCTTTTCTGTGCACCATCACTAGTCTGGGGTTCTCACTCTTGACATCTGAGGTTATTTTCATATTAGTCATTTGTTTTGGAACTGTGCTGTCTGCCTGTTTCTGAGGCCATTAGTTGTCACAGCACCTACAGAACGCCTAACAGGCTTTTCATATATGAGCCAGTTGCTGCACTAACATAGAAACTGTGCTGTGCTGGAGATACAAGTGCTCTGGGGTAAATATGGGCTCTCATATGAAAAACCCACCTCTGGCTGTCATTTACTGCTGCTCACATTTCGTACTTGCATTCAGAATGCTGGGTGAGTTAGTGAAAAATAATGCCAGCATCTTTTCTCATGCACGTTTACCTTCTCCAAAGATGATTTAATAGATTCTTTGTGTGTTGAGAAAGGCTCTGCGTAGAAGCATGTACGGGCATTGGGTAGATAAAGTACAAAAATAGAAAGGAAAGCTTATAGTAGAAAATATAAGTAAAGTAAAATCTACTCATCGAATTTTTTTAGTACTGTATTATCTCCAAAGTCCAATGTCACTTACAATTGCTTTGTAAGATTATCATGGTTGAGAAAGACTTTGACGTTCTACTGCACCAGTGGCCTTCTCTATTTTTATACCCAGGCAGTAAGCCCTTTGAGCCTCCCTAGCTTTTTTGTATTCCCTCTGCTATTAATAATGATGGAAATTACAAATTACAAGGGCCATAACAAGTGAAAGGGCAACTGTCTAGGTCATGAAGAGGTGAAAACCAGGTCACTTCTGACCTTATTCTTTTCTTGAGAATCCACAGATTCAGATTGTGTTTCATGTTTTTGAAAAGGTTTACTCATGTCTTATCTCAACTTGTATCTGTAAACACACTGATAATTAATAACAATACTATAGGATTATTGCAGATACTAAATGCATGGAGAGCCTCAAAGGAACAGTGTTAAGTAAGGACACAGCATTACTATTAACTATGACAAATATTGCCTGTAGCACTGAGTATGCATTCATACATTCTTTCATTCCATTTGCATCCAAAGAACACACTGGGCCAAAGCCTGAGGTCTCCATCCAGATTTTCACCTAAGTTTTACTCAGATTAGCCCTAGGTAAAAAATAAGGTAAGCAAAATTTTCTAATAATGCTAAATGAATGGTTCAAGAGATGCTTCTTGGCTGTGCTAGCCTATTCACTACAAAGATTGCCAGAAAAGGAAAATAAATAGTACCCCTCTCACCCTGTTTGGTTTCTTGATGAAGAGTAAGGAGGGTCTGAAACAACCTTTTTTGTTGTTTTTCTTTTTCTGCTGTGCTTTTTACATCAGAAATTCACATCCTTTATACATTGTCAGACCAATGAAAAAAAATTAAGGCAAGGTTTTAATAAAAAGTCTACAACTGAATGCAAAGGTTTTTAGTCAATATTGTATTGAAATCTTTTTGCCACCCGAGGTGGTTAGATATCCCATCCCTGGAAACATTCAAGGTCAGGTGGGACAGGGCTTGAGCAACTTGACCTATTAGAAGATATCCCTGCTCAGTTCAGGGGGGTTGAACTAGGTGACCTGTTAATGTCCCTTCCAACCCAAACTGTTCTATGACACCCTTGACTATTCCAGACTTTATGCCATGTAAGTTTTCCAAAGGAGCTAAAAAAGTACCTGGCTCTGGCAAGTTGGCAACTTTCTTTGTAGATAACTGATTTCATCAGTCACAGCATTCCTGCTTCTGTGTCCTGCACCGTTTTCCCTTTTGGCTCCCAAAGGAGGAGGTCTGAGGCTGGCCCCTGGAGCACATATGCCTCCCCCAGCCGGTGAATTCCCTCTGGGAACACTGCCAGTTGGTGTAGGTTAGAATAGCCCTTGGGCATCGTATCACCTGCTCTCCCTTCGCTGAACTGACTGAACAATCTGCCAGTGAGTGGTTCCATTTTGAGAACACCGTGTGTGACAAGCGTGGGGGTGATCCTGGGTGATTTGTAATAGTTTGGAAAGGCTGTCACTCGCATGGCATGTTTGCATTATGAGCAGGATAAATATTTCACTCTGAGAGGTCTGCCTAGTTAGCAGAATTACACATTGAGGCAGTAGCGAATTGTCCTTTTATCTGAATACAGGAAGGGTCTTTAAGATGCTGAGACAGAGCAAGTGGTGAAGGGAACACAAGGGAGGGAGCTGCAGCAGGCAGGTGCAATCAGCCTGGTTCGTGGGACATGTGCTTGGGTCCCTCCCTGTGCCTGAGTTTGCAGGCAAGCAGAAGACTGGATGACCTTTAACATGCTTGAGATGTGTATGCTAATTTTGAATCTTTCTTGCTGTAGAGCATTATTCCAGCTACTAAAAGTATTCATTATAATAATATGTTGGTCATTATGTGTATGCCTGCATCACATTATGCATCCTCCAATGTCAATTTGAGTTTCAGGAGCCAAGCAGTGGGATCCAATTACACCTGTACAGACAGTGAGGTAGAGCATGAACATGAGCTGGTGCCTGTGCCTTCCATGGCAGGACAATAAAAAATAACTCACAGAACTGTGTCCTGTCCCTGAGAACAAAGAAAGGTCCCTTTCTGGGGAAGGGTTGGATTATCAAGTGTGAAAGGTAAGGGCCAATGCAAAACTTTCAGGATAAGACTGGAAGAATGACAGGATTATACCCAGGGAGAAGTGCATGGGTGTCCATAGCCTAAGAAAAGGCAGAAGCAGAGCAGAGTAGAGCTGCCTGTTACCATGACAATAGGCAACAGAATATCTGTGTGTGGAACAAAAAGATTAGCAGTCATCCAGGAAAGATTCTCATCAAAACCCTGCCTTTCCTACAGTTTAATGAGCAGAAACTTAACCTTTTATTTGAAAGATTGTCAGCTCATTGGAGTCTCACCTTCCCATCCCACTGGCAACAAATACATCCTGTAGCAATTACAAATTTTGTGTATTACAACATTTTTCACATCCATCTGAAGGCATACTAGAATTCGATGATAGTCCTAAAAGTGATGTGAATGTGAGAAAGAACTTTTCCAGGAAAAAGTCTCTCTGTAGTTTAAAATTTTGCTCTTAACTCCAGTGAGCCCTAAATAAATCTGTATTTTTACCCTTGATGCGACTATGTGGCTGATCTATTAATTCATTATTGCCTGTCATATATGCAATCCTTTGCATAAGTATGAAATACTTGTAAAATACTGTTACACTGAAGAGGTGATATTTTATCTCCACTTTGCATTGTTATAGTAATGACTTCTGGTTCAGGGCCTTGATTTATAAAATTTATCAGCTTTTTCCACGGGAGCTGTTTTTGTGATCTTTCAGCTATCTCTGCTCTCGTGGGGTGAAGAGAATGATATATCCATGACTTGCATGTTCTAAGGCCTCAAACTGCTGTATGCTCAATGGGAAATATGAGCTTAAAGTTAAGCAAATGGTAGAGTAACCAGGGTGATGGGTTGAGATTGATAAAGGGACAACTAATTAAAAAAATCTGCAGATGAACAAATTGATCTCAAAGTATAATGTTTTAGTGGATATTAATGCTCTATACTGTAAATTAATTGCTTATTCTCGAGTGCTAATATGTGTTTGTCCAGCACATAGGTCTACATGAACCTTATGAAACAAATAAAAGGGATGAAAATGCACTGATCTAGATGTACAGACACACAAAATGAGCAGGTTCATTTGAGTGGCTTTATATAAATACCTGGGACAGCTTGTTTGAAATATTCATGCCAAGTTATTACTCATCTTCCCAAATATTCATTTAGACTTTTTAGGCTCCTAGAGGAGGTCTAATCAAATATTTGTGAAGCCTGCATGCAGCACTGCTGGTGGTATAGTGTTTTGGATTCTCTACCATGAGGGCAGAGCTATGTGGGCTGTTTCTGTGCACTCTATGTCTGTGAAGCCTTCTAATTTGAAAGACAGCTATTATTTCCCCAAAGCCTGACACAGTGAGTGTTCACATCCTGATTTTCATTGCTTTCATTTGTGGTGACTGAAAGCCTTGGTCTGTGTGCTGCAGAAGTTTCGTTCTAATCAAACTTTTATTTTTTTTTTTTTTTAGCTTTACAGCTACTGTTTGCATTAGAAGCAAAAGAAAGGCCTAACGAATGGACTTTCCAATCAGGTGCCTTTTGCATCCATAGCATATCCAAGTCTCATTACTTTCTCTTCATACATGACATTACTCATAAGACACATTTGTTTGTGACTTTTTGGAAGTTTCCTGCTAGTTTCAGAGAGACAATGTTGGGCCTCACTCACACTTTGTTTTTTAATCATAATAACTAGCGACAGCCTATTTCTTGAAATTTAGACAAGGTTTTATTGTAATAAAGGCTGTAAATATACATTTTATTTCACAGTCCCCTCCTTGAACTAGATACAACAAAAAAGAATTACAACACTACACATTAGTATATATACTCTTTGTAAAAATCTATAAAACATAATGAATTATCATAAGAAGGAAGTAATCATTCTGTTTCTCAAACATAATAATCTGTAAGTACCAGCAGGAGGACTGTAAACTACATCTAAGGGGCAATTTCTGTGGTGCAGAATTTGCCGAGAGATGTTAATAATTTATGAGTTATGATCCATGTAGTGTTTTGCAGATGATTCTTCGTATTCTAAAGTTAAGAGAGGTCTTTGTGAAATAATGGCAGTTATTGTACAAGGCTCAAGCTGGCATGTGTTTTCAAACACTTCTTCATGTCTCGGAAGTTTAAAATGTGTCAGCATGAAAATCAACATTGTAGCACATTCAGAATCGTGATGTGGTCAAACACAAAATGGACCAATTAATTTTTTGGTGTAAGAACGTGATGTGCTTTTAAATATTGGACTCTACTAGGGCTCAGTTTAAAGTTGAGTGTTCAGGTGAATAGAAGAAAATTATCAAAAATGGTGCCAATATTTTAGAAACTCTGACTCTGGCTAAGCCGTAATTCAGAATACAGAAATAGGGAAGGAGAATACAAAAATCAGAAACCCCAAATTTAAGGCCCTGCGTGGAGTTCTGTGTCCAGCTCTGGTCTCCTCAGCACAAGAGAGACATAGAGCTCCTGGGGCAGGTCCGCCAGAGGGTGGTGGAAAGGTGATTAAGGGACTGGAGCTTCTCTCAGACAAGGAAAAGCTGAGCGAGCTGGGCCTGTTCATCCTCGAGGAAAGACGACTGAGAAGGAACTCATCCATGTGTGTCAGTGTCTGCAGGGAGGGGACAGAGGAAGGACCAGACTCTGCTAGGGGGTGCCCAGCAATGGGACAAGAGGCAAAGGACAGAAACTGATGCCCAGGAATTTCCACCTGAACACGAGGAAGAACTTCTTTCCTGTGCAGTGATTGAGTACTGGAACAGATTGACCAGAGAGGTTGTGGAGTCTCCTTCACTGGAGATATTCCGGTATTTCTGGATGCAATCCTTTGCCATGTGCTCTGGGATGACCCTGCATGAGTGGGTGGTTGGACCAGATGACCCACTGTGGTCCCTCCCAACCTGACCCATCCTGTGACTTTGTGTTAACTCCCATTTAAACACTCTGTTTAAGTTCTGCAGCTCCACAGATATTCCCCACATCTCAAGTCCAGGTGCATATCCAGTCGTGTCCAAATTCCTCCTCAGGATGAGACCTGGGTGTGCACCTGTAAGACCTGGATGGATGGGGCCGGAGGCAGCTGCAGTGGTCTGGAAAAGTTCAAGGTAACTGTCAGACCAGGAGTGTAAAACATGCCATGAAGCATAACTGCCCCACAGTCTAGACCATGTCATGAAGACTTAGGTACTTAGCTTCTTGAATTCCCCTTGAAATTCCTTCGCTGGTGTCTAGAAGAAGGAAAGCACAGATCTCAGAGGGGTTTCATTTCTGCTTCTAGTGACATTCAGCAATGTCATCTTTGCCAGGGATCTTTAAAGCTCAGTTTATCTTGTTGCAAAAGGGCAATAATGGAACCCGCTCACAAAATGAATATTTAATTTTGAGATAGCTCAATCACTTTGATCCAAAGCATTGAAATATGTAAAACACTTTTGCCTTGTGAGCTGCACAAATGTGCCCCACTGCTCAGGGAATGGCTGATGCCTGTTGTATTGCAACTGTTATTCAGTGAGCTGTTCTTGTAGTTCAGGATGGAAAATGTAAAATGTAATCAGCTGGGACCCTGATTACCTTTACCTGTGTTATAATAAGACCTTTGTGACAAAACAAAAAGTTCTGAACAATACTGTCTGCATCATCATCACAAGCCAAGATTAAAATAGATGTTCTGTTATGTTTGGGAAAGTGTGGTGGCCTGATTTTCCAAAACACTGTGTGTCTGGAAGCAACCTTTGTATTCAAGGTGCAAATGATAGAGAAAGAAAAAACTATTTACTCACAAGGAGTAGCCAAATTCTAAAAAGTCAGAAATTGACTTTTACAAAATGAGTCCTTCAATAATCCATGGTCAATAACAACTTTAGCAGAAGGGAGACTAAATTTACTAGTATATATGGAATGAGTGATTTAATCTATCACTGAACAACTGCCAGTGCTGGGGTGGAATGCAGCAGATGTTTTTCATGGAAACTTTAAACATTATTTTCCAATAGAATGTGAAGCATAATATTGTCTCTAATAGAAATAGCTGGAAAAACTTCAGTGGGTCCAACCTTCTTCCTAGTAATACCATTTACACCCTTCTTTCTCATTTCAATTTCAATCCTTTTTCTGGTAAAGAATCGAGATATTTATGAATAAGGTAAAATTATCATAGTAAGCTAAAAGAATTAATTCTGCAGAGTAGCAGCAGAATTAGCTATTCTGAGGTGAGTAAGCTTGTGTACTATGCAAAGCCTATGTATTTAGACCTTGTTACTTAACTGCTACATAGATGGGAGAACAAACACTTGAAAAAGGTACTCCACAACTGCAGCACCAGGTATTAGAGGCAATTTAGGTAATTATTAAATGAAATGGTGACCTCTGATGCAGCTGTTCTCATCACTTCTGCAGAGGATCCCTTTGGGGTATATCCAAGATGGGCTCTGTCCCTAAGGTTGTGCAATACCAGCTCAAATCCTCTGAAATATTCAGTTTTTAACCTAGAAATGTTTGTATTAAGATGCACAATAAGACAACGCAAAGGATCGTGACCCATAAAGGTCTTGTTTTACCTGAAGTTTCCTAGGATTAGACAAGAGAAGATATATTTAGTACTATGCAAAGTTATAGAGAAAGCTTTCCACAGATATGTGTGTGCATGGGGAATTCACACCACAAAATACTTTCAGAAGTGAGCCAAAAGTTCTAAATTAACATTTGTAATGTATGAATGCAGGAAACAGAAGAAAGACAAACAACAGTACATTAATCCTGTTGGTAATCGTATTAATTTATTTGGATAAGTATCTATACAGGTTTTAAAAGTCAAATACATTTAGGAGTTTATATGGATTATCCCACAGTTCATGCCATGGAGATATAAGGGGAGCGTGCTTGATTAGTTATAAAGAGAGAAAGGAACCATAAGCCAACCCACAGCCCCCACAGTGTTGCTCAGTGTAGAGCTATTCCAACTCATTTGAAATGGCTCAGTGATGAGGTTTTCATTACTTCCTCTGGGAGATTATTCTACAGAATTGCAAATCTCAGAAACGGGAAGTGTAAATATTCCCTCGGTTAATTTAATTAAGCTACTCTCCATTCTTGCCCTCTCACCACCTTGTGGTTTCTCCCTTTCCTCACTTAGCATATTCCTCTAAAACTATATGCTTGAATGGCTACTAATCTGGCTGGGGACAGGGAGTAACCTTCTTTCTCTAGTTCCCCCATGTTTGATCCACTGCTTGAGTCATGCTTGGAAGGAAGGGAGCAAGTCAGGCAGGGGAAGCCAGAGGGAAGTTCACGGCGGGGCCGGCTCAGCCTGCACTCCCCACAGAGAGGGACGTGGAGTTTTGCGTGGCTTCTTTCACCCTGCTGAGTCCTGCAGGAGGATGTGTGACTGTATCCCTATAGCACTCCCATAAGGAAGCCAAATAACCCCATTTTAAGGTAATGGAAGTAGCATAAGCTGTTAAGCAAGCAATAATATGTCTCCAGCACACCATGCAGGACCAAGCTGAGATGCTCGAGATACTTCTCACAGATTAGGTGGGGTGCCGGACGCGGCATCTGCTGGTTCTGTCTGCACAGAATAATTTGCTCTGCAGAGAAGCTAACTTGGGTGTGTAAGCATGGTGGCTGTGACAGATGTTAAATGAGCTCAGCTCTTGTTAGGCTGCTAAGAAAGGAAAGACTAAGGGGGTCTGGTGGAGTCCTGGTGAGAAAGCTGCTGACTGGCGTGAAAATCACAAAAGATGATAGTGATGCAGGACCTTTCTTGTCAGAAGCCTGGGGATAATGTCACCTTAGCTCTGTAAACTTAGAGTAGAAACCAGTGAATGTTAAAGCTAAAGTTTTCATAGCAATAATGGCTTGCCTCTGTTGCTTGGTTACTTATTAGGCTGGTAATTTTCCACTTTTTTATATTCAATAGGCTACAATCTCCTGCCTTTGTAATAATTGGAGTCAGATCACCTCCTTGATCCAGTAGAACTACTGAAAATTGTCTCCAGTTTCACTGAAAGTCAATCATTATATGTAAGGGGGGATTACACTTTACATGTCCTGTCCACATAAGAATAAAAAGGGATATGCTCAACTATCCCTGTCTCACTAGTGTTGAGAAAACTGTATGAAACTAATAGAATAGGAATACATGGAGGGATTAAACCCTCCCACCCTCTCTCTCTGTCTTTAGTCAGAGCAATCAAGATTAACAGATGTCCAATATCTTTTGCCCTAAATACCTTTATTTTTTTTTTTTTTTTTAAGAAATGCTCTTTTGCACTTCCTGACTTCCTGCTTATGGCTAAAATCTAATTCAGAGTATCAGTAGATCCGATGGTTTGAAATAGGAATCACTGGCTTTATTAAAAAAAACCCCAAGAAAACAGATGATGAAGGTTGCTAGAGTTAAGTCAGTAGAGTTACATCAATGTTAAGCAATTATAAATGAAAGAACCTAACTCTAACTACACTCTGTAGGATTTGACCTTTAATGCACAGCTGTTAATACTTCAACTCCACTCTCAGATCTCCACTGATGCCTGTTGTCTCCAGTTCCTTTTTCTACTTGGCCCTAACATGTTCAAAACTTAATGTCTACCCAATGACCTTCTCTACTCACAAATGGTTTTTTTTCCTTATTACTCTCTAGTTGTTAACTTTGTTTTAAATTTACTAGCTGTCAAAAGCTTGTCAAATATTCTTCCTTTCAGTCCTTTACTACTTTCAGACCTCCTTCCCCCCCTCTTTAAAATCCTTCCGTTCTCTGCCTGTCTCCTGCTGGCACTGGTACATGCACTCAGTGACTTAGGGGAGGCAGTTCTGCTTCTTCAAGTTCAGTAAATGCATCAGCTCAGCATGGAAGATCAGGAGAATGGCATGGAAGTGACAGAGAGATGCTTTCAAAATTGCCAAGTAAGAAATGGAAGAATGAGCATCTAATGGTGAAGTAAGAGAGCGTAAAATCAGGTGGCAAATCTCTCCTGGATTTGCTTTATTATGTTAGGAATACATTCCTATGATAAGAAATGTGCAATATTTTCTAATAAACTACATCTCATGTTCAGCATTTTACCCTTTGTGCCTGCAAGGCATGTTTTTTTTAGATTGGGCTTGTGACCTTTCTGATTCATGAAACATAAAAATAGAAAGTTCTTGTAGAGTTTTTTATTTATCTGGGAGTGTTGAATTTTGAAAGTGTACTGGTGTCTAAAGATTTTTCTTTGGGGGTTACAAGCAGTGTTTACTCTGACATTTATTAAAGGGGTCTTCTATTGTCATGACAGCCTTTGCTCCAAAATGCTAAGGAACCGCAGAAGTTAAAGAAATTACAGCTGCCAATCCTGTGTTTAAGTATATGTTTGTATTTTGGTTTTGCTCTGATGTGCACCATTTCTTTAATTGTTTTGGTTTTTTTTTCATGTATAGGTCAGCTTTGAAAAGAATGCACTTTTGCAAAGAATGACCTTTACCAGCACCGTTTTCAAGTTTGTAGCAAATGCCATTTTGCTCTCAAGTGACGTGAGATTCACGTGGGAAAGGCTGCTGCTCTGAAATCCTGAAAGCAGTCCCACACCTCCTTCTTCCTGGGCAGGGTAAGCAGGTGCTTTCTGCAGGCCCAGAAGGAAGAGTGGCAACCCTCTCAGCCAAGACTGCAGTTGGGGCCCCCACCAGGCCTTTCCACAGACATTTTGCACTCCAGAGGAGTCATATCAAACAAAATGCTTTGAAGTTCTTACATAGCTAGCAACATTGACCTCATCGGTTTATACTTGACCTCCCGATGGACTTCAATCCTTTTACCTGCACAATGCTTCTAAGGTATAAATCCCAAACAAAAAATTACAGAAATTCCCCAAAGGGCACAGATTCATTCTAGCATGATCAAAATATCCTGTAAAAAAAACCCCAACAAGTACAGTGTCATCAAGCCATTGTCTACCACATATTCTAAACCTTTTGCAGAAAATCTCTATCCAAAAGGAGTGAACACAAATTTCACAGAAGAAATTGCCATAAGCCTTCAAAGATGTTTGCCACCGAGTTCTCTTTAATGAAAAGAAGATTAGATCTTTAAGCTGTTCCTAATTCTAACATTTTATGTCAGTGCCATGACAAAAAACTCGAGAATTGTTAATGTGTAGATAGAAAACCATGTAGCCAGTTACACACCTCTACCCATCATGGGTGTGAATAGGTTATTTACTTGTCAACAGAGTATTTCACTTATTCATATACATACACAGATGGATCAGTTATTTACAAGGGGTTACAGACTACAAAAATATAGTCTGATTTTTCTTGCAAAGTTTATATTTCCAGATTACTTCTAACGCTTAGGTTTTTCCTGTGTTTAGTCAGCAGTAACCAGTGCTGATGTAGTCTCAGATCTATTAGATGTTTAGCTTAAGTTTTTACAACATGAGCATTCCTGTTAGCTTTGATAGGACTAGGCATTGGGCATAAGCCTGTAAAAGCCTTAGAGAGAGCCGATGCCAAGTCCTTTGCTGTCTAACTCTTGGCAGGAGAATGACCCCAGACTGGTTGGGAATAGTAGGGAAAAAAAGGAAGTACATAGACGCTGTTACTATTCCCCTGAGTCATACAGACTCTAAAATTATTTTAAAAGCTGTACACTTCGAAATTAGAGAGTACATTGAAACCTTCAAATTATTTGTTTTAATAGAGTATGTGCAAATACACACCTCTAACTTTGTTTTTCTACCTTTATTGAAAAGAATTGTTCCCTAAGTGAAAGACATTTTTGTGGTTAAACTCAGAGGAGAATATCTTTTTATTAACTAATAGGAAAACTGTGGTGCTTGATGGCAGCAGGAGCAGCGTCATATTTCAGTGTGAACGGCTGCTATCTCCGTGGCCAGTCCTGGCAACCCTTTTCAAATGCACACACAGAATAGGCCCAGACAAGAAGATGTGATTCAGCAGCGTCCCTAGAAAGACTTTTATGACTTGTACTGCAGCCACACCCATGTGGCTACACATGAGTCAGCAGAGCAGAAATTAAATTTTCAATGAGTCCAGTGAATTCAGCAAGAAAACAGAACTTGTCATTTTCTGGTAATTCAGTTCCTCGTTGTGTCACTGACCTTGGGCAAGTTATTCAGCTTTCCAATATTTCATCTTCTATGTTAAATGAATTTAACAAGACCTAATCATCACACCAGTATTCTGTAGACCTCAGTGGAGCTGCAGCCGTATAAATGAAGGCAGAATTTAGCACGCAGCCTTGCCACAGTGTTCGGGGGTTCTCAGATGACTTTTGACCAAAATGAAATTTAAATTATGCAGGGATCTGCTAACATTTAATTAAGTGAAGCCTCTTACTATTTTGAGAACAACTTCTTAACAAGCAGAATTAGCAGAATTTTTCTGCTGGTATAAACCAATAGTTTCTCAAGGCAGAGCTGGTCTCTTCCCACCCTGATAAGGCTGTAAACTCTTTCTGTGTTTTATGAATCATTTATCTCCTGATTTTTCATATTTTGGGTGCAATATTTCCTTTGGTTTGCACTGAAGAACCCGTGCAGCTAACAGGGTAAGATGACGCCTGTTATTTTTTTGTACACCCATGAGCTGAATTGCTGAGCAGTTTAAGCCACTTTGCAACTGCACAAACACAGTGAGAGCAGTAGGAATGCACTTATGTCCCCAAGGACCTAATCTGGCTTGCAAAACTTCCACTAGTGGCACAGATGTGCAAAGAGAAAAATCCATCTTTACTCTCTGTGCAGAATGTGGATGTAGCTAGAAAATAATATATTAGCATCCATATACTGATTTGTATTTGTATTTTATTTACACTGAGCATACACTGAGTGGTAAGAATCATATCAGTTTATATTTCATATTTGGAAACTGAGCCAAGAAGTGACAAAGAGTTTCCTACAAAATCACCAGCAAGTCACCCTTGGAGAGAAATGTGCCTGTTTCACTAGACTGTGTTTGTATATGTCTCCTTATTTATGAACAGCTGTGACTATTAGAATCTATTATTTATATTTCCAGCAAGCTTATTTTTCCCCCTGCAGTAGATATTCTACAAAGGAGACTTGTTGTCACTTTTTCTGCAGGTACTGTGATTCACTGGGGTATTATGGGCAGTAATGAAGCAGCACTGCAGATACTGTTAAGCAGGGATCTTTGTAAAGCCATTTAAAATTTGTTACCTAAAACCAATGTAGCACTTTAAAACAAATATACATGGGTTGTGGATTGTTAGTGATAAAGTAACTCAGAAAAAGTTTGTTCTCTTTGCATCATTGACCCCACAACCCCACATCATCAAGCATTTTCAAGCAGTGTCAGTGTTTATCACTGTGTTTGTCACTGCTAGCACTTTGATTTACATGCATACACTGTACTAACAACACACACAGTGAGAGCTGGCTACAGCCTTAAGGAGGGAGAATTTGTCACCTGTCCCCAATAGTGGCCTAAGGTTTACACTGGTGACAAGCAAATTTCAAAAGGCCCAGAGGATTGGCTTCAGGATCAGAATTTCAAATCATCAGAGGTTGGCACCTCACTAAAGAAAACAGTAATAAAATGACAGAAATGATCCCTGCCAAGGTAGACAGCTGCCTCGCCCAGAGGAGGTGTGTGTAAGGCACTGGTGCTGCATGCCCTGTGATCAGTGGTGGAGCTATGTTTTAGGAGGTTGTGGCTCTGGGGAGATGGTAAAACAGGTTGTGTGAAGAATAAGTGCATAAACTAACTAGCACTGACTGAAGACACAGACATCTGTTTTTAATTTGCATGAAGTTGCTAATTTTTAAAGGACGAATTAGCATATCTCTAATTTTAACTAGGGAGTTGTAATTGGTATTTTCAGAAAATGTGGTAGTTGCTGCAGGCTTTGCAGAGCAATAACTAGGTTCCAGTTCTGCACTGGCCACCTGGAGAAACAAGCTCCTTTGGCCAGCAGGAGTAGGAGAGACACAGGAACCGCTGCACATTTTGTTCAGCAGGAAAAAACTTTGAAATCCAGCCCCACTTTTCCTCCCTCTCTCAGGAAACAACTTGATTTTTTTGTCAGAGAGTGCAGCATTCTGATTTTCCCAGTGAGCAGCAACAGATGGATTTCAAAGAAATCTCCACTGTTACAACAGTATTTCAGTCCCTCAGCTGTTTCCTCCCCTTCAGAAAATTAGTAGCTGATTTCATCCAAGGCAGTTGCTCCTTCAGCTCCAGAATGGATGTCCTGTTTACTGGACACCTCAGGTTTGCCTCCCAGTTTTCTCAGCCTCAGGGGTCCTGCATCTCACCACAGAGCCACCTCACAGTCACCTTACAGCATCCAGCCTGGCCACACACCAAGAGCTGGGGAACTCTGAGTTTCCCTGGTCTCCAGTGGCTGTAGGAGTAGGTTTGGAACAGAGTGCTTCCTTGTGATGTTGAAACATGAAAAACCAGCAGTGTAATGCATTATCCACCCCTGACAAACACTTGGAACACCTTCCTTAGGCTCTGGCAACATGCCTCTAGCTTATCATGCCAGTAAGACATTTTTAAAGTGAACTGGAATTGAAACATTAACTCATTCCCAAAGGGGATAGTTTAGTCTTTCAAGCATCACATTTAAAATACCCAAATGCTTTCAGTCTTGTGAGATCCACCAAGCTTTTCACTATTCTGGGATACCCATGGTGAATCCCATAGAATCTACTTTTCATGGTTTTTTTTTCACATGACATCTTGAAAAACCAAATAATGCACCTTGTGGTAATTTTTGGGTAAAGATATATAATTTTTGGCTATATACAGAAGGAACTTTAAAAAGAACAATCATTGTTTTCTCTGGTCACTTCTACACTGTTTACTGGCTTGCACCATGCAAATGATACTCACTTTTTAGGCTGCAACCTGTTAGTGTTACATAGGTTATCAAACTGAACCTTGGTCATTCCTGACACAGCTTCAGTTTCCTAGGAGCTACATTTCCCCTACCACAGCTTTACATTGGTTGATCTTGTCCCTATCAGCAATTGCTTTAAGGTGATTAGGCAGGCTGTCTATATAATTTTTAAAGTGCTTTGCAATTCTTTGGAATGAAAAATGTAGTAAAATGTATTATCATAAGCCAGACACTCAGTGTACTCTTATTAACTAAAGACCTGCTCCAGATGAGGTTGTGGTGGATTAAATATATTTCTGTGACATCCTATGACATGAGCTTCAAAATGGACCCTTTATAAGTTCATGATAATAGAATTCATCCAGGTTTATAGGATTTTGTTTATTTGTGAAGTTTTGCAGTCCAAAGCCTCAGTCAACTCAGTGGGGCAGCCACTTCCACCACAGAGGACTCCGTGAATCCTGTGGGATAAACAAGGGTGGTACTTCCAAAAAAACATTGGATTCTCGTATCTGCCTAACATCAGACAGATACCAGGCTCTATTCCCATGCCACAATATCTCCATTCATCACACTGTTGTTTGGTTATAAAGGAATAAAGGCGGCTTAGAAGTCCTCATGGGAGGAAATGTGATTTAAATTTTGATTTAATGGCCAGATTGTGACTTTTTTGATGAGAAACATGGGAACGAAAATTCTCAGAGATGCCCTTAAGTCCCTGCAGAGAGAGGCCAAGGCTAGAGCTGTGTCCCCTGCTCTGAAAAGCCAGGGCCTCCTTCTTTACCTGCTGGGTATCCTGGAGACCTGCTGGAAAGCAGAACACTTTCTTTAGAGCTACATAAGTTAGCTAAGGATGTTTTTCTTGGATATATTGCTGACATGGCATCCCTTTTCTGGTGTAGTCTGTACTAGTTACCAAACCTTACTCTACCCTTTCCACTTCTTCTCCCTAGAGGATGAATCATAGATCACAGTGGAGGATGGGGAGGAGGAAGAAGAGCTGCCCAGAGATATCTGATATTCAGGCGGAAGAGCAACAGAGGTTCTCATGGGGATCTCTGTGTACTGAACTCAGGCAAAATGTCTGTATTCCATTTTTAAACAAAAAAACTCTGAACCAAACACAAAAAATCCCAGCAACAAAAAAATATGCAGTTTTGCACTTCGGTTTTGCTTTCACCCATGACCTTTACCTATGCTTTTCTGCTTCTCTTCATAATCCCAAATATCATGACCTCCTTTGTTAGATTTTCTTTTTATAATGTATTATCTCCAATCTATACATAGAAATTAATAACGTTAAAATCTAGCCAGATTGGTAATGGGAATTGTAATCCACTACATAACACTGCTGTAAGAATGTCGGCTGTGGTTTGTAGGAGCACTATGGAATTTTCTGTAATTGTTTATTCTCAAAAGAGGAAAATTCATCTTCTGTTGTTTTTGCTATGTTTTCTTTTCCTCCACCTTTTTACATTATGCCCATGTGTGTAGAAAGAATGATTTTTTTTTTCTAAATATCTGTAGCACATCAGTTAGGTGAAAAACGGAGTAACACTTTTCAGCATCTTGATTTTAATGTTCGTGTATATATCACAAAGCAACGACTATGGCTACTTAAGCTTCCCTGACATCTGGATTTTGCAATTGACAATCTTTGCTTGGCTGCACAGCAAAGTGACAATGAAAATACATTTAAACAAAAAGAAGGAAGAAAAAAATCTGGTTTAAACATTTCTGGTTTTTTGTTGTTATTGTCAGACAACACAAGCATGATGGTTCTACAACAACTTCACAATATAATGATCTAATCCTCTGAAACCAAAGCTCCAAAGGCTAAGTGATTATTTTTAAACTGCCTGCCAAGATCCCTGAGTATGATAATTAATGAACTTTAACATATGTGACAAAAATCCTAAATGAAGTAGAAGGGGTGCAGGGAGCATTAATGAGATGAAACTGATTTTTTGAAGTATGAGTTTTGAACCCTTCAATTTTATCTTTAATTATTAGTTTTAGGGGATAGCCTTGAGAAGTTCAGTGACATTCATGGTAGATTCGGAGGCGTGGGGAACTGTGGAGAGAGAGAATATCCCCTTAAGAGAGTTTTCAATGAAGTTGCCAATCTTGCAAGTCTTCTCTGTTTTTTGCAGACTCAGGCCCTAGAAAAAAAGAAATGGTGAAAAGCATGAGGAGATGAAACAGCTTGGGTGTACTTCACAAACAGAGTAGGCAGGAGAGGGAGGAACAGGATACAGCTGTTCTGATGCCTAAGCCCAAGGCACAACCCTTCAGGCCTTACTGACTCTTACCCTTCAGCACTCCCATTCGTATTTACAATGGAAATGTGATTGCAACAGTGATTAAAACCAAGTTATTTTGGGTAAGTTAGAGAAAGACTAATCGCAGAAATAAAAGATAGAGTAGTTCTTGCATGAACATGGCTGGGATTTTCCCTTCTTCCCTTCTTCCCTTCTTCCCTTCTTCCCTTCTTCCCTTCTTCCCTTCTTCCCTTCTTCCCTTCCTTCCTTCCTTCCTTCCTTCCTTCCTTCCTTCCTTCCTTCTTTCCTT
>VYXB01001938.1:575809-686468 GCA_013397135.1 Pachyramphus minor | reverse complement strand
CCCTTTCTTTTTTTCTCCTTTATATGTCTTTAAAGTAGTCCTCATGTAGAGGAGAATTTTATAGAAGAAAAAAACCAGTACTGATCTGACAAAAGAGATCTGTTACCTTCTGCAAACCTTTTTTTATCTGCTTAAATTGTGACTTATACTGATTCAGTACATGTGTGTACTACCTAGCTGATAAAGCATATGTTACCCAACCAAATAATCAGTATTTTAGATTGTCTTGTGTAGAGAGAGTGTTCCAGAAGGATGATGAAGGAGTGAAGTAGGGGCCCAGTGAAGCTGTGGAGTCTCCATCCTTCGAGCCCTTGAGAATTTTCCTGCTACCTGACTTATGGGGATGACCCTGCATTGAGTGCGATGTGGGAGCAGAGGACATCCAGAGGTCCCCTCCAATGTGTGCTGTTCAGGGGTCTTAGTCTGTGGAACTGGTGCTGCTGTGTTCACCCTGGATCTGGATTCAATTCCTCCTGAGGGAAGTGGAATTCCTTACACAGCATTTCATAGTAACCGCAGCAGATTTGGCTGTGTGTTTATGCTCGAGTCAGGAAACTGAAAAGTAAGTTTGAACAAAACTTCACAGTTTCAGAATCACCTTTCTCTTTTATCTATTTGCTTAAATAAAACCTGAAGAAAAAAATGACCTTTACTGCTGTTTTTCATTTGCTTTCATTAGAAAATGCAATCCTTCTGACTTGTAGAATTTGCTAATATTTAAAAGGATTCTAGACATAGCCCCTTAACAGAAGAAAAAATATTAGAGTTTTTAGAAGAGTCTGGAGAAGAAAATAATTTTCTAGTACCCTTAGTATTTTAGAAATCATTAAGACCAGAAGGATGATTTCTCTCAGAATCATTGTATATACTAAAGATGGGAACAATGCAAATATTTTGTTGTGTGTCCTATAAACTGATTCAGGCTGAAAATCAAGAATGCTATTTGCCTCTGAAAATACCTTTACTCTGAAAAATAAATTATACTTGAAATCATCACATTTTTCTTATCAAGACTAAAGATTTACATGTTCCTTCAGATTATTTTAGAGAATCAGAAGACATGAGAGTGAAATGAAAAACAGAAATGCAGTGGTGCACTAACAGTCATATTCCCTTGGAAAAGAAGCAAGTGCTGCTATTAAGGAAAAGTTGAAAAGAAAGGCAGAAAACGAGTCAAATTCTTTGTCATTCTTTGCTTGCCATCACATTTTGTCCAGTGAGAGACTTGAATCCTCAACGAGTATGCAATTACTACCGGCATTTGTACTCTTCTAGTGCCTGGAGGTCTCAGCCAGGGACGGGGCCCTATTGTGTATGCCCTGTACAAACACATTGAAGAGCTCATTGTAAAGCTCTTCTAAAGCAATAGCTAAGCAGAATATGAGAAACAACTGAAGAGCAGATGAGGGGTGGTGCGCGGTCGGAGGGAGGTGATTGTGATCACAGCTGAAGCAGCAGTCGGTGCAGCCACAGACTAATCATTGCTGAAGGGCTTTTTGGCATTTAATCTATGCAGCCAACGTTGGCTTATATAGCCGCCAGCACTGCAGTAAGTGAACATCTTTAATATGTTTATCTTCGCTCTCCCTCCCTGTGACAGGAAAGCATTAGCCTCGTTTAAGGCAGAGTTCACATACTTAGCTCAGTTGGGGCACTCTGTCCTTGCAGGAGCACCCCAGGCAGATTCCCTTCCTCTTCCCTCCGTCCTGGCCACACTGGGGCTGTCCAGAGCTCCCAGACTACCTACCAGCAGGGAAACCTCTGCATGACCCCACATCCTGAAGTGTTTCAAGCCCTGATCTCACAACCCCACCAGCACCTTTCCCTCAGGGTTGAGGAGGAGGGGCCCAACTGGGATCTTGGCCGTAGAGTTCAGGTTCTGTGCGCTGACTGGGGCAGCCCAAACACCAGCAGACCTCAGCTCAAGTTGACTAACCCCATCTCTTTGCACACTTCCACCATGATGTGGTATTTAGAGAGCAAAGGCAGTAGTAAAACCTTATGACTTCCTGTATTTTCCCCTTCCCTTGTCCTATCTCAGATTGCATTTGAGAAAATGTAAGTATATATACCTTCATATCAATTGTCCCAAATGTTGTGCTTTTTTGTTGTTTTGGGGTTTGTTTGGGTTTTGCATTTTTTGTGTGTGTGGAGTTTTTTTATTTATTTTTGTTTTGATTTCTTTGGTTGTTTTTTTTTTAATAACTGTCAAAACCCTACAAAGCTTGATAAACCAGGCTGGATTTGCAAGAACAGGTAGAACATGAACCCAGCATCACCTCAAGGTCTCACAATAATTTCCAGTGCTTACTATTTCAAAACACAACTGTGTGAAATTCTAGTGAATAATATACTAGATAGGGATTCAGCTGCTGAAATACTCTTCAGTTTAATTTTGCCTGCCTCCTTTCAATTTTAATAACTGATTATCTTCCTAAATATACAATGCAGATTAATTGTCTCTATGGTTTAACTACAAAAACCAGCGGTGAAATCAATACCCTTTATCCAATTTATTAGGCATGCATGACATTTAGGTAATTAGAAAGCAAAACATAAGAATCAAAAGAGCAGAATAGTATATTATTAACAGTAAAAGGGACTCTTTTCTTTCCCAAGTGAAGTGGTATTAAAATAGCTTGAAAAAGATAAAAATAGAAAGTTTGGCAGATGCATTTTGCCCTTTGTGTGCTGTTGAATCCCTGTGCTTTCAAGGACATTTAAAAGGTTTACTGTCATAATTTAAGACTCTTATTCCACACTGAATAGGAAAACAAACACCAAAACAATTTGGAAAACTTTATGCTAATAAATAAGACAAAGGAATTTTTGCCCTTGAAGTCTGCAGCCATGTATTATTCCCACCAAAACTCAAAGTCCAAGTGTAGCCATTTGGGGATCTCTGCCTTTCCCTTCAACTCCTAACTGTCTGCTTAAAACTATTTTAACACCCGTTTTACACATGGGTATATTGAACCTTCTATAGCCATTGGCTCCTGATGGATAGTGTTTTTTCATTATCCACTCCTAGCATTTGCCAAATCCCCAGCTATCAAGGCCACAGGTGAGCTGATGGTTTGTTGCATTGCTCTGACAGCTCCTCGTGTGACTCAACCACCCATGCCTAATGCTGAAAAGTAAAATACCACTGAGTAACAAAATAAAGAAAACTGTGTCCCTTGACTGGGCCTCCTTGTTTTTTTTTCATTTTATCTTCCCGTGCTCCTTTCCCTCATAGCCCACTGTACAGAGGGTTATTGTGTGCGAAATAGAGCGTGTCGGTCTGATTATATAAAACCACATGTGCCTGTCACCAGCTTTGTCACTGGCATGTGGCACCTCCAAGTCTTTATTAATTAGGGTTAGTGCATGTGTGGAGTACTCCTGCTGTCCAACAAGACCACAGGTTTCACCCAGTTGTTCATGTCTAGTACTCAGACCCTCAGCGAACAGCTCTGGAAAGCTGTTGCTGCTCCAGGTGGTTATGTGAGTTTCTACTCAGTTTTTTGCCTATCTGCACACACAGCTGATCTCACTGCATTGCATTTCATCTTCTGGAAGACTACCAAAACTTTCTGCGTTATGTTGGCCAGAGAACTGGAGGCCAGGACACAAGTGTTGCTGTGTCCTATACTGGCTAGATTTCTAGGAGTGATGTTTGTATAAGGAAATATATTTCATTGGATAAGCATCAAACTGCATTTTGGTTTCACTTTCTGCACTCCATTCAACAAACTGGGAGTTTTGTTTGGACTTGCTCAAAGCACGAGAAGTAAATAACTTCTCTGCTTGTTGCCCCAGCTTATGTTTGCCAGAGAGGACATATCCCTAACACCCGACATTTGTGTGTGCCAGCCCTCACATTGGCCCTAAGCATCTTGGCAGAGATACTACCAGCTTATGTCTGTGATATTTCTGCAAACACAGAGCCTTCAAAAGTCTCTGCATATTTGGCTTTACTTGGATTTGCTTCCTTCATGGAGGGGGAGTAACCTGGATTTGCCTTTTTCACCTCAGTGCACTTTGCACTCAAAATACCAGGCAAAGGTAGTAGGTTAGAATAACTCCTCCCTCACAACCATGCAAACACACACATTTGCATTTATTGAGCAAGATTTGATGCCAGGATATCAGCCAGACTACTAAAAGCAGGTAAACAAGCAGAGCAAACACAGGTGCAGTCCTAGGTTTGCTTGATAAGTGGGTATCTTTCTAATTGCCCTCTGTTAGCTAGAACACATAAGAGGCTCTACAGCCTTTAAAAATTGGAGGCTTAGGATCTCTGCTAACCCAGAGACTGTGCAATCTTTCTTCCTGATGTATCAGAATATCTTTGGAGTTTGAATTTCAGGTGGAAGTGGGTATTCCTGACAGTTCCCTTCAGAAGGCAGACCAGCCCTTTGGGTACTGAGCGGTACATAATCACTCACATAATCATTTGGGCAGATGCCAGTTGTTACTAATGAGTCTGAGAGAGTGAAAGCTGAAAAACTTCATCTCCTTTCTTTTGAGCTTGCTGAACCCATGACTGCCTCCGCTCTGCACCTGGGTAGGGCCTTTTGTCCTGATTATTGGTATATTCGGAGTAGCAGCTCAGGCACTGGTGACACAGGATCACTACAAAGGCTGAGGGTGAGGCTCTGTTGTAAATTTTTTTACAAAGAAAGCAGACAGAAGCCTAGTATGAACTTTTTGAAAGACCGTGTTCTGCTTCTCTAAGTTTTTTTGTGGTTTTTTTTTTTTTTTACTTCTGTAACATTGCCACCAGTGGTCAAATGTAATTGTGTAACTACTGACTCATTTCTGTCAGGTTACTCTTTAATGTCTCTGTTTTTCAGCTGGTACTATTCTGAAAGTAAAATTCTATCTACCTGTTCAGAAGAAAAAAGATCCCCAAGATTCGCAGGTGAATGATGGATGAATTGATTTTCAAATTCTTAGCTTACAAGTGCAAATGACTTTTAATGAAGCTTAAATCCATTTTTCCTCTTCTGCTTTCCACTCACTCTTCCTAGAATCAAGCAGCTGGCCACATGTGTTCCTTATCATTTTTTTGTGTCTGCTGTTTACAAAGCTACAAACCTGAGGGCTGGCTATATTACAAATATCTTAACCATTACAGAGAACAAATCTAAAACGTCTTGGTGAGCATGTTTAGTAGAGTTCAGAGGAAGTTTTGGAACCACCTGCTGTACTTAGAATCCAGAAGCCAAACATGTGATCGATTCACTAGTCATGCTGAAATATGTACTCCAAAACTGTACTCCAGTTTTGCAGATGTATGTCATTTGATACAACACAAAATCTTTCAGTGCAGAACCTTATCTAATTAAGTCATACACAGTGGTCAAATTATGGGAATACCAAGGCTCTTCATCCAATATAACACTAATATTAGGAGTAGGCAGAATTCTGATCATTCATTATTAAAAATATTTAATCACAATAAATACTCCAGTTTGTGAATCACAACCAAATCTTTCTTTTCCCCCCAAAGTCTCAAATGCACGATGGAGGTAATAATGTTAACTATTGTACCCACATGAGGTACTGCATGACTCTTATGTCTTTTTAGACACCTGTCCAAACTCAGGGGAAGCTCCATACACTACAGAGCAGTTCAAAACTCTTTTTCCTTTCAAGTTAAAGAGACTGTCATTTTTTCATGACCAGACAACACGTGCCATTTCAGGTGGATGGCACTGGAAGCTAAATCATGGTTTCAGCTGCCTGAAACAGTGAGTTTCCTGCAGCAGAAAGCAATAGGTTGTGTCAACAGAACGAGCCTAACCAGTCTTGGCAACCTCAGCTGCTTATTGATGCAACTCTATTGCTAGTCAATGAAGGTTAAACTTGTTTGTGAACACTGCAGTGTCATACTCCTAGAGCACCACTGGGCTGTAATTCAGGTACTTACCCTCTAAGAAGTACAGAACTTTAAAATAATCAAGTCTTCTCTTGTGTGAAAGAAAAACACATTTTGCTACTTAGCCACTGGAACCATGCACTCTCCTGCTCAGCTTGGCAGCAACAATAAGTGGTTTTCTAAGACACATAGAAAACTCAATTAATTTCATTTTAAGTATTCATACAATTTGCTCTTGTTCTTTCTGGATTTTGAAATAGATTCTCTAAATTGTCAGCGAAACACAATCTTCAGGCATGTCATAACGAGACTTTCTTGTTATCTAAGAGGTAACATGCTCTTAGTGATTCTTTCATTCAGGTATTTTATCAAGACTGAATATTTATAAGCTCTTATATATCTCAGCAAAAAGAAAAAGTGAAAGGGTACCAGTCATTTGATCTCACTTTAGCCTTAATTACATAGTGATCCTTTATAGTGGTTATTCCCTAGGACAGGTTGCTGCTCAACATTTATCAGATTCGGAATGAAACATCACTGCAACCCATAAAAATGTTTATTTACATTTCAGAGACAAAATATCCTTTCCACATAGCAGTCATACAGGAAATTTTTGCTTTGTTTAGACATTTTGGAGGCCCGTGTTGATGAAGATACTGAGAAAGGAAATGCATTAGATTAGGCTGTGGTCTGCTAAAGATCTGCGTTCCAGTTTTTCAAACACTGTTTGCAGTGTCTCTTTTAAATATGTGGCTCAAACATTCTGATACAAGTGGGTGTTAAAAAGCTGGACCCCAATTTGAAAATTAGAAATGCTGAACAAGATAAGCTTATTGTACAATCCAGGCACTGCCAGTGGCACAATAATGTTTAAATTTGAGCTGCTTGTAGATGTCATGATTTTTTCTGTTTATTTGTTGTATTTTCTTTGGTTGTAAGAGTGTGTGAGCATGCAGAAAACAGTGATTTTGTAGATCAGATTTGCTTTTGTTTCTTAACAGGTTGGGAAATACACACTGTGACTTTAGGTAGAAATCTTTTTCTTTATTTTTTGTTTTGATTAATCTAAAAGTAATTAACATTTTCAGCTATGTAAAACATCCCTTTGTTTGAAGATGTGTTACACAGCAGCTTTAACATTTACAGCTATTAATTTCATAGTCTGGATGGGACTAAATTACTAAAACTGGAAAGTGTCTCTGGATTTTTTTTTCACAGCATGTCCTTGTTTGTTGTTGACTTTACAACAACAAAAAAAGTTTTCTTTCCCTTTTTGGAAAGGAGAACTTGGTCAATTCTCTCTTTTGGTCTTTCACAGAAGAAAGACAGTATTCAACTTTTGTGGCAGCTTGTTTGCTTTTGCATATGCCTGTAGCTTGTTTTTCTAATAAGTAAATGTTGTTGTTCTTTTGGTTTTGCTTAGAGGAGCAGAGTTGGAAAATCCCCTTATTTTATAGAGCAAGTTCTCAGCTTCATGGGACTTCCATGTAAACTCTGTGGGAGTATGACAAAGACAGAGAATGGTCTCTGTCTTTCTAAGTTAAATGTGTTATGGAAAGTCCAAAAGAATTGGTTTCCTACCAACCGACAACTCCCACACACCCCTCAGCCCCCAGTCTGTATTTCCCCCTCTTTGTGCAGAATTACCTCTGAAAGGTGGTAATTTACAAATGCTTAGCAAGCCAGTGTCCCCCGATGGTGCCGAACAATTTACTTTACATATGCAATTCCTACACCCTAATGAAAGGTTCTCCTTCTTTTACTTACATTTTTTTGTGTTTGTTTTTTTGTTTGGTTGGTTTTTTTAGAATTTCTGCCTCCTTTTCTTTCCTTCATTTTATTTCCAATTAAAAGGCCACTTTTTCTTCTAGACAGGAGAGATACTTGTCAGATCAGGTCTTTTAGGCAAGTGTTGTGTTGAGCAGGGAAACCATAGTGTAAGGGTAGTGTAAAGCATGAAAAGTCTTGCTTTTTGAAGGAAAGGTGTTAGGTCAGGCCTTGTGCTCCTTTGAAAGTCATTGAAGGCTCCTGAGCAGGGAACTGTGGCTGTGAAGTGGTGACTGAGTGGCCACAGTGTCTGCTCCTTCCAGGGGTTACAAAGTACTGGGTTGCAATAAGCACATCAAAGCCACAGCACTGGTGTGACCATTTAGCACTCCAGTCTTGTGTGATCTAACTCTGTTTTTCTAGATATTACCAGATGCTCTGTCAATTTGCAGAGAAATCAAACTGTCTTTATTTTACATAAGCTTCTGCAGGATGAAGAATTTCTCCCTAATATGAAATTATTAAAATTAATTTAGTCATCTTTGCCTTCACTAAAAATAACAATTTTTGTAACTTATTCATTGGGGGGGAAAAAAGCGCAGTTTTGGTGACTAATGTTGATTGTACTATGAGGTTTTCAGCAGATAATTATATTTAAATACGTGGGTTTAAAACTGAATAATTGAAGCAAAGTAATGCAAACTAATGAAGTTATTTCTAGACGGAAGTAATTTTTTTGTTTGGTTACTGTGGCAGTTGTTTCTTGAGAACATATTTTAAATTGTGACCCTAAGTAAAGACAAATAATAGAAAAAAGGTGAGAAATTAAGACCGAGCTTATTTTTTGGAATTCCAATGCAGTTTTAAACAGGTCCAAAAGAAGAATCAGGCCTTTTGTCTTCACATCAAAGCACCTTTTGAACCTGATTTTTCACTTTACAAAAGAAGGTTTTGATATGCCTTGTAGGATTACAAATAGCAAAGATGAAAAGGTGTGCACCTCAGCCTCTATAATTGCTGTCTATGAACAGATGTGTATTCTGGAGCTCAAGCATTTTGGACAGTGACCATATTAAACTTCTCCCCTCGAATCAGTTCACTGAAGAATATAAAAGACAAGTCAGTTACTGTGGAGTGATTAAGGCCACGCAGGGCAGGCTCTGTGTACAATGATCAGTGCCCACCTCAGGACACCAATTCCCCTGTTTGCACCAGAGCTCTGTGACAGTTCAGCTGCATCAGAAAATGATGCAGAATGAACGTAATGAAGAACAAAAGAAATGGGGTCTCCTTCTTGTGTTAAAGCAGAGCAGCAAGTGGTAGGAATCACTCTGCCTTGCTTTGGTTGTGAGCAAAAACAGGCTCTGGAAAACAATTGTTCAAGAAATTGAGAAAACTTTCCATGCACAGTTAATAATTTTTATTTTGGTTTGTATATTTGGTTGTTCTTTGTCCTTCATGTATACTTAGAGATATTTTCACCAAAACCTGAGAAACTAACAAAGTGCTTATGCTCTTTGGATTTGAAAGATGAGTACAATATGTGTAAGATATTGACTTAACCCACAGAAGCTCACACATTTTAAGTTGTTCCAGACTGAAGATCTTTTCACAATGTCCCTGCTTTCAGTTCAGGCTTTCATTGCAAGGAGTTTGGTGAATCAAATAAAAACATTTATGATTCTAATAAAACACTGAAGCTGAAAAGAAAAAAGCATCCAGAAGCCAATGCAAGTAAGACCAAGGTGATGTTGATTTTTTGTCATACAATGAGCTTGCAAATACAACCCTCTGTGGCCACACTGTAAGAACAAATAAAAAAAATCACCGAAAATTGTTAAAAGCAAAATGAGATCTACAGAATTAATGGAATTATGCCCAGAGTTAGGTGAAATCAAGGGTTTAGGCAATCTAGGCTAAATAACGCTGAAGAGTCATGGGTTGAATGTCAGTCAGTCATTACATATTAGTTCCAGTACATCTGCCTCAAGAGATGCATCCATCCAGACACCCTTCAAAAACTGAGTGAAGATTTTAAGTTTTCCCTTCTGCAAAGAGAAAAGAAAGTTCACTTCCCCCCCCCTCCCCGCTCCCCAAAAAGGTTTTTAAGTTTCTAAAGCTCCAAGGGCCGTTACAATCATTAACTCTCACAAGACTCAATGGAGGCCGGCAGTGTAATACAAAGTGTATAGAAAAATTGTGGCATGCACTTACAGGCTAAACTGTGGAATGGTTTGAACTTGTGACACTGCCTGTGTCTATACTAATCCAGTCCCAGTGCTTGTGGGAGGCTTGCCTTGAAATCTGCCTTTCCCAGGGCTCAGGAATCCTATCTGTCTTTGTGGCAGGTGCCATTAGGGCTCTTTTACAAAGAAAACCAGAGTTCAGAGGGTGGATGGGACAGCTTGAGGTCCCAAACCCTTTACCACTCCATACAACTGCTTCAGGTTTTCGATATTGCTGAAAAGTCCTCTATATGTCAATGTTTTCTATAATAATTATAGGAAATCCTCTACAGAGCTGGCCCTGGGATGCTTTAGATGTCATCTCCTGTGGCCAGGCACCAATTTTGGCTCTGACAGCCTTTCTGGAGCATTAATTTCAGCAATGTAGATGTATTCATAAGGCTATATTTTCAGAGGGAGTGAGCACAAAACGTGTCAGAAACACCCAAAAAATTGGAACAAAAATATATGCTCCTGTCTGAACTGCTAGAAGATAGCAAAGATGTAAAATAGAAAGTTCTGTTTGGTGCAGTTCTTAGGAAAATGTGGTAATAAGAAATATACCAAATAACTGTGCATTAATGGAAGGCCAATAGCTTTTTAAAATTTTGGTTACACCAAAAAAGTTTTTCTGTTTTGATGTCCACAGCAAACAGGTATATAAATGAGGAAGAAAAATCTTTAGTAAAAAGAAAATAAAACCTAATGTTCTACTTGCAATAAAGGTTCATAATATTTTGTATTCCTCACATTTTTTGCTTGTGTTCCTTATGGACATACAGTTAATGTTACAGGGGTTTTTATATATCTCTTTGAATAATAACTCTTCTCAAATGTGAGCTATGATATTGATATCCCCTGCAGAAAAGCACAAACCTGATAGTTTTACTGTTGCATTGTAAAATATTGCAGGGCTAACCAGGTTTATTATTCACTTTGGAAGGTAAATACCCAGGTGTATCCAGCTTTCTTTTTCTTTTCTGCCAGTCTTGGGGTTTTTTACAAAAATTAAAAATTTGATTTTTAAATAGGTTTCCTCGTGGAGCATGTTCTAGGTTGCTGATTAAATTCAGAGAGAAGAAAATTTGTTTAACACACAGTAAACAGGCACTATTTGAAATCTGAAGGGTAAGAAGGTATGGCAATTCCTGGAAAATCTTCAAGCAGGAAATCTTGTGCCTGTCTCAACAGTTTGAATGGTCAAAAGGAGAATAGATTTTTTCTGTGTATAAAATTGAGTACTTGAAGCTAAAGAAGTTTCTAAATTGTACTTGGTTGAGTCTAGCATAGGAAATAGCTGTTTTTTTCAAATATCTGATATAGGCACTGCCTGAGAATGTAACTGAGCAATGAAGTCATTGTCTATAAGCTTTTTTTGGATGATGCTCAGACTACTCTGAGCTTACATAAATCTCTCAATGGTGAGTGTTTTAAGATGAAAAGCTAAAACCCCTGCATGTCTAGATAGTCTTTAAAACAGGATTCCTTAAGATTTTGGACACCAGAAGATTTTACCAGTCCATCACCAAACCACAGTTATCTATAGCCACTGCTGAAGGAGTTTGAACACCGTTGCTCTCTGATCAACAGGCCATGAAAGCTAAATAATTTGCTCCACTTATTCTAACATCCAGTTAAGTAATTTATTTTCCTTCTGACCTTCCTTCCTTTCACTGGAGTTTCTAATTCCTTTTCATAACAACCAGAAGATACTGAGGCAGTTATAAATGACTGAACAGCTCTCACAACACATTTGAGAGTTTAGAGACAAGTCATGCTGCCAGTGGGACTAGCTGGCTTACAATTTTTGGCAGTAGAGTAGGATTTTTGACAGTGAAGAAGGATTGTGTTGTGACAGGAGGAGTCTGGAGCTGTCTTGACATATAGGTCTTTCCTAATCAAACCTCTGCTGACTTCCAAGTACCTGCACCAGGGGCGGATAAATCCCAGTGCTGCTCCCTCTAAAGGGATGGAGGAGTGAGTGATGTGGGCAAGGCAAGGTGTGAGTGAGTACAGTTTGTCCACTTCTGACTGGTCAATACCCATGTGTGGCCTTTTCTCAGGTGCAGCAAAGACCTCCCAGCTTTGGTTCATATTCTGTGCTGCACCAGCTGTAGCAGACACCTCTGATAACAGTGTTTTCTGTCTGTCTTGGTCTTCTGTCACACAATAGGAGGGATCTGCTGACAGAGATAACTGCCTCCCTCTCTTCTCTCTTTCTTCATGAACTACAGGAGGACTGCGGATTAGCAGCTGTGAGGTGAAGCCTCCCTTGAAAATCCACAGGAGGATCAGAAAAGTGGACCGAATCTGCCCCCGTCTCTTCAGGCAATGCTTCAGAAGGAACAAATAAAAAAAAGAAAAAGAAAGAAGGTAGTTCTTGAAAGGAAAGAAAATCTATTTCCTGGCACCTCCAAGGGGCAAGGCTGCTGTACTGTTTTCCTGCTGCTTGGAACTAGCCTGTGGCTTGTTAAGTGTGCTGGTTTTCAACATACTGCTGATTTTTGCATGGTAGCAGTTCTAAATGTTATTGTAAAATACCTCATATTCTCTATGCAATATATTGGCAACTAGTGTGTGCCAAGCAGAGTTTAGGGAGGAGCAGGTGCTTAGGAGTTACAGACCTTTACTTCTGGATAACAAAGTCCTTTATTTGATAGGGATTCTTAATCTTACTGGACCTCAGTTCCCAACTCTGTAAAGAAAGGATAAACCCAGCATGTTAATACATGATCACTAATCATGGAAACAATACCTTTTGCATCCTACATAAGGCAAAGCTCCCTAGAAAGATCACCACTGGTTTTGGAAAGTTAAATTACAGCCCTCACCATAAGCATTTATTACTGAACCAATGATTATGTTCATAGAAGTCATAACCATTTAGGTATGAAGACCTGTTGCCAAAATGTTGATGCTACCCTTATTGTTGTGTGACCTTTCCTGTGTTTCCAAGAAAGCTTTGCTGTGCTGAGAAGAATCTCCTGACCTAAGCTTTTAAAAAGATTGGCAGACTGTTCTGAGTAGGAGGCTGCATGAGAGCAAAGGATAAATATTTGCAATACAATGGAGATAAAGAGGAGGCTGGAAATGTTACTGAAGCATCAAGGCTTTACTTTACTTTTGAATTTGGGTAAGCGCCAAGAGGACTAAATCAGCACACTGGAAAATGCAAGAATGAACTCTCTTGAAAGAAAAAGATAAGCTACTAGAATCAGGAGTACAAATTTTACCCTGAATATGACTCTTGGAATATTTTCTCATCTGAACCTGAAGTAATACTATTGGAAAAAAGTATTGTGTTTTTATTTCCAGCCCATATATATATCTGCCTTTATAATTTACATAAGTATTGTAGTGGAATATTAACTTCTGTTATTTATGAATCTATTGAACTTTGCAAGGATGTGCTGACAGCTGAAGGATTATAATTTTAAAGGCAGTTCAGTTCACACCATAAATATTCTAAAAGGTCACATACTACCTTACAGTATCATCTGAAGGAGAAGGAGCTTAAAGTCAGAGTGGTTTCTGTCAACTCAGAAAAACTTTCATCAACATTATCATTCTAGAAGTCAACATGTGCCAAGTTATCACCCTGTGGGAATAGTTTTGCACACATTTTTGTGAAATGTTGTGCTCCCTCAGGTATGGTGTTACTCTGTGGAGTCCCTTCTCTTGATTCTTACAGGACCTCTTCACTCTGGGGTTAAAGAACAGAGCTGTGACCAGGATACCCTTCACACAACATGGATATTGCAATATCACAATCTATGGATTCTTAACATCTTTATTTCACGTGCCTACCTACACTTGAAGTACCATAAATAAAAAAGGCAACTAGGTCAGCTTTACATTTGTAGGGTGAGGAATCCAAAATATGGATGCAATGAAACTCACTGTTTGCCTGAAAATCTTATGCTGTGTGAAGAAAGATAAGCCTGTACAGCAGCTCAGTATAACTAGTTAAGATATGAATTGTTTCCCCTGAATAGAGATCACCACACCAGCGAGCATCACACCATTGTATCATTGGAAAAACTTCCTAGGCCTTGGTAAAATATTCACAGGCAAAATTGGAAATAGTCTGTACAAGTCCACTGACTAGAGTATCATATTTTATCATAGAATCATAGAACCATAGAATATCCTGAGTTGGAAGGGACTCAGAGTGATCATCAAAGTCCAACTCCTGGACAGGACCATCCTCAGGAATCACACCATGTGCCTGAGAGCATCATCCAAAACCTTCTTAAATTCTGTCAGGTTTCGTGCTCTGACCACTTCCCTGGGGAGCCTGTTCCAGTGCCCAACCTTCCCTAATATCCAACCTAAACACCCCCAACACAGCTTCATGCCATTAGTAATTGCTAATTTCTTGTTTCTTGATAATCCAAATGGCAAACGATGACTTATAATTTATATTTACCTGTTTGCAAGAGAGAGGAAAAAATCACTTATTAAATTGCTGTATTAAAATGAATGGATAGGTCACACTGAAAAAGCTGAAATATTTCATTGCATTAAAAAGGGTGCCTGTAAAATTTCTTGTTAACTCAGTTTTATACAATTGTGTTATCTGCCACATTAAAAAGTATTAGGACAGATTTACAAGGACTTTTCATCATAAAGATGCGAAGGAGACTGACAAATCTAAAGTGATGCACTTTGGGTGGATTATTAAGTTTTCCTAAGAGAGTTTAGAACAGTGTGCTACATTCCCATATATTGTCAGCAACGAGGAATAAGGCACGATGTCTTTATGAGTCATGTGCAGACAGATTCTTGTTCCCCACTGCTTGAGTGAGAGCCAGAAAAGACCCTATTTTTTATTTAAGCAGTTCCTGAATGTGTCTCCCACTGCATCACTATTTCATATGGCTTAAAGGACTGGTCTGCTGGTGCAGAACAAAGCAGTAGATCAGCCTTTAGTGGCTGCTGACAGTCTGTATGCTGCTGGGTAGCAGGTGCTAACAGAGCAGGCATCAATTTGAGAACCTATTTTATACTGTCTGGCTTAATACAAACTCACCTATTCAAATATGGAGAGCTGAAGTATTCATATTCTTGAAAAAGTTGATAAAGTTATTTGTAAGGAGCTAAATTGCATTATTATTATTTTAGTACATCATGCTAAAGACAAATTATTTTTGGTTTTTAGCAGCAGAACACGTGCACATCAGTTACAGATTGCAAGGGTTCTGGTTTTGGGTTAATTAAAATGCTATAAACCTTCCAAGAAATAAAAAAAAAAAAAAAAAGAAGGAAGCCTGTGGCTCTCATTTTTTCATGCTCATAATTGAAAATAAGCCCAAGCAATCAATGGGCTCTCAGAGGTGATGGCATAAACTATTTGGGGTAAGGGAACAGCAAAGAGAAATACAGGACAGTCCAAGTGAAACTCCAAAGGAACTTAGGTAAATAAGCTCAAGAAATCGAGATGGATCCACAATATCAGATTACTGTACTTTAACATTTTCTTTCCTCCAGGAAACAGTGTGATACAAGCCCAGAGTCCCTGTTGAAAATGTGCACTTACTGACTCCTCTTAACTATTTCAGAATCAGAATTACACCCACCAAGTTCAATGAGACTACCTGTTAGATAAAGGATGACAAATCTGGTCTTAAAGTGGTAGACTCCCTTGATGTGTGTGCATCCTAATTCTCAATGACATTTAAGTGAGTGAAACATATGTCCAGAGAGAATAAAATGCCAAAATGTGGTGCTTTGCCAAGTTGCCACAGTTGGAAGCTTTAAGTAAATTTCCATGTGTTTGTTAATAAATCCTCCATTTTGAATAAAATACTATTTCATTTTTAGAGTAGATTTAGAGTGAAGTCCTCAAGGCTAAGTGACACCTTGCTTTTTTTTTTTTTTAAACACCTTTGAAATACAGTGATTTCTTTACTTTTCTTCTAGATATCTGCAAGAAATGTGAATTTTCTGGTAGCTAACTTATTTGTTATACAGATGTACATTGCTAAAATCTCAGAGGCAAATATCAGTTCAAAGGTCTTAAAAGTTTATTGCTAGAAGTAGAAATGAACTTGGTTAATTGTTAAACAATGGACAATTTCCTGGGTGATTCAATACATCACAGGAGTTAGGTAGCCCTGATTAAGAACTCGGAAATAATTGAACAGGATAGGTTACAAAAGCAAGCTTAAAATGCTAAAAACACAAGAGAGGGATTCACTTGGCATACAGAATATTGTCTTTAAATTTCATTATAGGGGTTTTTTTTTGTATCAATTTATAGCATTTTTCAAAGCTTGCTGAAGATACTGAAAATACAGTGAGATGGCAGCTAATATCTGGAATTAAAATATGATTCTATAATTATTTAATTTTTCAGTAGTCAAGAGAGAGCTCTATGCACTCTAATTAAAATTTAATACTGTAAAACAACAACAAACACTTTTAATTAGTATTAGATTGCTCCATAGTACTAGTTAACATACCACCAGCTCCTTCACATCCTTGAGAAGTGATTCTGTGATGCAGTTCACATAGCACAGCAAGCCCTGAGCTAACAATGTTGCTGCTGTTTCACCTGTCAGAAACCTTGTACAAATCAGGGGGGTCTGTAATGACTATACAAGAAAGTCACAATATTTGAAAATTGACACTACACTTTTCTCAGCTAAAAAATCCGTTCTCATGTGCATCTATTAACCTCTAAATCTGAGTCTTCCATCAGCTCAGTCTGGAAAATTCATCTGATGGGTACCTGGGATGATAAGGAGAGCCACAGCAGCTCTCAGCAGGGACTGTGCTCTTTGAGCAGCTGCTTGCAGATGTTCAGAGAAGATGTAAATATACAGTTTATATCACCAGAATATTCTCAGTCTCCTGCACTGTGACTCAAGAGCTTCCTATTTATTAAAGTAACCAGAATCCAAATTCGTGCCTGGATGTTGGCCAAATCATTCAGTAGTCTGAATGAAATATTCTTCATGTCTTGCCCCTTTCAAATGGAGAGCAGTGGAGCTCCCAGTCTCTGAGGCAAATGCCACTGTCCTACGAACTTTTCCTGCTGTCACTACATTCTTGAGGTCACTCCCTGCTTTGCTTTTAGGGACCAGTATGAATTTTTTGTGACTATTGGCTTCTAACAACAGGTTCCTTCCCCTTTTCACTAGCAATATTTCTAACAATAAGCAGTTGTTGTATTTTCTATCCAGGAGCTATCTTTATAGTTCCCCAGGTTAGACACTGCCTCTGTTCCTTGATGAAAAACATTGAAGTTGCAAGGAAAATTACTGTAAAGGAGTGGAAGGTTGGAATGGTTTGCTTACCAGTTGTTTTTATAAACCTTGAAAATCTGCAGCATCTCAGACCAAGTGAAGGCTCATTCTGACATAAATCTGAGTATTTATCTGCAGAAGCTTATAGAAAGTAATTGTAACCAATTTAGTTACAGAAAGAAAATCAAAGTCTTTGAAGAGTCACACTGGCATTTTTTTTTTTGTTTGATATAGCATGGCTACTATAGGGATTTAAAAATCTCTTGTAAACTAGAAAACTTCTTAAATGTAAATAGATTAATTACCATTTCCAATTTGTCCAAATATCCCATTAAAAATGTTTTATTTTAAACATATGGGATCACTTCTGAGCTCCACATATATTTTCTTTTGATATCTTTGCCAATATCAATCTTATTAGCATTTAATTCACCAATATGACTGCAAAAAGCTGGATGCTTCTATTATTGAAGGAGATGTTAGTAAATGTAGTAGATCCAGAAGCTCCTTGTAAAATCTATGTAGTCAATGAGCAGATGAAAGACAGTTTTATCAAACACAGATTAAGTCATTAATCAAAATAAAGTTAAAAATACTTGCTGCTTTTAATGTACACAATGAGTGAAGACTGATGGAGTTCTAGCAACTTGTTCTTAAAAAATATTAGCAATATACTGCTTATATGGTAAAAAACATTACTTCTTGCTTGCACCTTGCTTTTGTTGGGTTGTCAGGTGGCTTTCCCCATACACAGAGATAACCACGATACCTCACTCTTCGTGTTCATGCCTCGGGGAAGGGTGACCTGTTCTCTTGGCTGACAGTCTCAGATAACAGTTTGAGCCAAGAAAACAGCAGCAGTTGGGATGTTTTCTGCAGAGGAACCAGCTGATGTCCCAGAGAGGACACTGAACAGACTGATCAGAGCAAACACACACCCCAGAGGATACATTTCCTTCAGGAAGCCCATCCCTGGCAAATGACACAAGACTACACATGGGATTGACTGATTATGGATTAAATATTTAAGAATTTTTTTCGGGTTTGCTCCTAACCTGAGATGAAACCACTCCAGAGCAACCTACTCTGAATTAAAACACATAATACTGAGTATTCTGGTTTTCTCCACAGCCTTACATAAGACCATACTAGCTTTTAAGTAATTTAAGGCTCAATTTGTAAAATATTAACACATAAATAAATATTTATTTATTTTTTAAAATGATCTCAAGTGCCAAAAAGGTTTTGATTTCAAATAAGGACTTTCACAAAGTTCAGGGTTGTCAGAATCAACAGTTTTGGTTCAAGCCATTCTAATAATGGCTATTTACAGAACAGATGGAGTGAACTCACAAAAAGAGCTTTCAAGCCAAACTGTGGCAATACATTTCTAGAAAGTAGCTAGTTTGTCCTCAGTTGTCAGCTTCTCACTATGATCTAAAAGGTTTCAACAGCAGTGATTTGTAGCACTCTTCATCTTCATTGAGGTTTCAAATTTGAGTTTCAAACCTAAATAATAATGTACCCCACTGCAAATATTCATATAATCTTTTCCTTCTCCAGTGACCTGATCTGCAGAGCTACAGGAGAAAAATCCCTACTGTTCAGCTCTAAATATAAATCCTGCATGAAACAGATGTCTTCCCTTTATCTTTTCCATTGCTTTGTTATTGCATTTAATGATCTGCCTATGACTTCCCTTATTTTCTTTCTTTTAATAACTAAGGAAGAGCAGGCAAATCCACTGTAATACACTCATCTCCTTGAAGTCTCCCACTTGATAATTATAGATAAAATGATGTTAAAGAATATAAAGACCCCACAAGTTTAAGGGAGCAAATGTGCAATGTATCTGTAAAATTATGCTCCATTGTACCTCGCTGTTTATTATAACACTCCTTCTCAGAATGTCATACAAGAACCCCGAGACACCAATTGGAGTCAAATTTTATTATTATCATTTTATGATATAACTCCTGCATATTGCTGGAGCTATTTTCAACATCGAATATTTTCAGGTTCAAAATATTATTTAAAGAAAAAAGACATCCATCTAGGATGTATATCTCCTTTTCCAGTGCTCATCTCTTTAATAACTGGATTCATATACTCTCCAGGTCTGATTTTCAAAAGAATTGAAAGAGCAAGGTAGGAAGCTGAATGTCCTACTTTCCTTCAAATTCCTGTTATTTCCTTAGTTTTGTTGAAATTGTCATCATATCCTACGGAGACTTTCAAGGTGTTGCCTTCACTATCAATGTCAAAATTCACCACATATCAGACAATTATCTCCCGACTCTACTTGTTCTGTGTGACTGTGGGTTCCACAGTAGCAAATCAGACTTCATCCTTCAGAAAGGTCCCCTGCTTGTGTTAGTACTGGACTTGAAAAGTTTTTATTCCCTGGACAGAATTATGGCAGAGTAGTGAGCTAGATTCCTCATGTTCTATAAGCAGGGGTAAGCTGCAAGGGGACCAAATTCAGAGGAGACACACAAAGTCTGTCTGGAACGAAATCAATTCCTGCAGAAACACCATTGAATTCAGAGGGCACCTCACACCCTCCCTAATATCTCCTGTTGTTTAGAGAACAAGGTTGCTGCAGCAAGTCATTTGTAGATCCTTGAACTTGTGCAGTTTAGTATAATGTAGATAGGAATTCTATATCTATATAAGTTGCAGAAGCAAACCTTGTTAGAGAAGATCCTTTAGGGATCCCATTGTGTGGCCTTAGCAGGATGAGTCTGTTCTAGTTAGTAACAGGCCTGAGTCCACTGCCTGGCTCCACATCAGGGAATGTGGTCAATTTGCATTGAGGTGTCCAAGCTTTCTTTTGCCCAAAACAGGATGCTCACCTCCGAAATCCTGTTCTGAACCATCTGTGGTGTACAGTATCCCCTAAAATGTGCCCAACAAGAGGAGACAGTTTTGGCAATTAGCATAGTCCACCCAAAAGTTAGATAGGCAGTGTAAGTTCAATCAGAAGAATTGCATCGACTCTGCTATTTCTTTCCAGATACGGGGCAAATTATGCTTGCAAAGTCTTGAAAATAAGGATTTCTCAAACATTATTCAAATGGGAGATGCTTAAGTCAAAGGATCACAATAATTCATAGAATTGGTTTGGGTTGGAAGGGTCCTTAAAGATCATCTAGTTTCTGCCATAGGCAGGGACACCTTACACAAGCCCGGGTTGCTCAAAGCACCATTCAACTGGGCCTTGAACAATTCCAGAGATGGGACAGCTGCTACTTCTCTGGGCAACCTGTTCCAGTGTCTCAGCATCCATACAGTAAAGAGTTTATTCCTAAAATCCAATCTAAATCTACTCTCTTTCAGTTTAAACCCATTATCCCTTGTCCTGTCACTATGTGCCCTTGTAGGAAGGGCATGTAACTCTTCCTCAGTTATTAAAAGAAAGAAAATAAGGGAAGCCATAGGCAGATCATTAAGCCCTCCAGCTTTCTTGTGGGCCTCCTTTGGGAACTGCAAGGTGCTACAAAGTCAATGCTGGGGCAGGGCTCTGTCTCTGGCCCTGCTGGATGTCCCTGGGCTCCAGTGGCCTTTTCCCTCAGCCTGTCTGGATCTGACCTCAGTGCGCTGTGTATACTCTTTGTCCAATATTTCAGTAAATTCTGTGGAAAAAATTTCCCCTCTCGCCCTACCAATCTTCCTTCTTGCATCCTCCTTCTCTCTTGTAGGCCTCTGCCATTAGTGATGTAAATCCAACAGATGACCACTGTGCTCCTCCAGATACTTCCCAGCTTTCATGAGGCTTTGCTGCCTGTGAGACTGTGTCTCCTGATGTCTTTGAGGGCATAAATTATTTTTTACCATTTCAAAAGGTTGTATGAGCTCTCTGTTACAACACGAAGGGGAATTATTTGACATGATTTAATAGTTATTTACAGAAGATGTGAAAACCAATAAAGCTTTAAAATCTGCTGAAAACAGCCATCCAACTTTCAAAGCAAATCTGGTCCTCCTATTTTACCTAAACATGCTTTATCTGTAATACAAGCCTTTCCCTGCTACTGGCAATATCTGCTCCTACAAGATCCAAAAGAAGCTACATCTTTCAAACTGGAAAGCTGGTAGACTGGATTGGCAGTTTGGGAAAGCAAAACATACAGAAGAAGGCAAGAGTTTGATATATTTGCTGACATTTTATCTTTGTTGTTGGACTGACAAATAACTGTGGAATGCAAATGCATAAGGAAACCTTTTTAAAGAGAGCGGTGAATCAGTGTTTGAGACTGATGTTGCATATGATGACAATTTCCTGGCACTCTACAGTATTTCTCCTGTCTGAAACACTGTTTTGTGTGTCATGTCCCATAACTTTTTTCCCTTTACCTCAAGTCCCCTCTTCCCTGGTTATCCTTCACTCTAAAACATACACCACTTACACTGCTCTGTTCTGTTTTTCCTACAGTGTCACCAGTGCCCTCCTTCTCATACAGATGCATCTTTAACAAACAAAATTTTAAATGAGGAAGCAATAGCTTGGAGGTCAACATCAAACCCCTCAGTGTGCTTCCCCAAGGAGAGTCACTGTTAGCTGCACAAATATAGATGTATGTGAATAAAGGGGCTAACGCTTCATTACCACCACATCAGAATAATTGGTCCTCTAATTTACATCCTCCCAACAATATCTATCGAGATGTAATGAGATATTTAACATGTTGTTACTCTACGTACGCACATGTTTTATACATAACAACCTGTTATCTGTCAGCTTAAACCAGCACTGTACAATACAATTAGATTCTTTCCCCTATAATTATCCTAACATATGTCTGGGCAACCCCAATAAAGACAAATAATATGCACAGGATATAAACCATGACAGAATAAGGCCATGAACTCTTTTAGTTCGGTACTTTATATTATTTCACTTTCCTGAAACTTCAGATAGTTGAGACAAATGGATTTTTAAAATGAAAAATCTATTCATTTTTCTAAGCAGATGGCATAATACTTTTAAATGCCTTCTTTACATTCTTATTCAAAAGGAATAAAATGAGCCATCCAGCAGAGTAGAATATGGATCAATACGTGTTTTCAACGGCTCCTGGTTTTAATTCCACTGAAGTCAGTAGGTGTTTTGCCACTCATTTCCAAGAGTGCAAGATCAAGTCTAAGCTAGAACTTGTGTCAGTGCTGTCTATCATTAAAGGTTCACAAATACTTCAGAAATCTTGAAATTCCATTGTCTGTGAGCAAATTGCACTCAGAAATGTGGAGTTCCTCCATAATTTGAAAGTTCTGCCATCACAACAAAGTCCTTCCAATTCTTCCATTCAAATGGCTGCTCTTGAAAATAATTTTTCTCAGTAAAATTAAAGCACTAACTTTTTCCTTGTTCCTGATGATATGAAGATCTGGGTTTTTTCCATGGTCATATACAGAAAGAGTTTTCTGTCTTCTGTGTCTCTTTTGTACAAAGAACTGCAGTGAAAGGGTACTTGTATACTTAGTAGAGATGATGCACAATAATTTCAGGGATGACTTAAACCAGGATATTCCCTCTACCCTCCCTGGAACCTCCTGCATGGGCAGAAGGTGTCCATGTATGATGTCAGGTAAGCACAGTGATTTTTCAGCATGCTATGTTACTTCAAATTCAAAAAAACCCCAGAAAAATGAAATTATTCAGATTAAGAGAGTAATTAATTAAGAAATAATAAAGAATATGCACTATTTTGAAAAACATTAGGTGGAACAACCCAAACTACACTGAGACTGATGGGATTGTTCTGTTCCATACACATGCTGTATATATCGACAAAGCAATTTTAACCCTCACTTTAAATTTGTTTCTTTTCCTTGATAAAGAATCTCTTACTGACAGAGAATTTATATTTTTTTTTGGAATTACATCAACTTAGTTTAACTGGAGTGAGGGGAACCTAGTGCATCCAGTTCTTTTGGTTTTCTCGTAATATCCTCACCTATTAGCTGCTTAAACACCAGTAAGTAGAAAACTGTTATACTCTTTTATTTTCTTAAAAAAGAAAACCCTTACTTTAATAAAAAATGTTACCTTTACAGAGGCATTCAATTTGATTTTTTAAGGAATGTAGAAATTAAATAATTTTTAAAATTAGACTGTTCAGTTTTCAGCTACTTTGATTTGTAGACAATAGCAGTTGATACAACACTGGGTGCACTCTCAGAATGGAGCAGCATTGAGATAGGATTAGGCAAATGCTCTAGAAATTATTGCCCATCCCTTTGGTATTCCAGATTTACATCTTAATTTCCCCTTTGTTCAGAAAATGTTCAATATATTTCCATGTGTTTTTGTCCAGTTAGTATAAAGTGCTAGGTTGTATTTCACATGCACAGACATTTTTCTGAAATACAGCCATCTGTAGCTATTTGACAAATAGGTCTGGAAGCTTTCTTGTAAAAACATTTCATTTCCATTTCCAATTTCAGATCACCTTACAGGGACTCTATTTATTCTCCTACAGTCAAGAATGTTAGAGAGATCAGTCTTTTCGTCCATACAGTAAATACTTTGGAACAGGGGCCATAATTTGTATCATTTGTATCATTCTCAAAATAATGTATTCTCAAACTGATTGACTTCTAGTCAGTGCCACAATATGAATGTTAAAACAGTGTTGCATTTTGTATTAAGTCACATATTAGCCAGTATTCATGGAAAGCAAATTTAATACTGGCTTGCATGGGTATCTGCACTACATAGTTCAAAGTTACAGTCATCAAATATCTGAAAGGAAGCATATCCAATACCTAACTGGGCAGTCAAAACAGCTCAAATTGCAACTATCAGACACTTACGATGAATTGCTCATGAATAAGCAGGAGGCTAAGAATTACTGACAGAAGCTGTTCTGAGAGGCGTTTTGAACAAATCCAGGGAAAAAAAATCATGCTCTTTCAATGACAGTTCACAAACAGAGAGTTGACATTTGGCAAACAGATAATTCAACATGAATTACTCAGTCAAGACTAGTAATAACACCTAGCAATTATATAGTGCTTTACACATGCAATGGATTATACAAACTCTGACATTAATTAAGTTGAACTGCCTCTTCTCCTCTGCTCTTTGCCTGAAAATTCTCCTTAGTGAAAAACTTGGTTTGGCACATACAGATTTTCACACAGACCTGCTGTGTGACTAGCAAAATCTCCACCTTTACGGGTGAAAGCAAGTACTTAAAAAAACTCAAGGTTAAAGTCTGAGGTAAAAACACAAGACTGGCTTGCTGGTTTACAGTACAGCATAAATTAGCAATGATGCACAGTTGTTGTGACAAGCCAAAGATTTGGCTATTTCTCAATTACTGTTCTTATTACTGGGAGGAGGAGGAGGAGGAGGAGGAGGAAGGATTTGTCTGCTGAGTTGGTACCAGCTGAAACCCCGACAGGTGACTCAGTGAAGGTGGATGGTGCAGAGCCCATACGCCCCACAAAACTCATCTCCGTTCTTGTGTAGGAAGAAGCATCACCATTATTGCTGGAAATACTCACAGATTATTTAGTACATGAGGTATGTGTCAAAATATTTCAGAGGGTCAGGAGATAAGGCCTTCACACAGACTTTTTTACTCCTTCGCTTCTCCCTGCTTCCTTTCCCGCTGTACACATAGAAGGTATTCAGGAGAGTATGTGAAAAAACAAAAGCAGAATTCTACAACTAACACTTGAGTAAAAGCTATTGGAAAACAGAAAGACTAAGAGGCGTGGATTAGCCTCATAACTAAAGGTAGCATTTCCTATCATTTCTCCTAAGACTTCTACAAGATTAATTTTGAAAATTTTGTCAAATCATCTACCCTCTCTGTTCAGATAAATGATGAATCCATGAAGTTGATTAGTCTGTAACAAACATGTACTGAAATAACATAGGGCTGCTGATATTGGTATAATCCAAATTTTGGAGGATGGCTTCAAGAGATCAAAATTAGAAATTGTTCTTAATACACACAAGAGACTGCATATGAATTTATAGAGATGGTACATATTCTAAAGAGACAAAGAAAAATAAATTAGCCCCAGCGTTTTTAGCTGATGGGGTTAGAAGGCAAACTCATTAGCACATTCATAAGACATTTGCTTATCTATACACCAGCCTTCTGTTGCTGAGCAAACCTCCAGAGTATCCCCTGGTTCATTTCTCTGCCATTGTCAGCGGTGCCACATGTATAGAGTTCAATATTGCCCTAGTTATTCAGCACTGGTGAGTAATCAATGTGCCCAGTAGCCACTCACTCGTGTAAGAAAATCAAATGGTTCAGAGTCTTTGATCTCATTGCACTTCACTGCTTGTGTAATTTATAGGGCTGATAATTGAAAGTGGTGCAGGTTCCCTGAGTTAAATTCTCTGCTCATTTTCTAATGTGCTTTGATAAATGAAGTAGGTTGGTAAGCATAATTACAGTCCTGGATTTTGATATTTTTCTCTCTCTCTTTAAGGTTATATTTAGATATAGTGGTAGTACAATTTTGAAAACAGCTTTTCTCTAACTACCATATGCCGAGTCTCTCCCAAAGCTCAAGTCCATTAGGTACAAACTCTTCGAGAACATATAAGTTTTTGACAGACAACCACCTGTCATGTATTTGAACGTATGCATTATAAATTGCACATCCCTTTCATGATTACAGAAAGTGAACACTCCAACTAAATTTTCAGGGTTCACTAATAATCAATAGCTTTATCTTTTCCTGAAATTTTGCTATTCAGATAGAAGGAAATACATTCATGATGGTGTTCAAGACAAATACAAAGTATGTCTGGCTGCACCTTCATTACCCAACTCCTCTGCCTCAGGAAGCAGTTCCTGGCTCTGTGGCCCTGAGACATAACTAGAATATTTTGTGTTTTCAAAGTGATAATAAAGTGAGATAATATGAAAAAAAAAAAAATGAAGTGAAATCTGTACTGTGGCCTCCTGGAGCAGCATCTCCAGAGCATGATGCCAAAAGCATGCACTGCTTGCCCTGCAGCCTGTCCTCGGGGTATGTGCTTGTCTGTGGGCACAGGGCCTGCTGGCATCATGTCACAAGTCTGTCCGAGGCTAAAGGAGCCTGTTTTGGCACCATCTATTTCATGTTTTCTGCCTGGAGTGAACCCTGAAGCAAATTGCTGTGCCAAGTGTCCCTTGGCTTCCTCCTGGAGGAAACGAGTTTACTCATTTAGAAAGGAGCCTGGAAAGGCCCTGGAATACCTGCACCAGGAATAACCAACAGCCAGGCTGGGGATCTCACTTAGCAGCATAGAAGCCCCTCAGGCTACCATGTGGCCTTGCTAGACTGACTAAGGGCTATAAGTGTTACCAGGGTCAAATAGATAATAAAAAATCACCCATATCACTGTTTCCATGACTCCATGAGCTTGTGGAGCTTCAGGTCCTCATCTGTAAGTTGTAAAGAGCAAGCTTTTTGTCACCTGCTCTGTAAGATCCTGGGTTTAAAACAATAACTCTTATAGAAAGACATTGTATACTCTTTTCTTTCTATACCATGATTTTCCATTGAATATTAAATAAGTCCAGGAGAAAGGGAGAGAAGTAGTGAAGAGTATTGGATGGCTGCAAAGTGACTATCAACATCAGAGATCTGCCTTCCAAGCACTAACCAGGCATTACACCCTTTTTTGGACAGCCACTTTCACAGATATTAAGAGTATTTACAATGACAAAACCAAAAATACTGACTCCTACACACCTGTTTTTTTAACTGTTGCTTAATATTGTCTTAATTTTCATAATAGTATTTAGTGCATTCACTTCTTTAGATGGATCTGTAACCGTAGCAACAACATCATCATCATAACACATTCTTTAAAATCACACTCTGGAAACAGCTCATTGTTCCAATTTGTATTGTTTACTCTGATATTTTGGATAAAAAATGACTGAACCTATTCAGCTGTTGCTGCAGTTCAGTGGCCCCTTGCAACCAAAGCTCTTTTCACATATCACCAAGTGTCCCTCAAAACTTTTGCTAAGGCCAGTCTGCATTGCTCCCGAGGGGAGGAAACTAAGGCACAAGGATATTATCTGACTTTTCCACTGTCAGACAGAGTGTATGGCCAAAAACAGACACAAGTACATGTTTTCTTCACTTTCAGGCACTCAGTGTTCATCAATTAAACAATGAAACAGTCTCTAGATGTTAATTAGAGAAGAAAAAAAAGAAAGGAAAAGATAAAAATGAGAGTTTTCCCCTTAAAAATCAGGCCGAAGAAGAATAATTCCAGAGGTCTGAGTGCACTGCAGTTTGGGTAAAAATTTGTTCCAACATCTAGGTTACTGGCCATTAAAACACGCTCAGAAGGCCAGTGTGGGTTTTCCCTTGCTTACACTGCTATTTGTTTACTGTAACTGTTGAATTTCAAATTTATGCTGATTTGAGAGCAGAACTTGACCTCCTGTTTTCATGCAAACATCCACCACAAGAAAAAAAGAAAGAAGCAGTAAAAACATCTGAAAGAAGCCAAATAGTTTCTCAACAGCATGAATTTCATAGTTCCTTGTGAGGCCTCCCTGAAGGGTGCAGTTGTGCTGCTTTTTCTGTAATATGACATATTTTTTCCCTTACCCTTTTATTGCTATTCCCATTAGAATAGAGTGGTAAACATTTTTAACAAGGATATGTTTTCACCAATTATTCATCAAATATAGGCAATGTCAGGTTAGAGAAAATGAGGCATGAAGTACTGCAGGCAGAGTTCATACAAAGCACCACAAAGGCAGGAGAGCAGCTGCTGAAAGCCATTGTGCTAAAAATTTCACTTTGAAAAAGGTACACTTTGTACAGTAGGTTAAAATGTTTCTAAAGGAACCATTCAGAACCTTTTGTGTAAATCATTTGAATTCCCATTGTGAAAATAATTTCATTTAAAAAATATCTAGGCAGTTGAAGCACCACAAATATTTGTATGATGGGCATTTGTGCCTGAAAATGCGGAAATACAATTCAAACATTCATTGCAAAGGCTCCAGACTGTCCCTGGTTTTCTCTGGTTTGGACACAGAGCATGTAGGATAAGATACTCAAAGCTGTCTAGCTGTTTAATTCAACCTAGGCACTGAGACACCTGTATTGGGTTTGCATGGCAAGGTTTTGAGGGGAGTGGGGGACAGGTTCAAGAATGGCTTCTGTGAGAAGCTGCCAGAAGCTTCCCCCGTGTCTGGCAGAGCCCATGCCAGGAGGCTCCTAGACAGACCCACTGCTGGCCAAGGCAGATCCCACCAGCAATGGTGGTAGTGCTTTTGGGATAACAGATTTAAGAAGGGGGAAAAGACCTGCCAACAGCAATTAAGGTTAAGAGAGGAGTGAGAATGTGTGAGTGTGAGAGCAACAACTGTGCAGACACCGGGGTCAGTGAGGAAGGAGGGGCAGGAGATGTTTCAGGTGCTGGAGCAAAGATTCCCTTGCAGCCTGTGGTGCAGCCCATGGTGAGGCAGCTGTGCCCCTGCAGCCCATGGAGGTCCGTGGTGGAGCAGAGATTTACCTGCAGCCCCTGGGGAACTCCACACTGGAGCAGGTGGATCCCTGAAGGAGGCTGTGACCCCATGAGAAGCCTGTGCTGGAGCAGGCTCCTGGTAGGACCTGTGGAGACAGAAGCCCATGCTGGAGCAGGACTTGTGACCCCACAAGGGACCCATGCTAGAGCAATTCATGAAGAACTGCAGCCTGTGGGCAGGACCAACACAGGAGAAGTTCCTGGAGGACTGTCTGCTATGGGAGGGACCCCACGCTGGAGCAAGGGAAGAGTGTGAGGAGTTCTCCCCTTGAGGAGGAAGAAGCAGTAGACACAATGTGGGCTGCGCTGAGCACAGTCCCCATTCCCTGTCACCCTGTAGCACTGGGAGACAGGAGGTAGAGAAATCATGAGTGAAATTACGAAGGGGGGGTGGGGGTGGAAGGAAGGTGTTTTAAGATTCATTTTTGGTTTCTTATTCCCCTACTCTAATTTGATTGGCAAAAAATTAAGCTAATTTCCCAAAGTCAAATCTGTTTTGCCCATGACATTAATACTGTGAGTGATCTCTCCCTGCCCTTTTTTTGACCCATGGCCTTTCATTATATTTTCTCTCCCCTGCCCAGCTGAGGAGGGCAGGGATGGAGCAGCTTTGGTGGGCACCCGGCATCCAGCCAGGGTCACCACACCACCTCAGTAAATCTCTTCCTTTCATATAATTAATCCTTCTTTAATGCCACTGATTTTAATGAGACATGAGGAGTTGTTTATATTTTCTTGTTACCAGATTTAGAAAGTAGCACAATGATGTCATTTGTATACTAATTTACCTTCTGGCCGTGCTGACCATGGACTGTCAAATGCCGTTTCTGATGACTCATGCACATAACTGTGGTCATTCTTTTGCCTGCCTTTTCCTTTGATGCTCTGGCCTTTCAACTTCATGATTTGTCTCCTCTTCTGAGACACTCTGTGTCCCCATCTGACCCTCACTGTCTCCAACCTCTGCCTCTCTTATTAAGCACCTTGCTTCCTATCATCTTCATTTTTTTATTTCTTTATTTACGCTTTTACTCATATATGGAGTTTGTCAGACTCCTTTGTGGCAAGGAGGGAAACTGGTTTTCTTTACTGACAAGAAGCAGAATTTTAGAGCTGTAGTATTAGAGCACAGCGTTAATGAGCAATGAATAAAAACTAAGAAAACGGATAGGAATGTGACACACTATCTAAGTGAGTGTCAAGGAAGGGAAAGAAACTCTATGAAATTTGCCCTCTCCCACTTTTTTTTTTTTTTCAATTTAAATAAAATGTTAAAGGGAAATTCCGTTTAATTGAAGACTGATATCACAGTCAACAAGTAGTAATGTACTCCAGCATTTTCCACAGAGCTGCTCTGTCGAAGAATGGGTAACTTTGTCTTTGGCTTTTATCTGCTGATAGCAGAAAAATGGGAGTACTCAGAAACAACCCTAACTGGGCCCAGCTCTTTCCCAGCCCTTCACCTTGGCTCCTTGCCCAGCCAACCTTCAGACCATTGCCCCCAGATTCTTGTTTCCCCATTGCTCCCATGCCCTGTTCCCAGCCACAGACTCTCTCTTGGGGCTGGTCAGGGAGTCTCCTCCCTTGTGCTCTGCCCTATCTTTTCTCCTGTCCCTGTTAAACATTCTCTGGAATTCAGTGCTTCATGAGGTCAAGATAACCCACTGCAGCTCCCTTTCTTTGCATCACTTTTTAGTGTCCTCACCCAGTGAATTTTCCTCCTGGCAGGACTACCCTTCACCAACATTACACCCTGCATTTCACTTTCCCAATGAGCAAAATTGGAAAAAATATTTTTCATTATTCTTATCAATGATAAATTTGGATTCTGTAGCTCAGACTCTACTTAATATTTAGACTGAGGCAGATATCTAGTGTGGTAAATTTTAGCCCTTTCAGTAGAAGTCTTTCACATTAAAAACCCCAGTATTGTAACAAATAGTGTCTGGCAATCTTAATAACAAGCATAATAACTTTAATAATAATAATACCACCAGCAGCCACTCATAATATATGTATTTTCTTTGAATGTTATGGAAGATTTCCCCGTAATATTTTTTGAAATTACATTATCTTTTCTCTCTATGAGTAAATGATAACTGACACTAGAATTTATCATTTGAGAATAGCACCATGACATTAAATTTTTGTAAAGGCTGCTTTTATTCCGATCATACAACGGGACATACTTTATGCCATAAAAAAGATAATGTAGTTTGTCTTTCTAGGTCATCTAGACTGCAGTGACACAACCAGATTTGGTCTATCACTGAGAGACTTACACCATACCTCTGTTTAAGATGTTTCTTACATTCTTAAATATTCTGTTTCAAGCAATATCTGCTTTCTCTGTCCATTCCTTTCCAGGTCCTTTCCAAACAGATATTTGTAGAGGTAAACAGTTTCCAACTCTTATTTACCATCTCAGAGTAAAAAAAAAGGGAAGACAGGATGTAAAATCTAAATCAAAGTATAGAGCATTTACTGCTGACATCAAATACAGGTGGATTTTGGCTGTATGTTTTTGGGGGACTGACCAGAAAAATGTTAGTGTGGAATTAGGGTATCAATGGAGGTAATAATTTTCAGTATTTCTTGCAACTTAGGAGAGAGTTTCCCAAAAGTGTGCAGGAATTCAGAGGCTGTGTTTACACTATGATTACCACATTGCTTAGATTACTGGAAGTGAAATGAAGACAGCTTCAATACCAGTAGTATAATGGAGGTAATTCTTTTTTTTAATCATCAGTTTAGCCACAAGGTATACAGATGTTGGCAAAAATGTCTAAATAACAGAGGTATTATACAGCTTTATTAACATGTGATCAAAGCCTTAGAGAATATATACCAAGTGTTATAATGACTTTCCTTTCTTTTCTTCAGACACTTTTAGTCATAAAATCCCTTATGCAGTTTCCCATATCAAATTAATACCCCATAGTAATACTGAGCATGACATAGATGTTTTCCCTAAGTAAGTCTAATTTAGGATGTAATGTGCAGAAAAGTTTTGCACTCTTCCTATAGGATATTTTGCTGAAATTACTTGAAATAAATCAAAGAGAAGATACCAAAATAACTTCAATGAGTCTTCTGTTTTCTTAATGTTTCCATGGTGGGCATAGCTGATTCGCTGTCTAGTGTGCCCTGGAGAGTTATGAAATCCAAAAAAGGAACAATTCTCTGTTGAAACACCATAGTATTATTCATGAAAATAAAACTGTGTTGGAGAGAAAAAAAAGGCTACTAATTAACACGGGGCTACTGCAAGCGGATCTATTATTTTCCAATATTGACTAGTTAGCATTTTTATTACTGTACCGTTATATACACACCATTTACTTACTTATTAAAGAGATGTAAGGGTTTTTAAATTTTCATTAATAAAGTTTAATGCAGCAGTGAATTGCTTTACTGGAACAAACTCTTCCAAATCTTTTTCTTTCTCATTTTTTTAACCCACTCTGAAAGGGATGAGAGGTGATGAGTTCAATAAAGCTGAACTTTTTGTATCTTCCCATGTGCACACGTATCATTACAGTAACTTTGCAGTGTGTTGCTCCTATTTCACAATTATAGTTAACACAATGCAAAAATAAATTAACGAGCTCTGTTTTCCTCCAGGAGTGTCTGGAGTTGTTGGAAGTTTCACTTGGAAACCTGTCTTCCAAGGATGCTCACCAGGAATCACACGTTCTGTAGTGCCCACATCCATCGACACAAGCCTGTGCCCTGTGAAAATATTCTAAAACAGGGCACATGACAAAATATACCCATATTTCAGCACAGTCTGAGAGAGACACAAAGTTCTTTAGGGCTGTGCTTGACTATCCTCTGGTGCTAAAGAGGAATGTTGCCCTGTGTATTCTGTTTGATGCTTGGAAAATGTTTGATTGTTTTTAATAACTGGGCATCAGTTGTCATTGAAAAAAAATGTCAGAAAAATTGCATGAACTATGGTCAATGTCCAAATAGCATTGAGAAAACTTCTCTGGATTATGGTGTTTTGCCCACAGTTGAGTTTTTTGATCAACCTAACAGCTATTTATTTATTTATTAGAGGTGGAAGTAGGATGAAATTCTGTTTATAAGCTATGGAATATTCTGATTTATTGAACTGCAAAGTCACAATAGCAGCATCAACTAACATCTACATTTCATTTTTATTTTTCTTGGCTTTTCTTTGCAAGCCTAATGCAGCAAGAAAGTTGAACTATTCACTGTCTGTATAGTTATGTCCAGGCATGCTAAAGCACTCCAATGACTGGCTTCAGAAGTAGATTTCTTATTTCTTACTGCTTTGCAAGGGGAATGAGTTGGCAAAGATTGTTATAGTTTTAGCATAATTTATTTAGACATAAATATTCCTGAGAAAGAACATTGGCTTGCAAAATAGAAGTGTAGCACACATCTCACAGATAGAGCATATAGATGTAGAATCCACCCATATGGGACAACCTACCCTCTGATATTTAAATATTGATCTGATTGCCAAGTCTTTAAAAATCATCGTTATTTATGATCTCAAATGAAACTCAGATATTCAGATATATAGATACATATTCAGGTATTTCTGAAGATCCTTGTCTAGAATAATTGAATAGTTTCAGTAGCAGAATTACAATCAAATTCTGAAATACAGAGCTATTAATGGCTTTCATACACACTTAAAACTTATTATTAAAGACCTATGGTATAGGGTAGAATTCAGCTTGCATAGAACAGAATACGTGTGTGATTTTGTATGAGGGTATTTAAATCTTCTTTTTTTCCCATGGTGTTTTTAAAAATCTCATCTGCAGTTAATGAATAACCGTACAAAAATAACAAAGCCAACTAACCTAATACAGCTATTAGGTTCTTTTGAATAGAGTGCCATGAGCTGGGAAAGATTTTAAAGAGATTATGGGCTGAAGATAAGAATTCCACTCTGACAGATTCCTCTGGAGGTCATGCAAGGAAAACAAACAAGAAGCCATGTGGCCAAAAGATGATCCTCTAACAAACAATTAGAGGATATATAGGTCAGAAGAGGGGGAGGGAAAGAAGGCAAAATTGAAGATATTCAGTGCTACAATGTGATTGAGATGCTGATGTGAACAAATATCATATCCTTTCAAACTGAGAGTATGTTTAAATGTGAGGGACAAAATTCTTTACCGTGAGGGTGGTGAGGCACTGGGGTTCCCAAAGAATCTGTGGATGCACCAACCCTGGAAGTGTTCAAGGCCAGGTTGGATGGAGCTCTGAGCAACTTGACCTAGTGGAAGGTGTTCCTGGCCATGGCGGGGGGGTTGGAGTGAGATGATCTTTAAGGACTTTTTCAACCCAGGCCATTCTGTGATTCTGTGATATTGCTGATGTCCCAGATCTCCAGCTGTTGAAATGTGAGGTATTTCAATGTTACATCTCCCTCTGTGTGGCACATGAATAGCTGATGTGCAGTAGCTGTTACTGTGCTGCATTGGTGTCCAGCCCTCCAGGTCAGGCTGCTCAAGCTACTGCAGAGGTGACAGAAGCACCACATGTGCTATCCCTCCTCCTACCTCCCTGTGGGATCTGCCTGGCCACAGGATAGTCCAGCTGCGTGTGAGCAGCAGCCTAGTGCTTCCCCAAATACTGGCCAGGTTATTTGTGTCATATGGTCGGGCTAAATGTGCAATCCTGGTCTCCACAGAGGCACAAGCATGTCCCGGAAAGATGGTACCTACCAGGTGCCAGGTATGGACAGGGACCAAATTATCTTTCTGAAGGCATTATCTACTTCTGTCTGATTTCTATTTCCAGAAGCTTTGGTGCTGAGTCTTCTTGTAGGGCCAGCAAATGCTCTGAGTCAGACAGTGAAAATGATCCCTCTGGTATCCATGATGTATCACACACAGCACAGCTTAGAGTGCAGGCTCTCAGTGGTTTCACTCCTTACCAGATTGCAAATCACATGTGAAGTATGGAACCAATGAAGTTTTGAGCTCATAGGAAAAGAAAAAAAAAACTTACAGTCTCTAGCTCTTGAGACTGTAAAAAATGTGAATTCTGTCTGAAGACCTCAAATGCACTTAAATCATTGCTAAATTAATTCTGTGAACAACTCCAACTGAAATTACAAGGCTGGAGAGAATGAAAATGTTCATGATTTTGGGATTTTTCCCCACTTCCTGTGAATGCATGCTGGTTCAAGTAGAACACTTGAAGTAAGATACATTCCATAGAATAAATTCGCATGTGCTGTACTGTAGGTTGGAGTGTGTTTTCTGGCTGAAAGGATTCAGAAAATAGGAATGTCTATTTACAGAAGAGCTTCCAAACAGAAAAAGAAAATGTTGAAGAAAAGTAAAAAATACAACTGGTTTGAAGTGAAGTGATATACCGGAGATGAATTTACTGTTTAGGTAACTTATATGTTTTTATAATATTTACTAGTTCTCTGATTTTTTCTTTGTCACCATCTTGTTTGTTTATTTTGTTTTAATGTAGTTCCCCCTCCCACCCCCCCGCAAGCAACACTTTGGTCAGCTGTCCTATATGTCAATGATGCCTTGGCCACACCTAGCTTTACATTACTCAGAAGTAAAGGTAACTGCAGAATTCATTTCTTTCTACACTTTACAAGTAACCCTACACTAGTCTGTAAGAAAAAAAGATACACTGAAAAGTGAGTTGGGAGTGAAGGCAGAAAAGGAAAAAGACAGAGAAAGACCTAAACTACTGAGAGCATCTTAAGTTTCTCAGCAATTGCACAGGAATTTTATCCAAACTGAAAGGATCACTGGCTGTTCAAGATATAACAACTCAGGAACTACAAAGAATATTGGTGAATAACATCAGAAACACAGAATACCAATTGTTTATTGCTTTTTTTTTAACTCAGAATGATGTTCAAAACCACTGGATTACTTTCTAATTTGCTCTTTTCGCCCTGCACTTGGTTTCATTTTTATTTGCTGTCATGCTAAGATCTATTTAGGGTATTTAGAAAAGGTAAAACTGGATCCTATTGAAGGTAATTTTTTTGGTGCAAATAAATCATACAGAAAAAATAAAACTTCAGTATTGTTACCTTTATAAAGGGAAGAAAGGTTGCTTTTAAAAAGTATATTTTTCTCTTACACACAAAATGTGATTCATATTGGGAAATCAGACTTTTGTAACNCACCCCCCCGCAAGCAACACTTTGGTCAGCTGTCCTATATGTCAATGATGCCTTGGCCACACCTAGCTTTACATTACTCAGAAGTAAAGGTAACTGCAGAATTCATTTCTTTCTACACTTTACAAGTAACCCTACACTAGTCTGTAAGAAAAAAAGATACACTGAAAAGTGAGTTGGGAGTGAAGGCAGAAAAGGAAAAAGACAGAGAAAGACCTAAACTACTGAGAGCATCTTAAGTTTCTCAGCAATTGCACAGGAATTTTATCCAAACTGAAAGGATCACTGGCTGTTCAAGATATAACAACTCAGGAACTACAAAGAATATTGGTGAATAACATCAGAAACACAGAATACCAATTGTTTATTGCTTTTTTTTTAACTCAGAATGATGTTCAAAACCACTGGATTACTTTCTAATTTGCTCTTTTCGCCCTGCACTTGGTTTCATTTTTATTTGCTGTCATGCTGAGATCTATTTAGGGTATTCAGAAAAGGTAAAACTGGATCCTATTGAAGGTAATTTTTTTGGTGCAAATAAATCATACAGAAAAAATAAAACTTCAGTATTGTTACCTTTATAAAGGGAAGAAAGGTTGCTTTTAAAAAGTATATTTTTCTCTTACACACAAAATGTGATTCATATTGGGAAATCAGACTTTTGTAACCATAATCCCCAAATCAATTGTGTAAGTACTAGTAAACTAATTGCTCAAAATTTAGATTATTTCATAAGCTACTGCAGGTTTTCAGAATTGTTATCATCATTGTGGGCTAATTATATGTAATATATCACCATTTTTGCAAAACTGAGTTTGTCTTCTGAGTTCTTTCCCTTTCCAAAGCCTCTGCTTATGCAAGTGCTATTAATTCACATTTCTAACTCATCCAGTAAGACTGGCTACAGAATCTCAGTGAAATTTGATGGAGTAATGGATTTATGTAAAAGGAAGGTGGGTATATAACCTGGATTCAGAACTCTGTTTGCATGACTGTCTTGATAATCAGTCCTGGGAAGGAAAATGGTGTGTTTACAGTGTTGGCTGCAAACACCCCGTGTAACTGTGAACAGCAAGTGGGAAATCAGTCTAAATGTTTCTCCAACCTGTCACAGCTGAACTGTTTCTATTCTTGAGCTAACTTCTTTACAGCTGGCCTGGGCAAAATGTCCAAGGTAGACATAATCAAAGAAAAAACAGCAATGTCTTAATGCATCCCTGTGTGGCTAATGAAGGATCTCACTGATTTGAGAGCAGTTATGTGCCTGAGTTTGGTGTGGAGGAGCTGAGGGTGACTCCACCCTGGGAATTTTCACCAGTGCACTTCACTGGAGCAGCTCCACTCAGCCCACACAGACACATCTTGCAAATCTTTGTTAATTAGCCTGAGCTTCATAGCACAGTTCCTAGTGTGGCATAATGAGAAGGACTGCTGGACAATAGGTGTGTGATGTGAATCACTCAGTCACGTCCCCGAGCATGGAAAACTATGAACAACGTGGAAATAGAACATGAGAAGAAAGTGTACTACTAGGAAAATGCGTTTGTATTCTGAAAGCACAGGCAGGATGCAGGAAGGCAGAGTAGATCAGAAAATGACCACGCAGAAGAAAACATCACCCAAGGCAAATGGAAGTGAGCATATTGCCATCATGGATCTAGAAGAGGCAGCTCTCTCAGGGGCTGTACGGAATATGTGAAGGAGCAGGAAGCATAAAAATGCAATGCCATGGAAAAGAACTTAGATGACAAGTGAAGAGACAGTGACAGGACTGAAAGTAACTGTAGACTGAAAGAGAAGAAATCATAAAGAAAAAGAAAGATATTAAAAGAAAGAGTAGAACTTAGCCATTGCACAAACTCTTTGCCTAAAATCACAGGTCCTGGACATATGATGTAATCATTTTATGGCAGGTCTTTTTCTGGAATCTGAAAAAGAGTATTTGTCTCACGGAAAGGGCAGCAGGTGAAGAACTCCAGTGCTGGTCCTTTGTTGCTGAAATGTCTCATTCAAGCCATCAGCAGCTACACATAATTAGAGGTAACTGAGAGTGCTCTAATCTGTGATCAAGGAGTGTTCAGTCTATTGCTACCTCTCCACTTTCTCTTGAGCTGTTCTACATACAGCTCTTTTTTTGGCATATTTATGTTCCTCTGTAAGCATAAGATGATCTCTAAAAGAGAAAAAAATGGAACTACTGTTTAAGGAAATTAGGTTAAGGCAGAAAACACAGAAATGCCTTTTCTTTTCATCATCAAGACACCAGAAAGGTCTTCATGGTAAAAAAGGTGGAAACAATTTGCAAAATGCCTTTGCAATTACTCACCGAATGGTAAAATATTACTGGTGCCAGAACTCCTCAGTAGAAATTTTGAAGAACAGACCTGTTAAAATAATTTCACTCATATGTTATGCACACAAACATATATATGAGAAGGGCAAACAGTATTTTTATAAGGAACAGTAAAAGGAGGGCAAAGAAAAATCCAGAAAGATCAGGACTCTCTGTAAGATCTGAAACCCCTAGAGTTTTGTGCTTACTGACTGCAAGGCACTGAGGGGAGGATGTAATGTGGAGCACTGCTAAACCTCCTCACAACCTAGAAGTTTCAGTAGCTAGAGCATGGAAAAGATTGGTTGGATCATGCTATGAAAGCAGCATTGGTGATATATCTTTGCCTGTATCAAGATTCATTCTCTGAAGACTATGCTGGTATGTCCATATAAATCGTGTCACAGGTATCATTAAATAGAACAGGAACTGGGCTCTATTCTTGAATGTGAATGAGGAATGAGGAAAGAGCCTTCCACTGCCATTTTAGGGTATCTGCACAACAGAGGTATCCTTTGCCCTAACATCAGGCACTGAAAAATGTATTGCTTAAATTTTTATTGAACAGAGCTGTCTGCAGATATAGGTACAATCTCAGTGACAGCTTCTCCAGTGAGAATAGTACTCTGAAAAAGTAGGAGAGTTGACCAGGAATAAGCAATCCATTTTCCAATAGTATTGGTCAACAGAAAGTGTCCTCACCCATAGTAAAGGTGAAGAAATGATGGATTCCAATACAGGAATGACTTGTTTAAGTTTTCACATTATCCCTGGGAACACAGGCAGTGTGGCCTTATGGAACTGTGAACCTACAGCTGAATCTCAGACACTAAAAAAATGGTGCTGATAGAAAATAAAAAGAATCAGCTGCCAGAACATGGTTAGAATTGTGTGACGTTCGCTTTGTTCATTTTTTTCTTTAGTACTTTAAATCACAGTACTTAGTATTAAAATGTATCAGTTCAGGCAGCTATTAATATCCTTTGAGATTTTGAAGCAATTACATTTAAAAAAGGAATTTCAGAAGATGTACAAACAGGAATGATGTTTTAAAGAAATTAAACAAAGATCTTAATTTCAAACCCAGTCATATGGCTGAGAACAGGAATAAACCTTTGCTAAATAAAGTCCTAGTGACATGAAGAAGTAATAATCTGACATTTTATTGCATGAATTACATGTTTCTTTCTAAGTACTAAATACTTGTCTAATGTTCATTTGCTGTCACATTTAGAACTGTAAGTTCCACCAGAAAAATGGAGTGTGTTCAATGAGATGCATTACTTACTATGTATCTGGGACAACAGCACCAGGGACTATTATGGACTGTGGCCCTAACACAGACTGTGGCCCTAACACAGACTGTGGCCATACCACGTTAGGTTCCTTTCAGTAATTTCATTTTAATAAATAATGACAACAAACATTTGTCATTCTAAATGATGCTGAGAACAGTCTTAGTCCCTTTTTTGGTCAGGTATTTTTCCATAGTGGTCCATGATGAGAAACTGTTTCACTGTAAGTGAAACTGTGCAAGTTTTTTACTTTCATACTCTAGATAAAAATTGAATCCCATTAAGTTCTCTTCCATGCTTTCCTTAGAAATTCCTAAACTGTATGAAACTTCCTTGGTTTCAGATCTTGTTACAACCCCTGACTTAAAACATTGTTCATGTTTGTGCACTTAGCCAGAATCTTCACGGAGATTTGGGTGAAGCATAGAGCTTGCATTACATCCAGAGGAAGAAAAGTGGCTGAATGCTTGGCTTGGAATTACAAAATGGTGATTTTACAGCCCAATGACAGCTTGGCAGATACCACAATTCTTTTCCCATCAATATTTATCTAATGTTTTTGGGATACTTCTCATCAATTGTATTTTTCCAGTGATTACGTCTATGCTTAAGAATCCTGTAGGTCTTACTTAATTTGACATTGTAGTCTGCAGCAAAACACAAGTGTAAAGACTTGATGAAGCAAATGAGGCAAATGATGAGTATCATGAGGCAAAAAGACACTAAGAACATGAACATTTATATCCCATGCACATATAATTTCCTGATCTTAATCCTTAAAGAATGGTTTCACTTTTTGAAATGTTACAGCAATTCTTCAGTCTGTATTTCAGGAAGCTCATGCAAAACTGAGGAGAAGCAGATGGAGGATCATTCTAGGTAACCTTTGTGTACAGTCAGAACCAAAATAGCTCCAATATTAAAAACTACTCAGAATAAATAGTTGAAACCACTGCTGTGAAATGACTGACTTTCAAGAAAAGAGTTAGCCAGCCATATACAATTTTTAATGTGAAAAACATAGAATTAGACAAAGAAGTTAATCTGAATTCATTTTCTCAGCTCAAACTGTAATGCAGCATCAAAAGAACAGTGTGACAATCACTTAACTTTGTGGATGAGTTGTATACCTTGGATTTTAGTGCTTAAAGATTAAATCTGAGTGAAAAATATTTTCCTGAATTTATTGAGCAAAGAATTGGGTATTTTAAGAGTATTCTTTTGGTTATCAAAGTTTTCACTTGTTTGAAAGCAAACCCCTTTAAAATAGTCTAGACTATTTCTTGCTCTTTTGGTAAGAGAACATTCTAGGTTTTAAATTTCACCTTTTATTAGGGGACATTTTCAAAATTTTTGAGGCCACTGATCGAATGATTTCTCAACCAGAACTATAGTATTTCACTTCTGACTATAAAGGAGCAGAAATAAATAAGAGCCTCAAAGTTTTCTGCCTAAGTGGTCTGATTCTTCTCTCAGTTACTGGTGTATATCTCCTGAATTTCCCAATTTAGAACCTGATCTTGCATAACTGAATTCAACGATAGATCTGCTGTTGACTTCTGAGAGATGTGTTGATGTCTTTAATGAAAAGTAAACCACAAATTGTTCTCTTTCTGAGCTGAGCTAGGAAGGACTTCAAGCTGAAATTACAGCTTCAGTGGAGTCATGTTCCCAGTCCTGTAAGAAGAGAAAAAGGTGACCAGGAAAGTGAGAGCAGCTGTAATCACCAACCTGTGGCATTAAAGACATTGGGGGGGGAAGAGGGGAAGAGAAATTTTAAAAATGAACGAGTTATCGAGTTATCTTTGTAATAATAATACTTGTGAACAAAAGCCTTTTTACATGCTCTGCATTTCACTTCTGAGCAGGTAGAACTGAATTCCCTGCAGCACTATCCCAGGATAGCTGTACATACTCTGGTGATATTATGGCAATAACTTCAGGTATTTCTCAACATTTACTGTCAGGCCTGTTTGTTGAATTTACACAACGTTGTATTAACTTTTACACTATGCAGTATCACATACTTTGCCCCAGCAGCCTCTGAAGACAAGTGTTGACGTTGCTTGTGCATGGGCTTGAACAGGATCAGAGCTCTCGGAAATAGGAGGTAGCAGGAAACCGCCTTAGAACGAGGGGCAAAATGAGAGTTAATGACAATTGCATTGTGAAATACCCCTTGGGTATTTGCTTGTTGCTCTGGGGCATTTCACAGTGCAATAACTTATAATAAACATAATATTAATAAATATTTAAGTTTACTTTTACAGATAGATTTTTTGATTTATTATTATTGTGTAATAAATATTAAAAAAATTGGTAATCTAAAACTTTATCCTTTAGTCCAGTCACAACACAACTAACTCCTAGCACTCTATAGGTTTTAATTCCGTACAAACCAAGTGAAGGTGAAGTAGTGTTGTAAGGCAATCACCTAACATCACTGGGTTTGCAATAGGGACATGTCCTTCTCGGTGAACTAGAAATAATTCATGACTTCTGCACACAGTGTAGGAATTTCAAAGTTCAAGCATATACTTAAGAGCCTGGCAGACCTGGACTTTGATTTTTGGATTAAATGACCAAGAAGTTTTCTTTGCTTGAAAGAAGGTCGAACTGTTGTAGAAGAGTAAATGGGCAGTTGCATTCTCTGTTGCAGATTTCACATTAACATTTAATAAAGGGGAAAAAATCTCAGCTAATAGTCTTGCACTTCAGCTTTCCTTCATACACTATATCACACTGAGAAAAGTTACAGTGAATGAAAATAAAGGCTGCAATATTAACTACAGGGAAAACAATGGAATTAAGATTACCTGTATTTGAAATTATCCTTCCCCTGTGTATGTTAATTATTCTACAGTCTAATTACATGATCATAAATTAATTTTTTCTCTAGACTCCAGACTCAGTCATGCACAGAATGGATGGTGCTTGCTGCCTAAGGATTTTTCAACATTTGGTTCAGTGTGCAGCCTCAGGCCTCTCATAGATTCAAACCACATTCTGAAAACAAAATTTTTTCATTCCCACATGGACTTTTCTACTTACATTACAATATCTAACTCCCTAACCAATAATAATTATTAGTTCCTACCACTTTTGTGAGTTAGATGGTCTTATGGCTTCCTATTTACACAGGGAAATCGAGCCAGAACAACTTCTGCCTGTGGCAAGTAGTGCAGAAAATGTCAGCCAACATGGTTAAAGTCAGGTGATGTCATAAGTCGCTAAATAGGGGATCTAGGATGGAAAGCATCAAAAAGTGAAATTGTGTTCTATACTCTCTAATATTTTTTCAGTGTTTTTTATAGTTACTTCCAGCACTCTAGGTTATATCAGTAGTAAGAACACTTTAGCCTAGAATTTCAAGAGCAATTATATAGTGCCTTATAAAGTACTGGAGTAATAGGATCAATGCCTAAAGCTGGTATAGCTTGTTTATTTGTGAGCTGTGATCTTGCAAACAGAACAGGGTCATTTTAGGCAAATACTTCAGAGTAACTTCAGGAGACGTTTCCAAGGAAATTTTAAATGCCACAGGGGATTGTAGGAGTATTCCCATTCTTCAGTGAGTACTGCATAAAGCTATACTTTCAGTGTGCTGAGTATCTCCACCTTACTGGGAATTTTCTGAGAGATAAAATGATCATAACGTGACTTTCATACTGAGCTTGTGGTGACATCTCTATACAGATTACCAAGGCCCCAAATTGTTGTGTCACAAACTGTGCCATGTTACAACAACCAAAATAAATACAAAATGTATTTAGCTATCTGGCACATTTTGCCAAATAGGAAGCCATTTTCCTGCATTATTATTGTTATTTTAGGAGTGTGTTATTGCAGGTGTGAAGGGACACACTGCTGCATACTGGAGCTGACAGTAGTGATCATAGTTGGTGGTCATAGCTTTACTTTTCAGAAGCAGAATATATTTAAAACAATTCAGAATAAAGATCACAAGCCCCCATGTTTGAATAGACCCTTCCAGAAGTGAGTGTGGGTACAAGAGCTGGTGCAGCAGGATAGGAGTTGGTTGTATTCCATGTGTGACACTTACTTTTCCTTTGTCTGTTACTGTTACTTCTGCATTTCCATCACCTAGATGAGGATAATATTATTACACGAGGCTTCTGTGAAACTTATTATAAAGAAAATGCTTTGAAATGGCAGAGGGAAAGGTATTATATAAATATCATAAATACTGAAAACTGTGACACGCTGCCGACGGTTGAACACTGACTCCTGGGTAAGAATTAACAGCTTGTTCCTTTTCCTTGTATTGTTTATATCTCTCACAATATGTATGAGGCACACGTTTTACCCATGGAGGATCTTGGGTTTTTATTTATTAAAAGGCATTAAATTTCTTTGTTTTAAAGGAATGTTGTGTGTATTTACCTGCATGAAAATTTATTATTCTACTCAGGGACCTAAAGCCTTTGGTAATTGAAGCTGTAGTGTAAAATTTATGGTGTTATTTGTAAAGAAGCTTACTGGTAAGTAAACTAAAAAATTGAGGTATTCTCTGCCTTGAACCTAGAGCAAGCAAAATTTAGTTTTCCTGGACTCTAAACCGAAATCTACCTCTGAGGGTCTTACTGTAAATCTCACTTACCTTATTAATAACACTGGCCTGAATTAGTAGGATAAAGGCAGCTGTAAAGCTTATCTCCTGCTCCACAATTGTTAAGTTGTAAAATCAGGACACTTAGGTTAAGATTAATGTTTCTAAAAAGCCCACTCCAGTTAATTGCCAGAAACATTCTGGGACATATCAGGACAATAGGATAAACACTGTAAATAGTTATAGCAAAATATGATTTTAAGGTAAGAAATATGTGCCAATCAGTTTATGTCTGGTTTTATTTGTACCAGGTTAGAAGAACAAGAAATTCATTCCCTGAACACCTGTGCCCAATGTCTGGGTGTTGCAGTTGGATAATATAAAGCATATACACACTCACAGCTTGCAGGAGTCATGATTAACCCTCCATATTGGAAAAAACTACAATTCCTGTAATATCCTAATGATACAGATGGTCTTGTGAATGATGAGTTAAAACAGAAGGATTTGAAAATTATAAGATGAAATTAAAAATATCTAAACTACCCCTGCAGTCCTCCTCTTCCAAGAGAGATTAACCTCTACCTCTGATTTTTTGACTGTAATTACTTCTGAGGGAAATTCTTTGGTATCAAAGATAACTTGAGAAATTTATGGTCTCCTGTACCTTTGTTTCCTTTTCGGAAAGGTATATTTAACTCCAAAAAATTAAATGGATGAGATCATTCCAAAATGAGATGTAAACAAAGGTTGGAGCATACAATTAGGGAAGCTGTCTTCTGGCAACTGCTGTAATACAGCTACTGTGCATGATTTAGCTACTTAAAGAGCATTATGGGCTGAGCAGGACCAGCTCTACCTACACTTAAGTCTCTGGATCAGTCTGAACGTGAGTCAGAGCTTTGTGCTTAGAACATTAAAGCAATCCACTACACAGCATGCACCAAACTGTAAGGAGCTGTGTGCTCTTTGAATGTTATTCCAGTTCTAGGTTAACTCAGGCAGTTAACATTCCTAGACACGTGTTTTTGCTGATTATTTCATTACCATATGAGACACTAATGGCATGATCTAGGTGCTGAATATCTAATCCCATAGGGGGATTTGGTAATGCAGATGTCAATGACCTGGCAGAGTATTTATGTTAATGGTTTCCAATAATGGATCAGGGCTCAAGTTTCCTGTGTGTGCCAAAGGCTCTCCGTATTTTACGGCACAGCAAACCAGTCTGCTGCTTTCTTGATCTGTACATGTCTGATCCCGAGTGTGCAGCTTGTACCTGGAAACCAAAGAGTTCTAATTGCTGTGACAATGGAGCACTACAAATACAACATTTCAAGAACGGCTCTTTTTTTTTTAAAAGGAAAGCAATAATGTAAACAAGCCCACAGGTGCCCCCAAACAAGATGTTCTCTATCCAGAAAAGCCCAGATGACATTTTAAGTGACCAACAGTTAAGGATTTTTGATTCACATACTATTTGATATGCTACAATTCATGACTACTGAGTTTGAATCAATTATATCTACTAAAACAACACATGCGCATCAAAAACATATCTATTTCAAAATACATACTTTTGGAGCAGCTCCTGTATTTTGTTTAAGGATTATAAAATGTTTAAGGATTATAAATGCAGCTGGGTTTTGGTCTTCCAAGCAATTATATTTTGCGTGACTTATTGTACCTGAACTGATTTATCACAGGTTCACTTACCCGCAGTTTTTCAGAGAAGATTTTGGAAGACTATTTTTCTAGTACACCAAGGGACCAGACTTTTGAAGGTGTTCTTGAATTTAATTTTTCTGTTCCTACACAAAGGTATCACAGATGAAAAATTGGTATATAATGGAAAAATCTAGAAACAGTGACCTTTCCTTTGTTATGAAAACGAAGTCCGTGATTGAACACATCAGCTGAACGGAAAAAGATGAGATATGAACAAGTGGAAAATAGGAAAGACCAAAATGGGTTTCAAAAAGCAAGGATATGCACCCAGAAGGCATTGCTGCAAACACGACTGAGTGCAGAACTAATGTAGGCTGTTAGCAGATTTGCAAAACGTGTGTGCAAATCCTATTTTTGGATTAAATGAGTCATGTTAACTATACATAAGCCAAGTAACTCCCTGAGTACAACAGAAATAACTTAAATGCAAGCACGTCCTTCAAAGAATGTTGAGGGTAGGTGTTATTATTTTTTATTTTTTTAAATGGGCAAATGACCCATTGGTAGAACTGGCATAAGACATAAGCAGTTGTTCTGGGAGGCTGTTGACAGGAGGTTATAGACCCATATTTGCCTATGCCCATATGTAGCTGGGCCAGGTTTGCTACCAGCCAGCTCAGTGAGTGCCACAGCAATTCAGAATTTAAACTGCTATCATCTGCTTCTGTCAGAAAGGAAAGAATGAGGCCACATAGCCCAAATAATATTAGTCAGGAGAACACAACTTTCTCCCACCAGGGAGGTTCAGTGCACTCTGTCAGGAACCAGCTTCCTGTCCTTCACATAAGGAGCCCTTCCCTGTGTCAGCCCTTTTCCCTTTCTACCCTGAACTTGAAATTACATAAGAGGTGAAAGAAGTTGCAACTGGAGGTTACATGCCTTCCTCAAGGTTACTCTCCAGTAGACCCAAAAACTTACGTAACTGGCTGTGATTAGTAGTTAAGGTGCTTACAACAGATCTACAAATAATTTTTGATTCAAACATCCCTACTTGTCTCTTGGCCATTACAATAATTCATAATGTTTTAAATGGTTTGATGTTCTACATTTACAAATGTATCCTCAGACATTACCCTGCTATAGAGAAAAACTGGAGGCAAGATAAGCAGGTGTGTATTGGGATGGTCAGTGTGGGATTCTGTGGCTAAATTGATGGACGATAAGGTAAAAACCATCGGCTTCTCTTCTCAGAAAGACAGATCTATTGAAATCTGGATCTATTTTCTTAAGCACCTAACTGGCCTGGTTTTAAACTCTTTATTTCAGACATAGCTGAGAAACAGGACTGACTTAGCTTTGTGCTAGCAGTCTGACACAAACCAACATGAACCCCGTCAGAATTAACTTTAAGACTTTCTGGCAACAGGAAGTTACATTTTCCTTACTGCAGGAGATGTTGGACACAAGTGATCACAAGTCCTCAATCTCCCAATTTCCTAAACTTACCTCTAATTCCAGTTTTGTTCGTATCACAGTGTATAATTCTCATTCCACTACTCATACAGCCCTGAAGGGTTGCAGAGAAGGAGTTACTGAAGTGGTGCAGAATTTGAAGAAGGCAAGGCAAATGTAAGACCTGGTGCAAGTAAGGGCAAGTGGCTTCTTCGTAGTTATAGTGGGGAATAGATGACTATATAGGGCTCTAATCATCACAGCATAATGGAGAGTTCCTGGAGTGTTTGGGCAGGTCCTGGTATGGAGCTGTAGCTGGAGGTACGACTGCTAAGTACCTTTTGAGAAGGTACAGCAGAGAATGGGCTATGAAGTATGACAAGGGACAAAACTGGAGTAACATTTAGAAGCTATGTTTAGTGTTAAACATCAGATAAATAGTAAGATTAGGGAGGAAGCCATTGCTGGCAAATATTGTCTTATACTTTGCTGTAGGAGAGGATCATTTTCTCTGGTAGGGTATTAGGAATAAAGATGAGGATGAGGTACAGGCTAAAGAAACTAGGATTTACAAAACCTGCTCCAAAGCATCTATGAGCCAGACTCCTAATGTTACCAGCCCTCTTTTTTGTGTATGCTTTATCATAGCTCATCATTCTCTCTCCAGGCACAATCCTGGCTTGAAGCCTGCTTTTTTCATTATAACTCAGTCCTTCTGAGGATTGTATTGGATCACCACATACAAAACCCACTACACTTCCAGAAGCCACAACAGCACACTACTTTTTTTTTCTGTGAGTTAGAGTTGAACAATTAAATGGTATCCTTAGTCAGCTATTTGCCAGGATATGGTGGAAGTTTCCAACAAAAATAAATACTGTTTCTTGCCAGTGCTGCCACCTCCACATGCCTAAACATGCTTTTAGGTTGAAGAGGAAGCTGTTTGTTTGTTCCTTCAACAGGACTCACAGGCTATTTTAATAAAAGTACAGGTGATGTGTTGTAGGCAAAATTTTAGTAATTACAGTCTGTCTGATATCCCCTGCTGAAGCTGTTCACTTTCCAGCAGAGTATTTTAGAGTCTTTTCTTCAGAGACCACAAGGGTGTTATATTTTACAGAGAATGACACAATTCTGAGTTACTATTGTGATTTGTGATAAAATACACCCTGTGTATTGGAGATTCATATAAGTGAACTGTACCATTCCAAAGCTGTTGGCTTTGTGGTAAAAGTTTAAGGCTCCAGCAGCTTGACCAGCAAGATGCTTTATCCTCTCACTATTGCTTTGTGATTGAATCTCAGATACAATCAATCAAGTCTCTCATTTGTTAAAGCATTTTGTAGCCTGTGATAGAATGTAAGAGAAAAAACAAGAAATATATGGATGTTGCCATTATATTTTCAGGCTGAAGTTATTGGAAGACGGAAGTATGAATTACTGGAAAATATTTTTTTTTCATGAAACAGAAAAATCAGGCAGAAAGAAAGGGAATAGGATAGACAGCTTCGTATGTTTCATATACAAAAGCTACAATTTTCAGATAGAATCTTCTCTGCCCAAACTCTATTTGGGCATATTATATGGTTGGTAATTTTGTGTTTCACAAATTATTACAACCAGTAGAATTCATAAGCAGAACTTACATTGGTACTGAAACCCCTACTCTGGGTAAGAAAATCACCTGTACACATTTGCTAACTGGTGGCTGGAATTTGAAGTCCCCTAAGTAATGCCAAGATACAGTACTCTACATTACACATCATTGAAAAGCACTTTTACATTTCTGAAACCCAAGGAATCAACTATGCAAAATCCAAACATGGGAAGAATTAAAGCACTTAGAGATATCTGAACACTCAAGAGAAAACACCTGCAAGAGAGTGGTGTGCATTTATTATTACTGATGTGGCCTGCAATCTGAACATCAGTCAAGGACTCATTCTGTCACAACATTTACTGTCAAAAAGATAATGCTCACCTATAGATAACAGCTAGAGAGACAGCAATGGCATATATAAATGTCTTAAATGAGAATTGAGTGCAGGAGCTTAACTTTACTTTGCACATAGCAAAGGGTTGCAACAGATAGGAATTTTAAATGGGGTTCAAAATGTGTGCTAAAAATACCAACCAGGTGCTGCAAAACAAAGCAGCAATTTTGTTCATTGTCTTGCCTCTGCTAGTCCTTGGCTCAGCCGTGTGATACATTCCCACCAGTTTAGCCTATACTAACAAATTCTTCGCATTTAGTTCCTTAGTTTCAGAATCTTCTGAAAAGAATTTTCTGAAAGAAAAAAAAGTCCTTCCCTGAAATGCCTTCTTAGTTCTTTATAGGTGACACCTGATCACTTCCCAGTGGGATCCATAAGATCCATGCAGTTATCCTGCTTCTAGATTCCTCACCTTTAGAGGACTTCTGTAAAAAATACAGAACAGTCTCATTTAAAGATATAAGGCTCTTATTTTTAGCCAGAAAAACTTATTACTTAGGCACATGCTGAACCATATTATTCCAATATGATTCACAATAAGAACACATTTACACACCCACAACTTGAGAATTTTGAAAAGGAAAAGGGAAAAAATTAGTATTTTCTATGTAATTCCTCTTACCCTCACACAAGATTTGAAGCACCATTGTTTGTTATCCACTGACATGACCTCCTACCTCTACACTTACATCACAGCTGCCAAAAATTCAAGGTGGCTACAGTGATGGGCAGAGGAAAGGGGAAATTATTTGTTATTGACAGTTAATGAAGAACTAGAGACTAGACTACAGTAAAATCTGTGTGTGGAGGGAAAACATACATTATATCATGTTTCTGGACAGCTAAATAACGGTCTGAAGGCAACAGCCACATTGCACACTCGTAGTCATTGGCTTCTCAATACTGAATCTATGGTTTGATTTAGTAATTCCGATAGTGTAATTCAGCAATGACACTATTGAAAGAAATACGTTATTGTAACGACAAATATCAGGTATAAGAGGAGCATCAGGGCTGTGGGTAGTGTGTGTTGTGTGTCAGTAACTGCCCTCTGATAGCCCTGAAAGGGTCTTACACTCTTCTGCTCCTGAAGAATTTATGAATTTGACCTCATCAAGACAGAGCACACACTCTTCATCCTGTATGACTGAATGCAGGAGGGCATTCAGGAAGACAAAGTACTACCACAGCAATACTGCAGACCTTGTGCCAGGCTGCCAGCAGCACGGGGGTTGTCAGCAGAGCCATCAGTGGAACAGAACAGAAACATTAAAAAGGATGCATAAGAAACCTTTAAAGAGCTGACATCTGGATACAGTTACTTGAAAAAACTCTCTGCTGTGACTGACATCTGCACTGATGACCTGCCAAAACTACCTATTAAGCAGCAAAGTTTTTCAGGTCTGCTGCTCGACTGGACATCCAGGGATGTCAGATAATTACAGGGTCCCATTTGTCAGCCCACAGCGCTGGCTCTGCTATGAAGGGCCCACGGGAGTCACGGCCCCGTGCCAGGGTTGGTGCCACGGCACAGCACATGCCAGCCTGCTTCCCTCTGGGCCAGGGCAGGATGGGGGGAACAGTTGTGGCCAGGGCTGGAGGTGACCCCAAGCTGGCAGCAGCAGGACACCCAATGCCCAAAGCTGCTCCTCATCTCAGTTTTGTACTTTTCCCTCCCTCATTTTCCCTCTCCTGACAGTAGCAGTGCAGCACCAGCCATAGTTCCTGGCCTTGTGATGGAGTAAAATTCCAGAAGCCTGAAGCTCTCTCTGGAAAGGTTGCAAAGTGCTCAGAGATGACGATAATGGCTGCAATAGAGAGCTACAGGAGAAAAATAAAGCAGGTTACATCATTCAAGACTTTATTTCATGTACACTGATATGGCAGTTTGCTTCACAGTTTGCTGACACTTGTCCTGTTTGTGTACACAGATTTTGGGCTATTCACATAGTTCACTAGGCTTGGCAAAACTAGCCCCTGGTTTAAAAACGCTCCTTAGAAAATACAGTTGAATATATTTTTTACTATCTTTCTGTACTATTAAAGTTTTTAAGAGGCAGTGGTACTAACGCTTCAGCATCAACATGATTTTTTTGCCCATGACTAGAAGCAAGAGGACAGGGTCAGACATTTTCAGAGAAGTAATAAGCATATATTTTCAGAGTTCTATAGTAAATTCATTAATACTGCTGATTTCCACCTAAAAAAATAGGTTTAGTTTACTCTGGTTAACAAACAAAGCAAGAAGCTTCTGCTGTCAGATGAAATAATTGCACGAACAAAAAAAAAAGTGCTTTATCTAAATTTTGTTTTGAATGGTGAATGTAAAAGATGAGTTGATTATATGAGAGTCATTATATTGGTTTGTAGAGACCAACTTGATCCACATCCTGATGGGTGCACAAGTGGTTAAAATTTATGTTTGGAGAAAAATTATATAACTATGGGGAAAGGTAATACATATAACAGTACATGGCAGATTTATTACCTTACATTCCTTTATAGTCCCTTGCATTCCCCAACTTTGAAAGTTAAAAGTCTGGAAGTTACTTGAACACAGGACTAAATGAACCATAAAGAAATTGCACTTATATCAGAATGTATGGTTCCCCATATACATAGCTGAAAGTCAAAGCCGTGCAGCAAACAGGAGGGATGCTTCCTGTTGGCATTTTTTACAGTGCTATCGAGCCCCATTAATCCTAAGAAGCCCTTTGGCATCTTTACCAAACATGTCATCAAGAAATGAGGTGATAGAGGAACAGCAGAAACTGTTGACACTGTGATATGCCCAGAAAGAGAGGCAGAGAAAGAGGGGTGTGACACACTTTGTAGTTTGAATGAACATCAGTTCGGAATATGTAAGGTTTTTCATGGAAAGGGTTTCAAAGTAATTCAAGGCCTAGAAGAGTCCTGCAGGTACCCTGCTTCTCTTCTGCTCAAAACAGTTAAAACAATGTTGTTTTCTGGCATAATTCATTTTTACTTATGGAAATCAGTTTCCTTGCATTCATAACCTTTCTTGGGACTGATCTTCTGTTCCTCTCTGTTTCTAATGTTTTTTTGTGGGCTTGCACTTCCAATTTTTTCCTGCCCTCTGTAGCCTGCAAGTTCCTCATTCCCTGAAAACCCATTTTCTGTACAGCTGTGCTTTCCAGCCTTGTCTTCCACAGCTTGATGGTTCCTGGCATTCACTTTCTTAATTTTCTGCTCTTGGCTTTGAGAGCTCTGCAAAAAGCCCAGCTCTGAGAGGGTTTGAGACTTCACTGTGCAATATTTGCCCAACTCTTTATTCTCTTCTCTCAGGCTTTTTACTTTGTTTGTTTGTTTGTTTGATTTTTGTTGTTGTTAGCTAAGAGAAACACTTTGGCTCCAAGGTGAGAAATGAACATGATTTTATCAACTTTTCTCATCCCACAATCTTTCTTGCTATGAGTTAAATCTCCTTCAAACAATATTTCTCCCCTATTTCCAGATTATGATTTCGTTTACCCAAAAGGACTCTTCACCATCCCCACTTTTTCCTACCCTTAAATGCTTAAGATTCATTACAAGAGTCTGGATCAATTTGCCTTGAAGCCAACAGGAATTTCAGTCACTCCAAACAGAAGTCAAATCTTGAAATAAATCCTGAATATTCCAGTACATATTCTTCAGAGAAATATGACAATTAGGTCACCTTACCTACCCACCCCCGAAATAAGGACAAGAAATTTGGTCATTTACTTCTTATTTACAAACCTAAAACATGGTCTGAATTGCAAAGTATTTATCATCCAGGTAGTTTCATTGCACACAAAATGAAAAAAACCCAACTAACTGAAGTTACAGAAGCAAGACCATGAAAACTGTAAGGTCATGTTTTGAATCTTTTTATCTGCCACTAAAACACAGCAGTTAAAAAACAGATCAAAATTGAAAAAAGTAGAGGAGCAGAGAAGACAAAATTTTGTCTCTGTTATTCAACTGGCAAAGGAGTTTTATCTGGTAGAACCAAGAGTAGACAATTCTGAGGATGCCAAAGATGTGCTGTAGTCCTAGTGAATTAAACTGGATGTGTAGTTATGCATCCAGGAGAGATTTTTAAAAAAGAACAAACTAATATACTTCACAGATATTTCAGAAGATAGAACCATTAAAAAGTTCAGTTCTGTCTCTGGGTTGGTGTGACAGGGATGGTGAAGTATGCTCACCATGAATAAAAATAGAAAACTTATAAGTACATAAATGAATCAAGAGCCTCTTAAAACACATGCCCTACAGCATTTGCTTCCAGCAGTTTTGACACATTCGTCCATCAGTATATGAATCAAAGAGACTAGCTTGAGAATATTTGCCTTGGAGAGAAGGAAAACATAAAACAAAAAAAAAAAAGAGAGGGAGAGAAAATTTTTCTTCAGAGCAACTTCCATTTCTTGCTATCAGAATTCTTGCTATGTTTTATGTACAAGTTGCCAGGCTTAACAATATTGTTCCCATGTTGAAGTGTCTTCAATTGTCTACCACGTTTGACTGCATGCAAGTAATAATGTTCTCATGATGAGAAAGAGGGAGAAAAAAAAAGCAACTAAAATTTTGTATGCCAGGACTAAAAATCTTCAACGCTTGAGAAGAAACACAATAAACAGCTGCTAAAGAAACTTCTTCCTGTAATGAAAACATTACTAGAATATTATTTAAGTTTTGCAGAGAGAAAATAGGCTTATTTCACACGACACCTAACCACATGAACAGGGAAGTTGGACTAGATGACACACTATGGGTCCCTCCAAACCTGACCCATTCTGTGACATTAATAAATTAACATCATTTTTTCACCATAACTCATTGACCTCATATCTCATATTTGTAGATACAATAAAACTAATTGACATTATTCTTCTCATTCTTCTTCCATATAGCAGATGTTTTGGATGCAACAAAGAGTAATAACCCATGTAATACACTACAAAACTCAAACTCTTACAGCATTGTCAAAAAGTTAATTTCCTAAAAATAGACTTAAGATTCAGAAATTTATTCTAAATGTATTAATAATATTACAGCATTTAGAGTTTCCTGCATTGTTAATGTTTCTGGCTCCGTTCGGCTGTGCTTCCATGACACTTCAGATGCTCCATTTGGACTTTCACAGGGCAGGAAGCACAGGACCTCTCATCTGTAGTACATGGACTACATAAAGAAATTAAAGACAAAGAGCAAGAGACACAGATGGACAGTCACTGCAAATCTATAACAGTGATCCAGCACTGGCTGCGTGAACTGTAAAATCTTTTCCAAAAAACCCCACAAACTAATTTATCATACTTTTAAACATTAAAATGTACATATTGACACGTGCAATAAAATATGTTATTCTCTGATATTTTATTTGTTTATTATACTGCAGTGAGTTGTCAAAAATATCTTTCCTCAGATCAGGCAAAACATCCCACAGTCTAATGAAAACAATGACAAAGACATTTGGTCACAGAACCGAAGTGTTTGTCATCTGTGCTTGCCAACAGCAAATCCCACACCAGCTAAAGGCAGACAAACTGCTTTCTCTTCCACCGTGCTCTGGCAGCTGCCAAAAATCAAAATTGGACAGATCGTACATAGAAAAAAAATTTGGGAAGTTCAGGACAAATTTGAGGCATATGGTCACTCTACTACATATAGTTATCTATCACTTGTTGTTTGACAGGAAAATATTATTTTTTTATCTTTTATGTTCTAGCTTTGCCCTACCAATGCCTCTTATTGAAATTTCGAGGTCAAATGTGACCACTGCTTGCTGCAGGGTGCAGATTTTTTTTAATGATTAGGCCCTAATCCAGCTCCAATTAAAGTCAATGAAAAGACTCTAATAGCTACATTGAACCAGGCACAGTGCCAACACTCCCAGACTTTGCAAAAGCCTGAAACAAAGGTGCTTATTGTACAGCAGATCCCACATTTACTAACCCAGCTATCTACATCCAGGGAAGTGGTAGCCAGGTTTTTGCCAACTGCTATAACCTTTCTGTCAAGGCACTGACTAGCAAAAACAATGGCCAGGTTCACTGGAAAACTACTGAAAATAATAGGAAAGAAAACACAAAACCACATTTCAGCCCTTCATGGATATGAATTATATTATTTGGGTTCTTGGTAAGGAGTGCTTGTGAATCTCCATTTGCAATCACTGGGGCAAAGTGATTCAGAGAAACAGAACATTACTGAGGAGCAGAGATGAAAGGGGAACTCAGTAAGATGAACAACTTGAAAGACTAAATAACCAAACAACCCAAAATGTGCAAGACCATCCCACCTCAGCATAGGAGCAAAAGCAACCAGCCATTAGCCACCCTCAGCAATACCTTACATGCTCATTAGTGTCTAGATATGGATGAAACCAACTCGTGAATAGGTCTGTTCTCCCAAGGGCTGGGTGTAACAGCGATCCAGGTTTGGGAATGCTGCTGTCCACTGTGAATTGGCACGATGTGAAAGGTCTTTGCCAGCAGTATTGTCCTATGGTGCTGTCAGTGCTCTTTACTTTGTGGTGCTGTACGCAGTGGGTGTTCTCTGGGTGTACACACACAGGACACTAGTACTGAAGAAATTTGGAGATTAATTCTTGGTTTGGCATCAAGTCAAATGCTCACTGGATGGACATAACCTAGCAGTCATGTCATTTTGTCTTTTTGAAGTGGTTAATTATAAGGCAGAGGTTGTATCCTGCTGAGTTGGTACCGATCAGTAGAATAGGAACCCGCTCTTGCTCAGGTAAGACTTCACTACTCTAACTTTATAATGAAACAAATATCACCTATATTTTTTGACTAAGTGCTAGAGCTCTTAAATAACTTCAGGACCCAAAAGGTTCTTCTAGTTTCTAATAGTTAACCAAGGTTATATACAGGGTGATCTCTCCCAAACAGATTGCTCCTACAGACTGTATTTGTTAACAAACTGAAAGGAGTTAAAAGAACCTTGGTTTGAGTTTTAGATTTTGGTTTCATTGGGTTTTCTTTCCTTTTTTTTTTCTTTTTTTTTCCATTTTCCCCCCAGAAAAAAAAAACAACAATGAATTTCTTTGTGAATCTCTAGAATAAATTACTGCTGCTCTTCAAATGTAGAGAGCAGAACTTTTTGTATGCCATGCCAACTGCTCTACAAAGTTTTAGAAGAGTAGATGCTATATTAAGTCCACAGCACAGTGTTTGTTGTGCGTTTGCCAGGTCCAATTAAGCAAAATTTATCAAGGCTGGCAACAATCAGCTTGTTTCATCTGCTCCTTGAAAGGCCTGATCCATATTTTCTGTGAGAGAATTAACGGTTGGTCTGACTTAGAATACTGATCACCACTCCAAGAAAACAGTAAAAGATAAAGAAAGCTGAAGAGACCAGAACTGTCTAGAGGGATTATTATCCTATATGCAAAGTATTTCAGTTAATACTCTATTTTTTTTAATTTACTTATTTATTTATTTTAGGTTTGTACAGGCAGAACATAATTAATTAACAGGCAACAAAAAGGCCTGGGTTTAACCATCATGCATGACATGAAATTGGCAAAATATTCCTCTTTTCTTTTAGCTGGGATCTGAGATACTGTCTATCATCTTACTGGAAATCTGTAACCAAATCACCACAACATCAGTTCTGCAGCACATAGCTGTTGGACATTTCACTTGCTCTCAATCCAGCCTTTCGACCTATCCACTGGCTTTTGTTGATGGCTGTAAAAGAATGATGTAAAAGCCCATTGAGAGTTGTGATGCTAGACCAGTAGAGAAAAGATTGGTACAGCAGTGTCAGGAAAGATCACAGAGTAAGTTACACTGCACGCTGACAATTTTAGTGCAGCCTGCTGTACAGGAAACATCACATGCCAGTGTGGAGTAATGGAGAGATATTGTGCTACAAAAAAATTTGTGACAAGTTCTTATCATTGTAAAAAAAAAATATAAAACTTGTGCTGCATTATTCAAGACACACAGTCTCCCAAAAAATACTGACAGACACTTTTTACCTATCTCCGTGCCCCGGGATTATATTCCCTTTCACTAATACGGCTCAGTCCTCTAAATGGGAAACTGTAGGTCATTGCTCTGACAGCCTGGAGAGGTTGGTTTCTTCTGCCACTGCTTATGCAGAGGCCATCTGGGGACACTTTACTTGCTGTTCTGCCTTTAGGGAGAGCTCACTGATCATATGAAAGCAGATGGAAGTTTGTTGTCTCTTCTAAAAGAGAGTATTTGTGTTTTTAAGCTGCTTGCTAGCCAGCTTGATTCCCATCATTACTACTGTTCCAAAACAAAGACTGCAAATGATGTGACAGCTAACATTCCCTTAAATCAATGCTGACTGTACTGAGAGAATTTACCAAGCTTTATTATCTAGAAATATATTTAAGCATTTTTTGGGGCTGGGATTTGGGGGCTGTGGGGGGGAGTTAGTGGTATACAGTATGAAAACTTTGTTTATCTCTCTAATAACAATCTCTGGAAGAAAACAAAGTCCAGTGCAAAGAAAGAAAGTTTTACTTATTTGTCCCTTTGAACTCCACTGAAGAAGTTTTTTTTGGACTACCATTCCACAGCTCCCAGAAAAACTATATTAAAATTGCTTTGTGAGCTACCTGGAAGAACACAGCAGAGAACAATGCACCACAAGTGAAATAAATTTAATTAATTTGGTATTTTTTTCTCCTCATGACTCAAAGAAACAGCTCAAGATCATTTCTAATACCAGGCTATGGCCTCTCTTCTGCACAATTTGTGACAGTAAATAGTGTACTGTTCCCTGCTCCATTAGTCCTCCTTCACAGCTAGAGACCTAATTTTGGAATTTCTATTCAATAGGCATATTTGAGAGAATGAATTGCCAACAACCCTAGAAAGGCCCAGGTCTATTCTTCACTCTGAAGTAAATTTGACAGGGGAGAACCATTGTATGATTGTTTCTCAGTACCCTTGTTCTAGTGCAGTCACTGAAATCCTCAAAATTAATCTGAAGTCAGACTCTGATGTCACCAAATTTTGGAAGCCTAAAATTAGAGATTGCTTAACTAGACTGCTATGTATGACCCACATCCTTTGGATGCCATTAATAAAGGGAAAACGAACTTGCCAGGGGCAAGATGGGATTTCTTTCTCAGGAATGTTTATTTATTAATTTCCCATGGGTTTTTTTACTCAGCCATACCATTTCTAAGAGAGGTCTTGCTACAGTATTTCTGATCTACGTAGTGATTATTTTTCTGGTTTTGCTTTGCTTTGGCCTCTGAGATTACCAGCAAAAACCCAGCATTTGCATACAAACACCTCCATTTCCTATCCACTGTGCCCATTTAACCAGCATATAGTTTGTACTCAGTGGCAAACTGTAGTAATTGCATAATATTCACTGGCAAATACAGAGGTAACTGCAAAAATGTAATTTTATTAATAAAGCAAATAATAATGGAGGCCATTTACTTAGGATGTGCTGTATCTCTGCCAAGTAAGCATTTTTTCTTGCTTCTTCTTCAAATGAACTGCATACAAAACAAGAGAGCCTCAATTTTTAAGCAGTAGACTATATGAGAGTTGGGAATTCTCCTGCTTCCCCTAACCAGGCAGTGGACAGGGCACTCTTGGGTACTATTCTGAAAATACACATGGAAGTTATTAGGCATGTTCCTTGTGGCTATCAGTGTCCACTTGTTATAAACAAAGATAATACATTCTTTGTCAGGGCATAAAATCTGTGTGAAGAATACATAGCAGCCAATACTTTCCTACTAGTTGAAAACAGAGAACAAGTTATTTGTATTGTTGGTGTCTCCAGAAGTGCATTATAGTGTTCTGTGAGCAGAAATAAATGGCAGTATGAATGACACATTCACTATTATATACTCACTATATAATAAACCCCTCTATTCCTATTTTCCAGGACAGCTGGAGGATACCCTATCACCATTACACTGTAGCCTGTTACACAACCAAAGGAATAAAGACCCAACATCATATAAGTTCTTGCTCCTTCTGCTGAGCCTGGTCTGTTTTGTGTACTTTGTATTTTGTGCCATAGGCAAACACAGTATGGGGTAACTCTACCTGCTTATTTTGAATTTCATGGTTAATCTTTCTATCATATTCATCTATCAAAACATAAAAATAGTTCAACTGAGTTACAAATGTCATGAATGGAAAATGGGTTTCTCATAACCTACCAGTCACAGTTGCTCAGTTGCTTCTGCTGTCTGATATGTATTTACTGCAATCACATGCCTGTCAAAAGCAAGGGGTTGGTTTTGCATAAATCTGACTCAGTGCTGTGAAAGTTTGGTTTCAATGTTAACCTCAGCAAACCGCTGAGGGATGTTTTACTCTGTCCTGAGCACTCAGAGTTCAGCGTTTAAGGACTACACTGAACTGCCCTCAGGCAGAGTGGTTGGGTTTTGTCTGTTGTGTTTTTTTCCCTTTACAAAAAAACACTGATCACCTCCTTTAGCCTCTCACAAGTTATTTAAAGACTTGTTAGGATCAAAGCAGTTGTCATGAAGGACAAAGTGTGTTCCTTGGGGAAAAAAAAATCAAGGTTTAGTTGCAAGACAGACCTCTCCTGGGTCCTTGGCTTAATCTAATGGACACACTGGGTAGTGTAAGATTAGGGTTTTAGTGTTTCAGTTTTGCCATCCCTAAAACATGAACAGCAAGCATTGTGGGTGGTACTACAGCTGAGAGGCCTTAATACTAATTCAAGTATTCCTCAAGGCAGGGATGCTCCTAATACAGCCAGAGGGACATAGCTCTGTCTACTGAACATTTGCATTAAATACTGTATTGCCCTTCCTCAAACCCTGAATTTTAAATGACTGGCTTTGAGCTCTGTCTGCTGCTTATAGAAAGAGAGAAGTACAAATATATATTGTGTAAGGAAGTTCACTACAATTATTATTTACACAGCATTTCCTAGATACCAATGGTTACACACTATTATTTTAGTCTTCTTTTATACTCTGCTCAAAAAAATATTGTGCTATGCCAGCACAGATAATTGCTAAGTCTTTTAATTTATATCCTTACAAGATAAGCTAGGGTAGAGCAGTAGGAAAAACAGGACCTGCAATTAGTGCAGGTTAAGAGTGTTTTACTGTGCTTTTTCCAACCCCTGAAGTTGTCAGTGTAGTTATAGCACTTAATTTTACAATACCCAAATCTCTAACAAAAAAGTTTAACCTACGGCTTTATTCTCCTTTCAGAAAGATGTTTTTGTGGGTCTCAGAAGCAAAGCATTTATGTTGTCAAATGGCAGAGTTAATGGCTAAAAGACTTCAACGTATCTAGTGCATTAGTTTTTCATAAAAGTTCTTCTGAAATATCATAGAAGTAATATTTTCCTTGCTGGAAAAACTCAGTAAATATTGAATACTGTTTATTTTCATAACTTTTGTCTGCCCCATAAAAACAAATTTTTGAAGGCAAACTTGTGGTCAAGGAACAATTTTTAAGATCAATTAAAATTCTCAATTTGAAAGCTTTTAAATATGGCAGAGCTACCTTTTGTACTTGTGTTTATAAGACAGGATACAATGCACAAGACACTGCATAAAACTGGGACTTTAAGTAACCAAAACAACAATGAATCAGATTAAAATCTGTCATTCCACAGAATCATTTATTTACTCTCTTCATGATTTTGGCTTCTTTTGTCCTTCATATATTCATCACCTTTCTTACTACTGGATTATTATTTTCTTCACCTATTTAGTGTCTTCCCTTCCTCTCCCAAAATGAATAGTGAAATTATTTTACTATTTAAAAAAAAAAATTACCTCCATAATTAATAAATTTCCAGGGTCTTCCACTCCCTCTATCTCTACAAGAACCTTATTTCCTATTCAAGACTAAGACACTTTAACTTCTGGATACTATTTTTTGAGGGTAGCTGAGGACAACAGAACAAGAAAAAAAATTAGCAAAACCAAACCTTGAGTTTTATTGCACATTTTTATCTTCTATTAAAGTAAATCATGTCTTTAACTGGGCTTGGGGTTTTTATATATCTTCACAAAATATCATGATGCATTTGTAAGGTTTTGGGGGGGGGTAGTTGGGGCTTTTTTTTATCTTTGTCTTTTCCAGCAAAACTGCATGTTCCAGGCAATTTAAAAAATAAACAGTTAAGGACACTTTTCTGTCTGATCCAGCAGGAGTTCCTCTGAGTGACCCCTTGGACTTCCTACACGTCCACTCAGACAGTCAGACCAGGTTTCCTCACCAGCCCAACCCCAGGTTTCCCATAGGAGAGTCTCAGACCTCTGGATCCTTAAAGCAATTTATTCACAGCGCAGTAACATGGAAACAGCTTGAGATGGTGACTCCAAGGAGGGACCCTGAACAAAGAACCCTCTGGCTTTTATTTCCTCACAGTCTATGTGTGTGATAGTCTGGGGTCTACCTGCTGAGCCACTGGCTCCTGCTGTGTCCATGAGTGTCCAGTCACCTGGCTGGGCCACAGGTCCCCGTGCCCTTTGTTGTGCAAAGGGTCTGTGCCAGTTCACAGACTCTCCACTGGTGCTGATGCCACTTCCTGCCTCCCAGAGCTCAACCTGCAGCTTGTACTGCAACACATGTATTCCTCGACAACACACTGGTGATCTACCACTCCAGAGACCAGCATTACAGCACAAAACAAAGTAGTGGCACAAATTTGATGACCTTAGTGCATGAAGGCCACAGAAGGATGCAAAAATTAACCTATTTTAGGATTATTGTTACAGTGAGCTTAAAAAATAAGCTAGGGAGAGAGGAGTGAGTCCTGATAATGGCTGTAGTCTAAACTAAATAAAATCCAGGTCTGAAATGCATGGAGTTCACTAGCCAAAGCTGTGATTATTACTGGGTTAATGAGTAGGTATGATTGCACAGAAATATGCTCTTCTCCATAATTTTTCAGTGAAAATTGGCTATTAGAAATCTTTCACCCTTTCAGTGACTGATGCTTCTGCAATGTTTAATCAGCTTAATATCTGTCCCTCCTCTTCCTGACCCTTGTAATGAATTCACTCCTAAAGTTTCTCCAGCTGAAATGAAGACCCATGCTTTTCAAAGCACCATCTACATCCCAATCTAAACAGATGACAAAAGGTTAAAAGAAGGAGACTATTTCATCCTCACTCAACAGACAGAGAGCTGTGACTCAGAATAAGTGGGTCATTTCCTCAAATCTCTGGTGAGGCAGTTATTAAATCACACCTCATATATCTCACTTCAAGAATGCTTGATCACAACTATTTCTTTGTAGAGGATTCCTACTAAATAAGAAAAAAAAAATAAGTTTGTAAGGAAATTGTTCGTAATAGTCAAGGAAATCTGACTGCCAGCAACTGCATTCTGCTGGGAAGCAGCAGTATTTGCTGAGGGCAAATCTGTTATAGTTCCTCACTTGAGAATGACACAGCACCTGGGAGAGGAAGGCTCCTTGGCACAGGCACAGGGAGAAATCCAGGGAATAGGAATGAGGGTAGTCTCTCCAGAACATGATTCAGACAAATTCAGCTGACTCATAGTTTTGACACTGGGTTGTCTTGAAGACTATATAAAACCATTGCAAACACCATCTTTCTAATATAAGGCAGGTACTCTCCAGAATATCTCGATATTAAATTAAAACCATGTCTGCTCCTGGGCAGACTGATGGTTTGGCAGGAGTCAAAAGTTAAGGCAGCAGCAGGACAGAGAACACTGAGGACTGAGGAGAAAAAATACACATACAAATACATCTGCTTTGATTTGCTAATGATAGCTCTCAGCCAGACTACAGTATTTGAATGCCTGTTAGCCACTGAAAAGTGACAGTAGTTATAAAGCAAATCACAAAGACACAGCTATTTGGAGTGACAATAATTACATAACTGGAAATTATTTACTTTTATGCATTTAAATGGAAACAACTTAAATAGGTCTCAGATTTGGCACTATCTTCAGAAACGCAGCCCAGAGCACTAAAAGACAAAATGTAAAAGAAACAATGCATAAGAGAGGAAAACCAGAGAAGGGAGAGAGAAAACTTAAAAAAACAATCTTTATTTACACTTGACAAACTATCCCCAAATATCTACTCAGCATGACAGTATTTGCGAAATGCTCTGCAAACTCACCATGCAAGTTTTATAACATGATTGGGTTAATTAGTTTTATATATTGAGATTGTGTTGATTAAATGAGAATTTTTTTATATTTTTCAAAACATGTATAAAGTATAATAATGCTTTATGCAGCATTAAATACTACATCAATATGCTTTAGCTAATCTTAATATAAATGATTAAACAAATTTTTTGTAAGGAATATATTGTTGGTTGCTCCCCCTCTAACATTCTGCTTTTCTGCCCTGAGATTCCAGGGACCAAAATCTGCGATCTCATTATGTATTATAAGGGAGTGTGGTGGGGAAGAAAAGTGAAAACGTTGTTTGATGGAAGCAGATTTATCTGTATTGTTTGGAACAAACTGAATATTAATGTATTTTTAATAGTAGGTTAACTAACAGGTCATAGAAAGGTAATAATTTCTAATTTAATATTAGCACATGGCTTTTTTGCAAATTATGTACACATCAAACTTGTGGAGCAGAATACAATAAAAAGAAATCAGCAACGAAGTTAGGAAATGCTTGTAAATCCAGTTCTTTTATTTATTGTGCTGTCCATGGAGTCCACTATAAAGTAAAAACTTGCGTACTTAATGTCCACTAATTCACTGACATAAAAATAATGGGAGACTAATTTTTTAAAAAAATTAAGTACATTCTGTGCCAAGTTTGGAATTCAGTGGGATTTTTTATGAGTACCTGAGAGCAAACTATGTATATCATGAATCAAACTCAAGGATTGACAGGATGCAGTATTCTGCAAAGGAGTCATGTAAGTTCCCCACCACACAAATATTATAGGACAGCATGTGATTTAAAATCAAGATTTAAATCATTCTCCATGAGTACCTTTCAGAAAAGATTGAATTGATAGGTATTACCATAACCTTGACAGTGAGCTATTCTGAAAAGGAATGATTTGCGTCAGAGCTGAAATTTAAGGAGCTCTCTTTTTGATTTCATTGGCTGCCATAGGGCCAAAGCTTCTCCTATCTACGAAAAGCTTCAGGACTCCAAAAGTTGAATGCAGATATACCAACCAATAAACAATCCAAGGTGAAACACTGTGTATACCAATGGCTAGCAAAGCTTTATGATCACTCTTGATAATTATTGTGGATTTATACTGAGGCAAATTGCTATGGAAAATGTCGTCGCATTGTTAAAAGAAAAACAGAAAAGTGGGGAGATTTCCTCCCCCTTCCCCCGATATCTATGCTCCCATTTCCTAATATAATATAGTAGATTTATGGTCACTGGTTCTAATTAGTGTAGTAGACAAAAGATTAAATTTTGTTCTCTCTTATGCCGCTGAGGTAATTGCAATTAATCTGATCTGCTATTTGTTATATTGCTGCATAAACTCTCCTTTTACCCTTGCAACTCAACCTCAAGTCAGCAACAGTTATTGCTCTTAAAACTTTGATATCTAAAAATTTATCAGAAACTTTTGGTGGATATAAACTATAATTACTTAATTTTTATGTTTTTTCATATATAAAGACAAGCCTAGATACTGTCTTTTAACTATTTTTAGCAAACCAGCTTTTTTTTCTTTTTCTTTGGCAGCCACCTTCAAAAAAGAATCAGATTATCTAATTTTGGGTGTCATTTTAACTGTGCTTTGCTGCTCTATCGAATAGTTATACCCAGAATAATTCTGTAAGGAATGGCACAGCAGAATTGTTCAGGATACATATAATATATCTGCCCACGCATCTGTGTTTGCAAATTGGCTTGTCAGCACTCTTCAATCCCAAATCAGACCCAGTTATACCTATTACAAAACCCATAACATTTGTTTCACAGTTCCTGATATAGTGCTGTCTTGTACCTGTCTATCCAAAGGCAATTTTCAGTATATTTATAGTAATTTCATCAGTGAAGTATTACTAGCAACCCTACAGACAGTAGCCATGAGGCAAAATACATCATGTTCCTCATACCACCTTATCCATCAGCTTACATTAACTTTCTTTGTATCTTATCAAATTATGTATATTATCAATGTAAATTTAGTTCCAGGAAAATAGTCATTCTTATAGTATCTCTGTTAAAAAATGAAAAGTATTTTTGTACAAAGTTGCTGAGGTAACAAGGAAAAACAGAACAGCTTTTCATCCCTCAATGTAATATTGATTTTTTCTATGAGAGAGCAATCAGATACATCTTCTTCATCTATGTTAAAGTTTCAAAAATATGACAAAATGGCTTAAAATAGGAAATATTAAAATATGTGTTACCCTTCATACCCTGTCAAGCAGCTATTCAACTCTCTGACAAAAACATGCTTAGCAACAGCCAATTTTGAGATGGTCTTAAGAAAAGAAGCTTGAAGCCTGTGGAAGAGTTTTGTATCAATCCAATCATAGCACACAGTTTCTGTAAAGGATAGCAGAACTTATTAGGAAAAAAATTATTAAAAGAACTTACTAAAAAAAAGTTGCTTCACCTGGAGAGGTGAATGTAGTACAATTGCAGAAGAGCTATTGGGATGTGGGAGACCATATCAGGAGGGTTGCAGCAAAGCAGCTATTGGATGTTGAACTGTTTGTGAGGTTGTGAGGAATGTTTGTCCAAATGCCAATGATGTCTGAGGATATTTTGGGTTAGACATGTTAGTATTCTTGCTTGGGGAAATCAGCCAGCAGTACATTCCTGTCCTGTCTGTTTTAGAAGTCCTGGGCTCTTCGTTCTCATGTCACAAGGGACCAGATGGATCATTCTTTATGTAAAAATGAGTGAATAATATTATTAATTATAAATTTTTGGATAATGACCTATTAATTAGGGTAGTGAAAGGGAGGATGAGTACAGCAATTGCATCTAGTACAGTGTAATGTATCACAGGATGAGGGTTGATGATGGGAGAGAATCAGTGCCATATTTCCTTGAAAAACTGAGAGATTCTCATATTAAATAAATATGAGATGCCATAAAGAAATTAGACAAGACAATAAATTTACTAGGATAAAATCTGACTGTGTCAGAAAGATACAGGGAAGAGAACTAGAATGCTTTTAAGATGTCTGAGTTTGACATAAATGTGATTTACATCAGAAAAAAATGGAGATAGCTTCTCTCAAGCAGAAATGATCCTTCTGATCCTATGAATTATGATCATCTAGGCAGGGACATAAGGGGAACAGAGTATGTTTATCAACAAGTGAGTTCTTGATGACTGATCACAACAAACAAGGCTTCAAACAGATAAATATATCACTACATTACAACACATCTGGGGATCTCTCAAAAAAGTCTGGGGTAAAGTCAAGCAAGAAAATCAAATGTGAGCAAACAATTGCTGGACAGGAAATATAATTTGATCTCAAAAGGGTTTACTCATATAACTAATTTTGATTTTCAATTAACTTTATTTTGGATTTCCTCTGTATTTATCTCTCAAAGTGAAATTACATTTTGAGTTATTGTTGGGGAGCAAAGATCTGCAAACAAAACCTACTGTGATTCACAACATAGAGGTTCTGTGAAAGGAGCCAGGAAGACAAAAACAACTAAGATTAGAGTTCTGCTTCAACGTGCTGTTCAGTGTTCAGAACAGCATGATGTCACCTGCCTTATGAATAGTGGAGACTCATTCACCATTTTGACAGCAGTGCTAGATAAAATACTCTGGATAGGAATCCCTAGGAATTGACAAATTGAAAAGCTGATGAAAGACGTTCATATATTTTATATGGCCTTTGGTAACCTTAAGGACAGGAAATCAATTATTCTTGTTTTTATTTGATACGTGACTGTCCATAATAAGTGAGTATACAACATTTTGAAAACTGTAGTTCCAAAGACTTGGTGCCTGGCTGGAAATTCAATAATAAAGAACTGACTTCTGAGATATCATCTGTTGGAATGATTACATTTCTCCCTTCCCAAAAATGAGCATGTTTAGGAACTTTTCAGCCTTTAGTTTAAAATCATGACTTAATTATTCCAGTCCTGTTAAAGGTGAAAATTCCTGTCTCTCAGGTATCTACAAGCAAAAATCATTGAGTTGACATTCTGTATATCTAAGGATTTTCCCACATCCCCTTGTACTTTCTGGCTCACAAGGCCAAAGTAAGTCAAATTGCAATATTCTAACCCCAAGGGAGAATGCAAATAATTATGTCAGTTAGTCAACTTCTTAGAAGGACGTGTTTGATATTTTAATATTTGATATCTGATATTTGTGCCTTTCTGCTTGCATAAAGAATGAAAGCAGAAGTAATCCTTAATCATAGAAGAGCAGATGAGAAACGGTCACGTTTTCAGTTTGTGAGGGTAACCAATAATCAGAGTAATTGCTTTTAATATATTCTTACCTCAAAACATCTGAGCCTTGATTACTACTGGCCTTTCCTCAAACACAAGTGGAGACTTTTCAGCTGTACATCCTGGACAGAATCCAATCACACCGCCAGGTTCTGTGAGCACTCTCTATTCCTTGCTTGCTTTCTCAGCAGATCAATAGCAGCAGAAAGGAATGGTGAGATTAGAGCTCAAGCACTTCCTTGCCCCTTTTAGGAGCTGGCAAAGCAGGAGAGGTATGCCAGGGTGCACATGTCCAGCTTACTGAACAGTTCAGAGCGAGTTTCACAGCAGTGCAGAGTGTGGCCTGTGGCAAGTGACTGTACCCTAGGTTTCTCTGTGATAGCTTTTGCCCCAAGAGTGCTATACTGTGTAGGGAGTGAAACTTAATCTCTATCTCCTTCCCCCCTTATTACTAAATGGATATATTTGGAAGTAATAACAAGGCACATTGTGGTGATAAAATTCCTTTTACTTGGTTCACCTGTTTAAAAGAGAAGAAGAGGTAATTTATTGCTCCTCTGCTTGTACATGACCTAACAACCTGTGAAGTTTATGTGTGTTTTTAACACTATGTAGAATAGATGTTTCACTCTTAACACGGTTTAGATTTTAATTTCTAGAGGGATTTACTTGCTTTAGCCAAAGCAGAAGTCAGTACAGCAGAAGATTCCTCTGTGTGGTTAGGTCACAGTCCCGTGTACCCCAATACAGACCCCGTTAATATAGTGGAGATCTGCAGCAACATTTAGGGGTTTATGTGAAAAGACACCACTGCAAGAGGGAGGCTATACACTGCAGAGTTTGCCTTCAGAGAATCTAAATTTTCAGGGAACCTCATTAGAATTTCTACATCATTTGTAATAAATCTTTTTGAAGAAAGAGCAGGATATGCAGCAAAAACAAGGTCCTTTGGCTTAAATGAGAACAGAATCGATTTCCTGAAACATAGTCCATCTTCTTGAGACTTGGAACAAACATCCAGTAACTTAAAAGCTGAGAGTGTATGCTGCTGTAAGTTTAATGGTTTACCTGCCTTTCTTTTCCATCTACAATATTCCAGTTAATTGATGACAGAAATGAGAATCTGCAATGGCCATACAGATACTTTTGCAAAGATATGAGATAAACAGTCATGTACAGTGAACTGGGGCTGAGTCTGCTGATGAAATCAGGGATACTACATTGTGCCATTCTGCTGTGCATCCTATACAGCAACAGCATTCTGTTTTATCTATTTTTAAAACAGCTCACCTCAAAATAATGCCCTTTCTTCTTTTTCTTGAAATGTTTTAGGTTAACAAAACAAAACAAAAACAAAACAAGAAAAAAAGAGAAAATGTAAATTTTATCCCAAATTTATCCAAGGGATGAAACAAGGCAATGATCAAACAGAACTCTTATGCAAACCAAACTAACCAACACACCATCCAAGCAAGCTAAAAATAACCAATGTATGATTGCTAAAGAATGTATTAGAAAGTACAAATATGTAAAGGTAAACATCTTAGTTCTTTATTTTCAATATATTTAGACAGAATTTCCAAAGAGCAAACTGATCAAAACAAGGATTCTGAAACCTTAAGCAACATCAATATTTCTTAGTGCACAAGAGTGGATCACTTAGCTACACAGTGCAACGTCTGTCACATTGGTTAACAAAGCAAAAGGTTATAGCAAACTAATATATGGAGAACTATCCACAAGCTGAGAGGTTATAGTTTGGCATTGAATTTTAAAATTATATGGAAACAGTAGAATAAATTCAGAGTTGAGCTATATGCAAAAAGCAGAATACTATTCAGGAGCTATGGGCACGTCTGCTGCTACAAAATCCATTTTCCACCAGCCATGATCCAACTCCCACTTTTTTTAACTTCCGGTCCCTACTCATCCCTCTTTTATCCTTCACAAGCTTTTTACCACTCTGCACTGTGAAAAAAAGTAAATTCCCACCTCTCTAGGCTGTGTGGCTTGAGTAGGAGTACTAAAAACAAGGCAGAGATTATCTGCCTGAATTCACTGCTGGCTACAATTTCAAGGGAGCTTCTTCATAAACCTGGAAGGAATCTACTCAGTAAAGATGGGCTACCTGAAGACCTCCCTTCTGTTCAGCCCTTGTGAGACTGTATCTTTAGCAGTGTGTCCCATAAGGGCTTCCCAGTAAAAGAAAGACTGAAATACTGACCCAAGTCCAACAAAGGGGCATCAGGTTGGTTGGAGGGATGGGATGTTCAGTCCAAGGGAGAGAAAGCAAAGGGGAGCTGTAATTGCTGTCTACAATCACCTTGCAGGAGCTTGTAATGAAGACAGGTCTGATGTCCTAGAGGCACATTGTGGAAGAACAGGAGAAAGCAGGCACAAGTAGGAACAGAAGAAATTATGACTCGCTAGAAAAAGTAAGGTTTTTATCATGAGGTTGTTCCAACAGTGGAACAGGGGCCCAGAGAAGCCTTAATGCTGTTTTTTCAGGCTGTGCTCTTTTACAAACACCCCTCAGGGAGGCCAATTAATTGCTCTAACAACAGCAGGCTACTTTTGGCCACCCCCTCTCCTAAGAGTCAGATGTTTCTTTCCTCCTCTGTCATGTGACAGCACATATGCAGTCCACATGACATGGAATGTGCCTTATGGAAAAACTGGGGAGCAGCCTGCCGTAACCAAGGGCAGCAGCCTAATTGGCAGGAGCACGTGCTCGGGGGTGAGGAAAGGCAGCAGTGGTCTCTGAACACACCCATCCCCAATCTCTCCCAGGAGGTCATGGGCAGGAACTGTATAGTCATTGATCTCACTGGGCATTTGATAAAACTGATCCCACTTGGAATGAGGAGGGTAGCTCAGTTTGCAGCCCTTCCCTGTCGGATGCCAGTGCTTTACTATTAACTCCACCTCGTCCTTCTGGACAGGCTTCCTTCTGTCCCCAGGGACTCTCTGCTTCTCCCACCTAAGACTGAATTATGACTTGTCACAGTTTTATTCCCCTTCTGGGTGGAAGCTGATTTTTCTGATGCTGTTTGTCCTCACTCCAGAACCCAAATTGCGTTGGCTGCTCTGTCTATGCAATCACAAGTATTTCTGTATCATTACAGTAATTCATTAGGATGTGGCTTCCCATAGGATGCATGTAGGCTACAAGATGCATGGTACAAGTACAGTTTCTTCTCAGGAATTTTTGACAATATGCAATGCTATTTTAAGCAGGATAAACATGTCTTTAATAAATATTTATATTCCTTCTGTCTAGGTTTCTACATGGGCATTGTCATAGCTACAAAACTCATACATACACAAGCCTTTACTCAACCTGGAAGATTTTAGCAAGAAATAGTCACTCTTAGTTCTATTTCACCTGATTTGACACAATCGAGGCATTTGAATATTCTTTTAATATAAATAACAAAATTTAACTTAAGTATTATTTTTAAAGCTATCCTTATTTGTATAAGTGATGTCTTTTTATAAAAAAATTAGATTGAACATGAGAGTGGGATAGATTTAATGTGGGATAAATTTTTACCGTGAGCCATGGTAAGTTTATATATAGTAACTCTGGTTTTAGAGGTATTTAGAGTAATCGGTGATCAAAATTATTTTAAGTCTGATATTTTAAGTGAGCAGATAGTATTTTCAAAGGCTGTTATTCCGAAAAACATAATATTTACTGGTTTTTTAAAAGAGTGTGCAGATATCAACAAATGCTGTTTATACAGCTTCAATGTTTTGTAATTATGTTAGATACAGTAGCTAAATCAGTATTTTTAACTGCATATTTGTAAATCTGTTTGGCAACCAGGGAAAAAGTTTAGCTGTCAACAAATTATTATGGGATCATTAAATTTCCTTTCAAAGAAAAACTTTTATTATCCTGAAATGTGAAGAGTAACACAGATGTAGCCAGTGTATTGAGGTTCATCTTGCTTAGATACATTTATTTTTCAATAATTCCTTAAATTTGCCTTTCACTATGACCTTGTTTCTTGTGAGGATTATCTGGAATCTGCATAAACTGAATCTTCAATGATACAACATTAAACATTGAATAAGTGACTACAACTTGCATCCTGTATGTGAATTAGAGCTTAGCCCTTTTAAGATTTTTAGGTCTCCTAATTTTGTTGGCTCTGTTTCATCTCCAAGTCTATATCAAAGTCTATATATATGTATACACACACATATTTTAAATTTTTTTCATAGATTTATGTATTCACACACATACACTTTATGGTTTTATATGTATATATAGGCTTTTTTCTTCCCCTAAAATTTATTTGGTAGGTCTGCCCTGTCCTATATATAGAGCATTTCATGCCCACAATGCATTTGCAGTGACCCCAGAGGTAGCAACTTCAATGCCAGAATAGTTAAACTCTGCTGCACAGCTGGGGATTCTGCCAGAGATCCAGCATGAATTCCAAAATCGGCTGAGCTGCAGTAGTTCCACAGTGCATGTAATCTCGTTAGGCTGGGTCTAAGCTCTTCAGACAGAGCAGTAATGAATCTGTTTTGAGATCTAGGCTGACTGGTGTTTGACATCCCAGCACCAAGATCAATTGTACAAAGACTTTAGATGGATTTAACACCAAACGGACAGGAGATTGCTACTTGGTAGAAGGCACTATCCCAAATCTAGACAGCAATCAGTACTTGTCACACTTGTACTATAATCTCGAGGCCAGTTTTTCATCTGGTATAAAATGGAGTAGTTAAACTGTGATGAAAATATCAAAAATGGATCTAAATGTAAAAAGGCATTTTTAATGCAGTAAAGGATATGTTTTTCTAATACCTAATGCAACATGGTGTTTCAGTGCACTATATTTAGTTAACATGTCCCTTGACAATAGTAAGCCATTGGTCATATCGGTTTTTGTTGTAATAATGTAACTATCCTCAGTTGTTCACTCTAAATAACGACTACATGCTGAGTGCCAAATACCCTTCCTTCCTTTTCTTTAAAACATGCAGGTAGCACATTTCAATGAATTATTTGTGTGCATTGTTCTTATTTAAGCACAATATCATCTAGAGGACACCGTATTTACTCTGAACATTCTGAAATTTTCTTGTCCTTTGAAGTTTTTCAGGATTCATTAGTCCTTATTTTGGCAGTCTGATAGAAATATATGTCCTGTACCCATTGTATTCTCTGTTTTTTTCAGAAACAGGTCAGGCACTACTGTACTCTAAGAACAAGTACTCTTTTTCCCCCCCAGCATACTTAGATTTTTTTTCTGACTTCTTCCATTTCTTTTTTTTTTGCTGTAGAGGTTCACATTCACTGGGCTGCTTGCCAAGACCTCTTTCCTTTCTCTGTGTTTATGGAAAACAGAATCTTAATCCTTTCCACCTAACACATCAAAGAGGAGCTTCTACTATGTGGTCTGAAGGTCTGCATCCAGAATTTGCCTTAAAGGGAGGAAATAAGGGTTGCTCAGAGTTCTGGTTACTGGGTGAACCACTAAATTGAGCATGCAGCACAGGTGACACAGTGTGTACTTTGAGGGGAGAAAGGCATTAAGAGCAACTTCCCAAGGGTAAATAGAATCTCCTATTTCGTGCCAGATTCCCTCACATCAAAACAAGGAGTCCAGCTGAAGTCTTTTGTGTGAAGTCTTTATTTGAGATCACCCATATTTAGCCTGTGCACCTGAGAAAGAACCTTTGAAGTACTCAGTACTCATGTCACACCAACCTGGAAGCTCACTTCTGGCCTAATGGTCCAAAGTCACAAGGTTAGTTCAGGTCTTATTTGAATTTTCTTCAGGTATATAAAGGCAGAAATGCAAAAAGGCAGACTAAGTTGAGCTCTCCTGTGAAACCATAATTTGGCAGTCAGGGTTGCACAGCTGAGTAAAGAGAGAAGTGGTAAAAGGAATAAAAGCAAACAAATTCTGAGCAATGTATTTTGGCTTTTGCATTGTTTTTCTGCTTCTGGAGTAGGCAAATAATGTACCCAAGAAAGCATTTCTGCCCTTGTTGATATGAGACTCTGAATCTGTATGGAATACTGGAAAATGCATAAATTTCTCACTAATTACATCTTAAACTAACATTTAGTATAATTTCTGATTTCACTTCATCATACTAGTGAGCTGCAAACAACTGTCCTTTGACCCAGAGCTTACAGCCGCTGGCAATTTCCTTTATACTTAGCACATCATGAAGTCTTTAGATGACAATTTTACAATATGACATGGTTAATAATTTTGTGCTTTAGAAGCAAATGAAATAGAGAATATTCATCTGGGGAGTTAAAATTATCGGGATTACGCTGCCTATGAGGGGTTTAATGAAACAGGAAGAGATGCATCAAAGTCACTTTCACTGCAGAATTTTATGATTAATATATTGAGTTCTCTTTTTTCCACTATATTTTGCTTATAAAAATATTGTGCCAATATCAATAGGATTTAGACATTGGAATTACCTCCTCAGCTACAGCGATAGACTTGCAAGTGCTTTCACCTCTTCTAGTCTGGTCCTACATGTTCACAGAACTGAAAGAAATTCTTAGAACGTAAGGAGCTTTCAAATTAATGTTGCTTTTTTTAAAAAAACCAAAAAACTACTGGAAACAACCTAAAGTTCTAAAATAAAGATGTTAATGGCAGGTAAAAATCCAAGGTTTTTTTCACCTTCATTCTGCACTTAATTTCTTTCCTCCCTCCTGTTATCTGAAAACCCATAAGTAACTCCCACTCTTGCAGAATCTCAGCAGATCACAGTGTTTCATGTTTTTACTTTCCCAATTCACAGTTACCTCATCACTAAAAGGAATTTTGCTCTATTGGATCCAGCTACCTTCCAGCTAAATCATGAATTATGCTAATCTTTCTCTTTTTATGCCCACAGGTTGTGCATTCTGTAGCACACGTTAACACATTTTCTACAGGTGTGTGAGCGTTCTTGCTCTGAGTGCCAGCCCACAACGAAGCTGCAAGGGAACTCCACTGGAAAAATGAGACACAGGGTTGAACTTCCTCAAATTAAGAAGACATTGAACACTCCTGGAGGCAGCATACTCTCTATAGCTCACAGTCTAAACATCCATGGGATGAAGTGAAGCATAGGTGCTTCACTTGACGTATTTATGACTAGAGCATAAATAAGTGCTTAGCATTTAATTTACTGAAGCTTCTAGACTTTTAAGCCCATTTCTGGATTTAGAGGTATTACTTTAAAAATTAGGTCTTTTATGATTAATATGTTTCATAGATTCAGACAAAAAACCACAGCAGGATAATATAAATTAATTTATAAAATGTATTGGAGCACTAGAGGACTGGAAATTGGTCTGTAGGAACTTTCTCCAAGAGGGTCTAAACTTCACAGTCAAAAGAAGGGAACATTTCTGCTGTTCCTTGTACCTTCTTTATCAGGTCCTTCATTTCTTATGATCCAGTTTAAGCAACTGTAGCATCATGGTACCTATATCATACTATTCCTCCCAGTGGAAATAGTCAAATGATTGTAATTAATCAAACAATTAAGTACTTTGTTGAACTGGGACTTAAACAGAGGAGCCAGAAAACAGCTGAAGGCAAAACAGAGCCTATGCATTTTAATCTTCTCTTTCTCCCCATGAACACTTCACAGGAAATAACAGGTTGTTTTGAAAGACCTGAATTTTAAGCACACTTTGTCCCATAATCTGTATCACGCATTTGGCAGCCTATGTAACTTTGATAATGGAAAATAAATTATCGCACACCAAATACCAAAATGTTAATTATGCTTTTCGCTGGCTTCAGATAAATCCTTATTTTGTAATGGATTTAGGCATACAGAACTACAGCCCAGAGGCTGAAATAACAGCTCTGGTTCTTGCAGGACTTACAGATCATAGAAAGCATGTTATCGATGTGCCTTTAAAATGACCTTTTGATGTAAAGAGAAAGAATGAACTACAGAAGCTCAGTGAATACATACTGCACACTCAATGATAATTACTAGAGGAACTGGTCTGAGCAAGAATATATTAGCAGATAATGTTAATTATTTAAGAAAGAACAACAGAATAAATTTGCATGTGGATGTTATATATGGAAAACAATGGCACTGAATTCTATGTAATACCATACCTGAAGAAATCACATTTCTTTTATGGAGATGCAAAGCTGATGAACAAGAAGGTGACTTTCTACTGCAGATGCACTTCAGGTATTGATTCACTAACAATACAAGAATGAATAATAAATACTTGAAATAAGCTGTGCTTCTCATATCTGTCTCTAATGATGATATAATTAAAAGTAAGTTGCAAATAGGAAGTCTTGTGTGAAACAAAATTCCTAAGTAAAATTAATAATATCTTCAGTGAACTGGCAAAAATTTTCTTCTCAAAAACAATCTCAGGGATTTGTAAAAAATGTTTACTAATGAACTCACAAACATTAAAAACAAAAAGTGGTTTTTCTCATCTGTTGAATGCTATAGAGCAAGAAAGACAGCATAAGGAACCTTTATGACTTGGAATATACCTGGTTTTGAAGGTAAGTCATCTATGTAACTTGCTTCAAGATCAATGGAGTCCTAATTATTTCATTCCTCCTACAGGACAACACAGCTGTTAAAGGTACACACAGGAGTTTCTACTTCTCTGTGAGCCTGACCTCTGAGTGGTGAGCTGCTCAAAGGGCATTCTCTTCATAGTAACTTCAATGCAGGGTGAAAAACTCCAAACTCTACAAAATAAAAAAACTCAACCCCTAATAATTTGTTCATCTTCACCTTCCTTTTAATTATCTCATTCCAGAAAGAAAATGTTTCTGTCTGAAACCAAAGCTACTTTTTTTTTTTTCCACTGAAACCCCTCTCTAGGAGGCTTGCAGGATGAATATATATTTTTCTTACCCTTTAGAGGAACTCGGGCACTTTCAGCCATTGAATTTCCACAGTGGGATACATTCCCCAGTCCTGTCCCAACCTGATGTCAGGACAGAACCCCAAAATACGCATTAACTTCAAAGGGAAAGAAATAGGAGTATATGGCAAAAAAAGAGCTGTATGAAACGAGCAGTCCACCATGTGCCCAGGCACAATGACTGGGGGACTAATGCCAGAGTGGGCCTCTGTGGCTATCTCCATGAACATGCATGACTATGGACACAAACATGTATCTTCATCTTATTTGAGTGTATAGGACTTAGTATGGCCTGCACCAGGCATTTTGGTCGAAGTCTAACTCCTTGGTGGACAGGCTGTGTCTCAGAAGTCAGGTAACAGTGAAATTACGTGAGCAGCACTGTACTCGATGTCTTCTTGTCTTCCTCGGGACTCTAAACTTCTTGTGTTTAAGAATAAACAATATGTGTTTAAAGAAAAACAATGAATAAGTGAATAAACAAAGCCTTTTGATCCCTTACTTCACCACCAGTCTGCCCCTGAGGTCTGTTCCTACCTGGAACACGAGCTTTTTGCCAGTGTCGATGAGCACACCTAAGTAGCTGTAGGCTTGCCAAGGGCTGGTGCACTGCTCTGTGATCTCTGTGATCTCTCATGTAGTTAGATCATGAAGCTTTGCTGGTACAAAAACCTGTCATACATAAGAACACAGCAGAGTGCTTCAGGATGTAGGTTTATAATTCTAAATTTCAGTCAGGATAGAAAATTTCCCGTTTCTTAATGCGGTTTAGTTTTGTGAAGCAAACTTGCGTCAACTTATAGTTAACAATAATAAGAGAGTTTTATTTGGGATCATGGCTACTTTGCACATCACATATTATTCCTTACCTCAGTTATTAAGAACCAACTATTGTATTATTTATTTATTATTTTAATGCATTTTGATAGGATACCTGCTAGATCAGGGAGAACTGTTGGCTTTCCTGGCTACAGAGAGGCTGAAGATTGCATATACTGGAGAACTGATTTGAGATCTCTAGATCAATGTGACTTACCCCAAAGATCAGGAAGAAAAGACAGCAAGGGAGCTGAGATTTCAGTTCCCCTCTTCTGGACTGTCTCCTCAAGTTCCAGAACAGAATTATAATGCTGGTCTCTTTTTAATTCCTTTATCCAATTGCGAATTGTGGAGGACCCCAGCTGGTCTGGGATCCCTGTGTTTTGGTACTGGTCAAATACCCATGTACCCATAGGACAGTTGGGAGCAGAAGAAGGAACTGAAGTGCTGTAGCAAGGATATGGACATGGAAGGGAGAACTGTAACACGACAGAATGGACATCCTGTGTTTCTTGCTGAGTCACGATGATTTGGCTGGAGTTGTGTGCTGGACCACTGGTGATATGTTTATGTTACTGGACACCAATTATGAGCTGACATATATGTGCAATTAAGTGTATAAATGTTGCTGTTAGAGCTGTAATAAGGGATCTTCTTTCGGGAATTCTTGTTGTGACCGCCCTTACTGCGACAGTGAATTTGCCTTTTTACATTTTTCTTCAACATTCCCCCGCTTATGCCCTTTCCCTGACCCCTCCTCTTACAGGTTGCTTGTTCTCCTCTAATGCCATTCTAGACACTGGGCTCCCATTCCCTTAAGGAGAGACACCTGGATCATATGCAGGTCTGGTGAACTTTAGTTATGTATAAAGATTCAGGGCTAGAAGGCCTATGCCTACATCTACAATGAAGCTGACCCAAACATGTTATACGAATAGTAATATAAAAAAAAAATACACTAAGACCAACCAGATCCAATTATTAAGATCCCAAAATCTCAGGATATTTTCTGAGTATGAATTTAAAGATGTGTAGTAGATTATTTTAGATTAGTAGATTAGATTACACTTGTTCCATCCAAGGATAATCTGCTGCATAAATGACCTAATATAATACGGGTCGTCAGTTTTAAATATTATGTATCTTATTCCATCAGTTTTTTCTGGTGGCAATTCCTAAGTCTTTCTGTAACAAATACCTCTTTAAACTTTGGAGAATCCCAAAGCTTTGTGAAGTTCAAAATAGTTATTTTTTGAAGTAATGACTTTTAAAACCATTTCACATTCATTTTTTGTAACTCTGAGGCTTTCATTAAAAAGAACTATAAAATCCACTATTTGTGTAGGAATGGGATACTGATATACAGCCCTGAAAATTATCTTGCTCTTGGCATGTGTAATCTGCTTTTTCAGATTTGTTGGAACATTTTAAACCGTTCTTACCATAGAAGGGAAAATAATCCCTGAATGTGGTCTTACTATAGCTGGAGCATTAATGCACTGATTGTTTGAGATGAATGAGATACACTTGACAGAAGGTTTTTTGGATTTCCTTCACGTTTATTTCCTCTGTTTCAAAATCATGTTTTCCTTTCTTTTCCATCTCTTGGTAAGGAATAGGGTGTAAGAAATACAGTGGAGGTTTTAGTACAGACTACAGCCTGGAAAACATACAAGTAGGGCTGTTTTGTTTTACAAAATATGTGTTTTTCATTCCATGAATGAAGCAAAGAAAGAATTGGTACTGTTTTTGGAGAATGTAAAGGGAGAAACATGAATTTCTTCCAAAGACTGGGAGTATTGATAGACTTTGCTTTCTGCCAACAGATAACTGGAGTCTTTATTGCCTGTTACAGATTTGTCTATCTGTTCTGAAACAAAAAAGAAATTAGCTTTTAATTCCACACATCGATTTGAATGAATATGAAAATGAAATGAGTAAACTTGTTTTGCTAAGTGTCCTCATTTTGATAGGCTTTCCACCTGCTGCAGTACTAGCAAAACATGAAGCAAACTTTATAATGTGAACATTAAATATTCAGTCCAAGTACTAATTTTAAGCGTCTTCGAATTTTAATGCAGCTGTAAGCTGACGATGAAGTCCAAGCTAAGCTGGAGTGGCATGGCAAAAATGATAATTTTCTTTGCAACAACAATTAATGGTAGATTCAAAAGTATTGCCAGAAATAAAAAATTTGAGCCAGTTTGGCTCAGGTACATTTGTACTGACTTGATGATTCCAATGAGTTTGCAAGCCTGTAAATGGAGTTTCAACAAAAGTCCTGTTTTATTTTGAAAGAAAATTGCATCTTATTGTGTAACTGTTCTGAACTGATGGACTAGATATCTTTTCCTTGTGATAAAGAACCGTGGCCACTCAGTAATAACCAAAGATAAGAACAAAAAAGCAGTACTGGGAGCATATTACAGGAAGATAACTGATGATAATGTGTCTTTGCTGGCACAGAGCAAGTCTTTAACAGCAGATAGTTATGATTGTAAATAAGTAGATAAAACTCCAATTCCAGCTGTGCTGTACTGGTTGCAGTGGACACCTACTGCATGATACAGCTGGACAACTTGAATTTTCATTTCTGTTACACATGCCTATCCTTCATTTCTGTTCTTAAAATACAGGGTGCTGATGACAACAAAAAGAGATGGATTCGCAAGCAGCTATAAGAATGTGAATGGTCTTCAAGGCAATAGAGAGAAAAGGAGGGCTATTTTAGGAATAAAGATAATTAGAGATGGCATGTATTCCCTATGCAACAAAAAATCCCCTGATATGGACAAAAACATAAGAAGTTATCTCAAAGATATGCAGAGTCACAAAAGTGTATAGGTAAAAGTTCAGTCAAACATTCAATGCAGTTGTACATCTTCCCTTTCTTCTCATAATGTTTACTCCTCCCCAAGTTTCCGCTTTCCAAAAGAAATTTAAAAATTCCAAGCCCCTCCTGGAGAATGTAAAAGGAAAATTGACAAAGCCTGTATTGTAATTACCTTTCCCAGATTAATTGCATAGGCCTTGCAAAAACTGAGTGAGCATTTTCAGTCTGGTCAGAACACTTACTCTGCCCAAATTTCATCCCTCTGAGCAGCTTTTGTTGCAGATTCTGATTTCACAGATTCCCTCTTCTATAGAGAAAGGAAATGGAAAGATAATGAAAAGTTCGTAAGGGTAGACTGATAGGGAAGGGAGGAAAGCTGTGTAATCCTACAGTATTAAATGTTTTTATTATTGGACTCTTTGCTACAATTTTGCCATAGAGAAACTGTACCAAACAATACATTGCAAAATGTCATATATTTGCATCTCATAAGGTCTGGTGGGATAAACCTTGAAAGTCATCTAACTGCTTAGTCTTTTTGTTGTTCTATACTGTTCCTTGTTGCTTGTTCATGTTCAATATTTGTGTTTGAATAAAGTGCTTTTTCACAATCTAGAATTTCTCATGCTTTGTTCCTGCTTCTGTTAGTACTTAAATTTATGCCCAAAATTTCATCTATTATTTTGTACTGCAGATGTGACCTACACTCACAACAGGCCATCTTCATTAAAGCATCCCTGGGTTGTATAACATTTTCAATAAATTCCTCCTAATTTCAATAAAGGAATAATCAACCAAATTCCATGTAAAGACAGCTGCTTGCTCATTGAATGGTCTCCAGAAGCAACATTGGCACTAAAGGGCTGGATTGGTGTTGGATGGAACTCAGTAGCAGCTGTGGGGTGAAAAGAGAATGACCCACAGGTAATGCAGCTTTCTCTGAAGAATCAAAGCAGCACAGAAAATGCTCGCCGTGCTCCAACCTTCTGCAAAAGGTGTTGTCAAGGGACATTGTTAGAAGGGCATCAGCCTCCTTTCTGCTTGCAGGAAAGAAACCTGCATGATGAGTGTCTTCCTACACATGGATTAGAACCGTTGTGCTGAGTGACCACAAAGATGAGCAACCAGGTGAAAAATTTGCTCTTGCCAATGCAAATCTGAAGAGTTTTGGTATATATCAAAGGAACTATTTCATCTATTTTGGTTTCAGTCAAACACTGAAAACACTTCAACATAGTCTTCTGCAATAAGGCTTTGTAAATTAGTGTGCTTATTCATAAAAATTGAGCATAGGGCTTAGTCATCAACCATATGGAATGATGTAGAAATGTGGTTTTTGTATTAAACACCTTTTCATTATTGATTTCTCCAGATGTATAGAAAATCGAACCTCCAAAATCAGGGGTTAGTACGAATGCAAAAGCTTGATTTTTTATCAAAAAAGAAACCTGAAAATAATATTTTTGCATGATGTTTTCTCTCCTCAAGATCTTAGAATGCATAGTTCATTACTACATTTTTAAACCATGACAATGAAAGCAATCATGACCAGTCTGATCAGTGAAGCTATAAAGCCACAGATGATTATTTACTAGAAGGCATGTTCAACCTGTGTGACACTGCAATTGCCATCATCAGTGATGAATCACAGCAAAATCTTGTGCTTACATCAAAAATATGTAGCGTTTGTAAAATAATGTTTAGATGTTCACATCACTATTTTTTTAGAAGTGTAGTGTTTAAACCACTGCTTCAAATTAACTTTTGTGTCTAATAAAACTGTAATTAAAATTTACATTTATAGAAAACAGCAAAAGGTGGTAGGCATTTGTAATAACTTGTGATAAATATTAGGAAATAATCACTGTCATTGTTTGAAAATAAACCAAAATCACATACATTCCTTTGGTCTTTGTAAGGAACACTGGGAGAAGGGAAGTAGCACTACTTTCTTCTGTAATGCCTCAGCACTCAGCATACAGCCCTCATCAGACCTGAAATATCTTCTGCACTAGCTGTAAGAAATTCATTCCTCCTGTGTACTGATGTCCCTTTGTTCATGTGCCTGTGTTAGGGATGTCTCCTGTGCATACAGAGAGGTATGCACAAGCCAAGCCTGGAGGCAGAATTTACAGGGTTTTAGTACCAATGAAAAAAAATCTAGATATAATGTCCCAATATCTTTGCCAACCTACCTTACGAACTTTCCTTATAACCGATGCTTTATTTAGTATGAAGTTACATAAGTGAATGTTGCATTGGTTAAAATTACAAAGGAAAGTAAGAGTTTGCTTGCTGGTTCACATATAGCACTGTTCTGCCTTTGACATTTTGACCATTACTACTATCTTTAAAAGCAGTTGAAAAGCACATGAAGCAAATGAAAAAAAATACAGCAAATTATTTCCACTCACTACAGACCTGAATTATTTTTGAAGTGGTAGTTGACTGATGGAAATTTCTGTACTCTCCTGAGTGATCCAGAAATAAATCAACTAAACAACCCCATTTTGTCTTTTTCTTCTTTTTTATATTTAGGACATCATATCAAAGGGTTTATTTCAGTACCATGGAAGCACTTTGACACTGGAGACACTGGTGTTCAGATGCTGATCATTCAATAGTTTATTCCAGTTCATAAAAGTGTGAGTAACAGGGAGTTTTCTCCACGGATTTTCCCCTCATATATCCTCTGACAAAGCCTGAATGTTTTCCAGAATGGCAGTATGAAACTTGGTGTCCTCAGCTTTCATAGATTTCACAAAATCTGTGGCAAACTGCCTTTGGTCTGTCACATTTAGAGTCTCACTCTCAGGCTTGCTGACATTTACATGGAGGCTGGCACTTTTGAAGCAGTGTGCCTGGAGGAGAAGGATCCCTGTAACATCAGTAGTAAATGGAGTCAGGGCAAAAGTCCAGCCTGACTTCCAAAGGCTGTTCCAGTGGTTTGAAAGCTGATACTGGTGGGCCTTGAAGCAGGACACAGAGAGCTCCTCTTGCCCAGGGTGCTTTTGAGCACACAGCAGGGACATGGCAACCCATGCAGGCTTCCATCCTTTGGGAGTGTCACTCACCTGTTCCCCCACCTCTACCATTGCACTGTGCCCTGGAACCTGCTGCTTCTCCCACCCCGGGTGGGCAGACTCAGAAGGGAGTTTATCCTGAGGGCCAAAGAAAGGGGTTGCTCCCTAAATTGTTGCAGTGGGTCAGTAGCACAGTGTCCCCATTTATTTGGACAAGAGTGAGGATGTTGTTGTGGCAGCCTCCTGCCTCACCAGCTTGTCATGCTGCACTAGAGCAGACACACCTCAGACAAGCTGGCTGAACTCTCCAGCGGGACACTGGCACAGCCGGTTGAAAATAGGAAACAGCTTCTCTGGCTCGCACATTCTGGGGCTGTGGGCTGTCCAAGGGGTGGGAGATGGTGGGTGAGGGCAGGCCATGAGGGCCGCTTTGCGCTCGAAGGAAAAGGCACAAGATGGTGGCGGGGCTGGAGCAGCAGTGGCTGGAAGGGGCCTGTGCCGGGCACCCGCACTTTGTGACATCACCAGAGCAACACCGGGACAACACCGGTGGGATGGGGGAGCAAACATTCTGTGCAGTTCCGAGAGGGCACTGTGGGATGAGGAGCCCACTGTGAACTGGAGCGAGGTTCTGGCAACGCCACTGCGTTCACTCCAGTGAAGGCACTGGAGCAGGCGATGCAGAGCCAGCATGGATGAGAACAGATATCCTTTTGCTGCTCTACCTCCTCCTCCTCTCCCTGTCCTGTGACAGCTGCCGTTGTGTCATCCGCCACATGTGCCTCTTCCCCCCAGGCCTGGATCCAGCCTGGGCACACATGGGACCCCCAGATGGGTGTCAGGGAGGGCCAGGGGCAACCAGTCCAGTCAGCCAGAGCCAGTTTGAGGGTGGTTGGGTGGGCGCACTCACTCCCTGAGGCTTCTTGGCACTCCTCACTGTTCCCTTCAGCCTCCCCCACATTTCCCTCCTCTCACTGCACCCATTTCTTCACCCTGGCCACCCCTTGATTTCCCTCACATGCTGCCTTTGGCCCTTTTTGTCACTGCCCTCAGAGTCTTTGGGAATGGAGCAAAGGTCTCTCCTTGCATGGCTCAGAGCTTTCTGTGTTCCCAGAGATCAGAAGACAAGGATGCTCCAGAGTATGAGAAAAGCAAAATGAAAGCTTCTTAGGTTTAACAAAACTGAACTTTCCCCTCTCTTTCCCCTATTAAAAGGCAATGTCGTGGGCCAAAAGTTTCCTTAACCTCATCTCTCCTACATGGTTTTGGTCTCTCATTCAGAATGATTTCAAGACTGGGAATGTTGATTTAGAGGGCTGCATGAGACTGCTTGAAAAAATGCAAATACCTTTTGATGAGGCACATGTAACACATATTTTCAAGGTAAGGTATATGTAGATTAAGTAAAGAAATAAGTCTAGAAGTTCAGTTACATAAATGTCTTACATTCGCTGACTTTTTAAATTTATTTTTTTTAGAAGTGTATTTCATGCTAGTACAGTGTGCAAAATCAGCAAATAATTTTTGTTTCTGTGTAAAATAGATAACCAAGGGCTTGCATTAGAATCTGAATCATTTAGGTTGGAAAATACCTTTAAGATCACTGAGTCCAACCATGCCAGCACTGCAAAGTCCATCACTAAACCATGTCCCTAAACACCACATGTACACATCTTTTAAATACCTTCAAGGAATGGTGACTCAGACATTTCCCTGGACAGCTTGTTCCAGTGTTTGACAACCTTTTTGATGAAGAAATGTTTCCTAATATCTAATCTAAACCATCCCTGCCACACCCTGAGGCCATTCCCTCCTGTCCTATTACTTCGGAGAAGAGACCAACACCCACGTAACGCCTTCTCTTTGCCACAGCAAAATAGTGTAAGGTGGAAAATACCTAAGTTTTGATTCCCAGGTCTTTTGTAGCATGTCTGTACTTGAGAAAATTTAAAATATTCTGGTTTCATCTGATCCAGCTTCTTTTGTAACTAAGCTAAGGAGCCCAGAGGGGTCTGTCTGATCCTAGACAGAGCCATTAAAGCAACTTCCTAAAAATCCTTTTGCCGGAAGGACGACATGGACTTGTCTGAGCTACTCAGACTTCAGACCAACATAGATGAAGCACACATTCATTCAATTCTTCACTATACTTCTTCTCTAGGATTTAAGAGGTGTGTCTGAATGGGTAGGAATTGCACTCTAACCCTCAGGGAAAGTATTGGGCCTAGAGATATGGAAGCGTTTAAGAGATTTCTATAAGGTTACATGATACAGCTAGAAATTGGAGTTACTTTAGTGTAGGGAAGAAAACTACCAAGTGGATGTTGTCCCAGTGAGCAAACAGTGCAAAATTGAGGGCCTTGGGACATTTGGGTTTACATGTTCTTCAAGTCCTTTCTAGTAATGACTCAAAAGCTGTATGGTTTTTCTTTCTACCTCATTTGTTCCTCCCAAAATAGCTGTCTGGTAAAGCTCTTTTCTCTTAAAGGGCTTTTAAAAAGCTCTTAAAAAAGCTCTTAAAAAGCTCTTAAAAAAGCTTTTTTTTCTCTTAAAGGGAATGAAACCAAAGTGGCTATATGTGTGTGTGTGATTCTTTTGAGAATTTTGTAACCAACTGGCTGATTCTGTCCCAGTTTGGCAGAGGAGAATTAACTATCCAACTCAGAAACTTTTAGGTCATATCATGCTGACAGGCAGACAGGCAGAGGGAAGGCATTATGATTTCCTTACTCTGTCATGTTCCTCTCTCATTGTTCTCTGCCTTGTCAAACCAAGGTAAAACTGGCAACATGAACTCAACACTTGCTAAAGAGGCTTCCTGTGGTTTTGGAACTTGCACTGCGTTGAGAGAATTGCCAACCTTGAGAATCTTATGAGAACTTAGAAGTGTTTCTCAGTTTCCTCGATTTTCCATCTAGTTTGCTCTCTGACAGAAATTTGAGAGAGATGGTCAAGCTGAGGGTAGAGAAGAGAATAATTATTTGAGGAAGTGACCTGCAAAGAACAAGTCTGATCTAGTTGTATTTAACACATTATACTCAATAGCCTGATCTAGTTATTTGTAGCGGTACTGACAGGTATCCTTTGCTATTTGAAACAGATTTAAGTGTATTCAGTAGCTTGAGTGTCCAAATTTTTAATAAACTTAATAATATGTAAAAAATATAAAGGAGTCTGGAAGGGAATCTTACTGACATGGCTGTAAGTAACTACACATCAACAGTTAATCAAATGGTTATACATAAAAAATACATTTTATAGAAAACATAGTTTGTAAAGAATAACATGCTTTTTCCTTGCCTGTTCTCTTGGAGTTTATTTTACTGTAATGCTCCTTTGAGCAATATCAAAATTATGAACATTAAGATTCTTAAGGAAAATATATTTTCATATAATTCCTCTCAAGACTCTTTATCTAGTAGGATGCTTCTTTTTCTGAATAGCAAAGATTTGATGTGCATTAATATAAAGAAGAATAATAAAAATCTCCCAAGAAGAAATTTATAACTATCTTTTTATAGCAACATGATTTTTATAACTTTAATTTGAAAAGCTCTCCTGTGGATTGTTATTGCCTGTATTTCATGAAGAGGCAAGTGAGGTAGAAACTTTAATTTCGTTGCCCAGCTTCTCTTCTTGCCAGTGCCTAAGTGAGCATCTCCCAAGTCCTGATAGATTGTTTCTTTCCAAAATAAGTTGGTATTTTCTGTTCGTCTTTAACAGTTAAAAGCAAATTTACAGTTTTCCTAAAGATGTTAAAAATCAGGTTGAAGATATCAACCTTAGGTGGGGAATTTCTCAGTGATATTGAAATATGTGTATAATTAGCATGTATATTGAAATATTTTCTTGCTAGAGATTTCTGTTAAAAATTATAATTGTTACTCTCTTTCACAAACTCAAAGCAAATACTGAAGTACTAATTTGTAAGATTTTTCACTAGAACTCCTAATAAAATTTACTTTAGTCCTTCTTCCTGTTATCTAATATATTCTGACACTACTGTTGGACTTATTCAGAAATACAGTAAGAACTGCATAGGAAGAAGATGGTAATGTATCATTAAACTTTTAGGTTTTATGGTATAGCTTCAAAACTAATCTAGCTTAGCAATAATCAAAAGTCTTGATTAAAGTCTTGATCAAAACCAGAGCTCAAGTAAGTAATTTCCTGTTTATGATCATTTTTAGGGAAGTAAGTGCTATGTTTTAGATGCTGAAATTTATCCTCTCTGCTAGTCTCAGTTTCAGGAGCCAATAATTTAGAATTTCGATCAGTTTACAGTGATGACCATTGAGGCAATGAATTGCCATTTATTTGTGATTCTTGTGAGCATTTTTGTCAGGAAATTTCTCTTAATTTGGCAAATTTTAAGAATAATGCAAGCTAAAATGTTGATACATTACTTGAGTACAAAATTTTAAAGAAAAAATAGAATCATTAAATCTGAGAAAAGTGTTCAAGGCAGAAATGGTAAAAAAGTATTCTACTCAAATTCTTTTGCCCTTTTAATTCTTCTAGTGGCTTTTTTATTGAAACACTGAAATTAATTACTATGCTAACATTTTGTAAGCTCTATAAGAACAAGCTTACAATTTAAGAATTCTGAAAGTGTGAATAATTAGTCTAAGTTAAACATTCTGACTTGTTAAGAATAGAACATGATGTCATAAGTTATTATAAAATACGTTGTCTTCAAACTTTAATAGTGTTTCTTATCTGATGTGTTGAAAGACTTGGATCTCATGATAATTTGGTCATCCTTATTTCTTTTTTAAATTACTTGTTGCTGTGTTTTGTATGCAAATTTCATTGACAGTATTTGCAAAATGGTCTAAATTGCTGTTGGAGAGGTATTATATTAAATATATTTTCCACTTTGTAACTTTTATTTTAATAAATTTATTTTAATGCACATAATTTAAAATATTTTGCATAATGTGTTTTAATATTGCATACACATTAAATATAAATTTATTGTAATTATTTAGATGCTAATTGTGTCATACGGTCCATTTTAATCTGTATAAAATATTTTAGAACACAAATTCAAATCTACAAGTTGAAGAGTATGATCTGATAACACACTGTTACCTGAGGATTCTTGTTTGGTTCTCACTCTTATGATCCGTTCCAATAAAGTGGTTTGTGTGTCTCTTTGTATCATTGCATATCTTTGTACCGATTGGTTTTTGTGATGGATTTTTTTGTTGCTTTTTTTCCCAGAAAACAATTGACAAACGTGTGGGACCCATAATTAGCATGGATGACTTCAAGGCAATCTATCGAGCCATTGTGCACAGATCTGAATTTCAGGAACTGTTCCGGGCTTACTCGCCAGACGGCAAAATTCTACCTGACAGCCAGTTCATTAAATTTCTTGTGAAAGAACAATTTCACACAGAAGCCACTGAAACAACTGCCTTTGAACTTATTTCGAAGTTTGAACCCATTGATGAAGGTATGCATGGTTTAAGTGTTTGATATCTCTTATTTATTGACCTTCTGTCGATGACTGGGGTTTGCAAGAACCTCGAATGTTTATTACTTTAAAAGCAATGCCTTTTTGCATATTTATTATTTCTTTCTGTGTTTTCATTTATTTTCATGGTGCTATCCTTTCTCTGCTCTCTTCTTTTTTTCTGTCATTTATTTCTCTTTTTCCCTGTCCTTCCACATATTCTGCTCTTCAGCTCACTGATGGTCATTACAGAACACTTTTAATTTGTTTTTCTTGGGGTTCTTATCTGCCATGTTGCTTGTCTGCTCATTGTACTGTCTTCTCTCCCTTAAGTCATTTACTGATGATGTAGGGCCACAGACAAGAGCTGTCCCCTTGACTTACTTGCAGAATAAGCCCTATGTAAGATCTTCATGATCACCCCTTCTGAGTCAGGAGAATTCTGAGATGAGGAGAGGTTTATAAATCTGTAATTTGTATTCTTCAGCTATTGAAGTCTGCCTCAAGTTGCGGTGTAACACTTCTGCTGAGTTTCACTGAACATAACTTTAGGCAAAACTTGCGACTAAGCTATGAAAAGGACCTAAATGCATTTTATTGCAAGCTGTTACTTTGTTCAGTGGAGTATGAATATCAGGTGTTTAATTTTTCAGTTTCCTTGGTTTCCAGTCTTTGAAAATGGGTATATTTGATAACTGGTTAAGAAAAATAAACCCAAGGAGAAAGTATTTCTTCTGGGATAATAACCCTGAAATATCTAGGCTGATCCTGTGGTGGAAGAAGAAAATGGATCACTCTTTCAATGACTTTTCTTGAAGAGACACTGTCTAGTAACAGCTACACAACATGTGATTCCTTATGCCTTTACTCTTCAGGTTGCCTTTCAAATTAGACTATATTTTATTGAATATATTCTGCTCTTTCTGAGGACTTCTATGTTTGCTAAGTAGTTGTATAAATTACAAGTTTAAAAGTTTCCTTTTTTGTGTGTGTTATCTGTTTTGATGGGAAAACTAAAAGCCATAACACAACTAAACAATGAAAAATCTTTAGTCCATTAGAAAACACATTTGTAAACATCAGCTAGAGTTTCTGCACAGTTTAATTTAATGTCTGGTTTAAATTTCAGATGCTGAGCCAAATTCTTGTTTGTTTCTTCATCTGTGATAAAATTGTTTGTCTTGTAATTGGAAATAACCTTGCTGAAAGAAATAATAGCTGTATTGTTCAATGCTCCTTTGAGTGAACTAAAACTCTCACTCAAACATATTTATTGGAAAGTTCCAGTTATGATTGACATGATAAATGATTCGTGTGGTGTTGTGATAGACCATTTTGTGTAACTGTCATTCTGAATTTGCTATAAAATATTCTTCATCAGGATGATCTGTTGGACTCATCTGCCGTCCTTGTTCTGTGTGTTGCAGAAAGGGAAAAGGGCAGATTTTGGCACTTGATTGACTGGTCTGCTAATAGTAATAACCATTATCTGATAAACTTCATAGAATTCTTATGTCAAGATTAAGATGAAAAGAGTGACTAGATTTTATATACAGTTTTGATAAGTTCATCTGTAGCATTTAGTACATCCCTAATATTTGTGCAGAGAGAGAAGACTTCCCAATGCTATTGAGCCAGATAACTCTGAATTAACTCTCTGAGAGTACTGTAGCTGGTTGAGGAACAGTGTGGAATACATTACTCTTCCCTTTTTATTGTGCAATTTAAATGTCTAATGGCAAAATACTGCATTAACAAATTTTTTTGTGTGTGTGTGTATGTGCTAAAAGCTTGCATTTTTGGCAGAAGGAACCATTTTTGTGGAATTGATCACAAAATATGAATATGTGATTCACACCTGACAGTTGTGTCTTACTAACATCCAAATGTCAGGGTTTTTCACACAAATATTCCATTATCTCTCCATTTTATTATTAATTTTGAATAGAAGTCTTGAGTCATTAAATGAGGTTAAAGAAAACATGTCAGCTAAATGGACTTATTTTAAAAAGCTTGGTATATATTTCCTTTTTTAAAAATTATTGCTCATTATTCATATTTACATGGATAGGATTAGAGGCACATTGAGGATAAGAAGGTGCATCCCACTATTATTTAGAGTGTAGTGCCATTCAAAGACTCTGTTCCTGTCTCTCTATTTTCATGCTAAGCAGTACAAAACCAGGGCAAAAATACAATTCTGTCTTGAAAAACTTGCTTACATTGTGAATAACAACATAAGCATCTGCCAGATAAAGTGTTTGAGTAATCCAGAATGTATTTGTGAATATAAAAAAAATTCAGTTTATTCCTAGGATATACAGTCTTTTAAACTTTGTTTTTATTTTGTGGTGGTTGTGGGTTTTTTGTTTGTTTGGTTGGTTGGTTGGTTGGGGTTTTTTTGTTTGGTTGGTTGGTTTGGGTTGGGTTTTCTTGTTGGTTTTTTTGTGTGTGTGCGTCAGTGTGTGAAAGACAGAGCAAGATGGAGAACATTCATTTGCAGGAGATAAAATTTTATTCCACTGGCCATTTTAAACCAAATTTCAACAAAATCTCAACTAAGACAATGCCTGTCTCTGGATTTATGAGACACAAGAATTCAGATGTGTGAAAGAGTGTGTAAATATCAAGTCTCAGGAAAAGCTTTCAGCAGAAGAAAACAATTTTGAGATATGAGCCCTTAGAAAACTCCACTGCAACTCAGATACTTTACTCCAGTATGCACCAGTTATAACTGTGGGTTATAACAGAAAAAACAGACTCCCCAGAATATAAACTCAGAGTAGAAAAGGACTAACTGTATTCTTTCTTTGGTCATGGAAATATTTCTATCTTTACTGTTCACTTAGAGGATGAAACCTTTAGTCTGATGTTAAGTGGTAAAATTTTATAGTATGAAATTCCATCTGATAATGTTTCTGCCTGACTTTACCAATTATTGAAAGCTTCCTTCTTCCAATGTAGCAGAGTGACACCCTTGTCTCTGATTGCATTTCCCATGAGCTCACCCCTAAAATTCCCAGCACACCTATTTGTACATATTTCAATATCTGTGGTGGCCAAGTAATGTATACATTTAATTACTAAGTTAACTATTGGGAAACAAAGAACACATACATGCATAAAAAACGTGGAAAACACCTTTCTCCCCATTTCCCAGTATCAAATTCAGTTCAGGCTCTTCTCATCCCCACTTCCTAGTCTCTACTTCAGTCCAGACACCTCTCCTCCTACTTCTCATGCAGGTTGTACTGCTGCAGGTTGTACTCCGTCCCTTCAGTGAGGTAAAGGTGTTGCAGGAGGCTGTGGTCAGCACATACTGATTTCTTGTTTTGTCTGCTTCACGTGGATCTGCACAGGCCTCAGTCCCTTCAGGGCAGCAAACATCTAATGAAAGTTTTCATTGTTTTTCTTTCCATAAAGAAAGAAAAATACTTTCAAAGTAGTTCCAAGACAAATTAGAAAGCAGAATGTAATAAACTCTAAAAATAATGTATCATGTAATCCAAATGTAATCCAAATCCAAATTTAAACTACTCAAGTTATGTTTGTAATTCCTCTGTGATATGACAGTATTTGTACATGTGGCAGAGCTGGAATTTACCTTAACAGGAGAAATAGAGAAAACCATTTTTTAAAAAAATTAGATTTGGAAATAAACCCCAATATTATTAATAAAATATATTATAGACTATCTAAAAGAGGAAGGTGAGAAAAAAGCATTGAACTTTGTAAACAAAAAGACATGACGAGGACAAAAATATTTTCTTGCCTTCTCTTTTTCTTTCTACACCAAATGGATATGTGTACACTCTAACTACTGCTAAAGGATCCTAATGGAGATAAAGACTGATGTTCCTCTCAGGAAGAAATGTGAGGCCCTCTTTTCATTGCAGAATAGTTATGGAGATGAATTCCCATTTTCTCTAATGTAGAAGGAGAAAATGTCTGTAAATGGTCAGAAAATAGTATGACTGAATGTGCTAATCCTTAGAACTTAAAAAGCACACCCTTCCACTTCTAACTAGTTTTGGTATCTTCATCAGACAAAGATAGGACAGAGCTCTGAAGAAACACAGTAGGTTTTCTCCCCTGGTATGAGAGGGATGAATGAATGTTAGCAGTAATAAAAAATTAAGTGTACCATTATCTTAAACTCTCAAAAGCGGAGTGGGCAGCAGGTGAGGGAGAGGATTCTGCCCCTCTGCTTCACTCTGGTGAGACCCCACCTGCAGTGCTGCATCCAGCCCTGGGGTCCCAGCACAGGAAGGACATCAACCTGTTGGAGTGAGTTCAGAGGAGGCCACCAAGTTGGTCAGAGGGATGGAGCACCTCTCCTGTGAGGAAAGGCTGAGAGAATTGGGTTTGTTCAGCCTGGAGGAGAGAAGACTTTGCATTGACCTAATTGCAGCCTTCCAGTACCTGGAGGGAGCCTACAGGAAAGATGGAGAGGGACTTCTTATAGGGGTGTGCAGTGATAGGACAGTGAGAAATGGCTTCAAACTGACAGAGAATAGGTTTAGATTTGATATCAGGAAGAAATTCATTACTGTGAGAGTGGTGAGGTTGCCCAGAGAAGTTATGGGTGCCCCATCCCTGGAAGTGTTCAAGACCAGGCTGGATGGGGCTCTGAATAACCTGGTCTAGTGAAAGGTGTCCATGCCCAAAGCAGGGACGGTGGAACAAGACAACCTTTAAGGTCCCTTCCAACCAAGGCATTCTATGATTCTATGAATTGTTAGTGCAAAGCCACTGTCTTCTGCTTACAGGTAGATCTGATCAATTTACAGCTTTGTAGTTTTGGTAATTCTCCAGAAATATGGTGGTGACTTCAGCTGCCTGCATTTCAGTGACAACAACTACAGATCCCTGAGAAAATTAAAGATAAAGCCAGTTTAATGTAAGGGCCTGTAATGAGCTGTGTAAAAATACAGAGATTTTTATTCCTTTGATTAGAAACATGAGCTGAGTGTTTTACTGAAGTCAAAGATCTTACATACGGACTAACAAAGTAATAATATGTTTTTATTTTGGAGGATTTAAGGTCATGAGTTTATTAATCTACACATAATTTCTCTTCTAGAGAATATTGTAGTTAACTTTTGTTAAGGACAAGAACAGCCAGGAAAGCATCATAAATAATTCAGAAAATAAGTAAAACTTTGGAAAGTCAGAATTTTTCACTAATTGTAAAGATAAATGCAGGGGGAAAAAAAGTAAAAATTGTTAATAAATAAAAGTAAGGATTGTTAGTAAATAGCCACCTCCCACCCCACAAGTTACCACCTTGACATTTAGTTACAGAGATAAATATATAGAGCATGAAAAATAAATGAAAACTAAATATCATTGATGAAAAGCCTTCACTTCAAAGGAATTAAGTCTACAATTCATGTAATTCATTATACACAAAGCATCCAGAATGAATGTATTCTGTTTTGAGCAACATATAAAAAAATTCAAACTGCTTTTTAAAGACACAGAAACTAAGCTAAGCAGAAAGTTGGGTTTTTTTAAGACACAGAAAGTTAAACCAGTTGCTACAAGCATTGAACAATATAATGTGTGCATGTGGATAAATCAAAGTCAGAATACCCAATAAGATACAATTATCAAAAGTCATCAGGGTAACCACGTCATTCTGCAAATATATTACTTAAAAGAAGACAAAAGAAATTCCTGATGCACTATCTAAGTACAATCCAGTGGCCTAATACTATTAATTAGACTAGAATAAGATCACTGGATCTTATATGGATGTGGATAAATCATGCTTAAATGACTTATTCAGATCAGTGAAGAAAGGTTGACAAAGCCAAGTTCTTAGAAAATTGACTGAAAGAAGCTTGACTAATACAGGTTACCTTTGAAGATATGTGGAAAATGGATGATGAATTGAAAGACTGGGAAAGATAATATCTATTTTAGAAAGGTAACATCCAAGGAACTAGATGCAGTCAGTTACTAGAAAAAACCCTGGAACAAATATGTAATGACCTCTAAGATGCTAAGGATGAGTAGCAGTTTGTCAGGACATCCCATGGAGAAATAGTATCCAGTTTTCTTCTATGAGAGAGTAGCAGCACTAGTGGATAGAAGAAAAATGAAAATTATCAGAAATCTAAGAAAACCTGATCTAAACAGCAAGGTGCCCTGAACTGGATTTGTTTCTTCTGGAAAGCAGTGAAATGAGGGGAAGTGCAATAGCAGTCTTTGTCTGTCAAACAGACAGAAGTGTGAAAAAAGAGGAGAGCAATAGTATCAAACAGAACAAATATTCTGGACATCAAGGAAGTTTCAGGGTAAACTTCCGTTTTCAAATTATAGAAAACTTTCTAACAGTAAGGTTATTCTGGTGTTGAAGTGGTTTTACTGTCTTGCCTGTGGATTCTTCATCAATGGATGTCTGGAAGAATAGCTTCAAACAGACTTCAGTAGAAATAACATTTGTTTGGGTTAGAAGAAGGATGAATGTATGTATGATGGCTGAATGGCCTTCATCCTTATTTTCTATTTATAATTTTAAAATGTTGCAAATTTTCTAATTCAAAAACCTGTGTAATTTAGATATAATTGTACAATCCAGTGGCTCATTCAGGTGTAAAGCTTTCAGTCTATACACATACTGAAGATCAATAACTGCAATTCTAGCTCATAAATTCTGATTCTTATAGCTGTATTAAGAATTAAGAGGTCAGAAAAGTGATTTTTGTGCAGGTTTTTTTCCTTTGTTTTTTGGTTGGTTTTTTTTTTTGCATTCCCAACTTTCCCCCAAGTTTGTATACATGCATCTGTAAGTTATTGTTAACATGAAGTAATCTTGGCTTACTTAATGCTCATATATCACTGTCCTACCATGATGACAAAATGGTTATTTTACAGTCAGAACTGGGCAAAATCCCTCACTAATTCAAACTCTGTTTTGAAGCAAAGTTGTGTTTTGAGATTATATCATTTGCAAAATGATTACATTCAAAACATGACATTGGGAGCAGCAGTTGGCAGTGTAATGGCTCTACTTGTCATTAAATCAGCTAAAACCAAAACAAATGGAATGACTATCACTGTTATGGAGGCAATTAGCTCATTTTGTTATAAATGCAGTAATGTAATAACCTTGATTTGCAATTCATCTGTCTAGGAGGTCATTTTCTTTTGTTACGATGCTATTTTTATTTCAAATATTTCTAAACATTGTTTGATCAATATTTATTTGGGATTTTCCACTACTGATAAGGACATTTGGTGCTAAGAATCGTAGTTGCTGCAAGATTATATTGACAGCTTCTGACTGATGTTTTGGAGAACAATCCCTGCTCTTTTAAAAAGAAAAGAAGTTTATCTTAGTGCACATTGCCTTCCAAAACTAAACAGCAAGGACTACTGCAAACTCTTCTTACTGGTGTCCATAGAAGAATAAAAATGTCAGAACACATTTATTTCCTCTCAAAAGTTTGAACTACAGCAATTCAGCCCCAGAATCCTGCCTGTCTGATGTCTGTGTTTATACGTTTGTTAGGGATTTTAAAATTTCAGGAAAGTTTTATGCTGAATGCCCTTTAGCAGTGTTCAGAATTGACTGTTAAAATTATGGAAAGTGTATAAACTGTCAGTTTAGCTTCACATCAGAGATTTTTTGCTTTTGGTCTCTTTTTCAGTGAGGAAAAAAAAGCAGATGTCATTTGAAGGATTTGTAAGGTACATGAGCTCAGAAGAATGTTCGATATTTAAAAGCCAGCACAAGACCATCTACCAAGATATGAACCAGCCATTGTGTGACTATTTTATTTCATCTTCCCACAACACCTACTTAATATCTGACCAGCTAATGGGACCCAGTCATCTGTGGGGATATACCAGGTATTTAGAACCTGATTTTTTAATATTTTAAACATTCTTTGGCTGTTTTTTTAATTAATACTAAGTAATGTATAATCCTACTTGGCAATCCGGAACAAAGCCACCAGAGATACCAGTTGAAAATGTGAGAGTGGTATTTTATTTTGTATATAGACTTTTCATACTTGCCAAACCATCTGTTCATAGTCTGGAAAAAAAATCTATTTTTTTCACTTACATCTCAAAAAAATCAACCTTGCAGCAAATGAAATCTATAGTATGGGCACAGTATATGATTAAATAAGTTTTTAATTTCAACATACCATGCAAAAGTAAATAAGTCCCTGTTACAAATATAACATTCTCAGGCAAACTCTAATCTGATCAATATATAGGATGTAAGGGCACAGTGTGTTTGAGTATGTCAAGGATGTCTGTGATCAGTGCATGCTGCAAGTTTAGAAACAACAACAACAACAACAACAAAATGTGGGCACTCTGGTAGCCAGGAGGGAGAAAAAACTTTGCAGTGCATGACTCCAAGATGATGATGACCTGAGGACCAGGATGCCTTATTGCCAAAAAAGGGAAGAAGAAAATGTATCGTGTAACAACAGCAGCAGAGGGGCAGAAAGTATTAAGAACTTGGAAGACAAGCATCCAGTGTTCCTATTATTTGTACTGCATTAGTGATGTAAAGCAGTTGGAACTGTCATTTATCTCAACTTTTTTTGTTTTGATGGCTCTCTGAATATTCTATAATGACTTGCCATCATCAGAAGCATTAGTGAATTTCTAACAGTATTTAAAGTTATATATTAACACTGCATTGCTGGAAGTAATTACAAAGAGGGTGTAAACCCCCATCTCTTCATCTTTATCTGCTGTTAGTGTGAGGAAAATACTAAAATCAGCTAGAGGCATCTCTGAGATATTGTAAACGTGAATGGCAGCATGTAAGAAACAGGTTGGTAATTAAGTAAAATAATCTGGAAGAAATGTTTCAGTTAGTTACAAGGCAAATATTAGAGACATAAGACCTTTAAGGAATGCCATTAGCATATTAAAAATTAAACCAGTAAATTTAAGGCACCTAACAAAATTTAGCACCCCCTCTTACTTGTAAGGTGGGGGTAGAACAACTGAATTATGTAAAGACCAAGCACAATCTGACTCTCTAAGTGCAATATTTTTAAGTACAGTGATCCTCAAATTTGCAGGCAAGTCCAGGATAAGTAGTAGAAAAACCCATTTATTCTTCTATTTTAAGTGACAGTCCACAATTCCTTTATTGAAATCTTTGACCCTCGTTTTTAGTTTCTTAATGAAGGTTATTCAGGTAATCCCTTATTCTTTAATGCTCCAATATAGTTTATTGCCTAACATACCTAAGATAAACAACAGAAAGTATTGCTCTGTCTCATATCTGTATAATTCTATAGGATTTCTCTTTTTTATTTATGATGAAAAAGTAGAGGTTTTTTAAATTATTTTTTCTAATTAATGGATGTGGCTTGTAAACAGAAATATGGCAGCTTGTATAAATAAGTGTGTTATCTTTCTTTTGACTGTAAAATTGTTTCTCTTGTTCTTTCAAAGTGCTCTCCTAAAAGGATGTCGTTGCCTGGAAATCGACTGCTGGGATGGCTCCAACAATGAACCCGTTGTGTACCACGGTCACACTTTAACAAGCAAAATTCCATTTCGTTCTGTAATCCATGTGATTGACAAGTATGCCTTTATGGTATGTTCTTCATATATTTTAAGTATTTTTTTAAAGGAAGAGTAAATATATTTTGCTGAATGATTATAAACCAAACTTGTTGCAAAGAATTCAGGTGATCTTAGTGTGTTAGGTGGAATGCTCAGCAAGGACTGAATATAAAGTGAACAACTGCTTCAGAATCAGTCCGATGTTTTGCTCCTTTATATCTTTTTAATCTTTTTGCTTCACTTATGCTTCTGTTGCTATTAGTCTGCCTTATGTCCTACATGTGAATTTATGAAATAGACAAAAATATTAGATTAAAGCTGAGTTTGAGACTTGCTCTGTTTTCCATTTCCTCTCTCTTTATTTTAAATGTTGAACCTGATAAAGGTTGCCAGCTACTGATGTCGTTTTGTCAGGTGTGTCCCTTCTGCCCATCTCTGGCAAAGCAGCAAAAGGTGGAGAGTTTGGGGCATTTTCTCAGGATTTCATAGAGGTTTCTGACAAAACCCCTGCTCAAATAAGTCCTGAATCAAATGAAAATAACTCTTGAATTCAGGCCAGCATTATGTTTACATGTATACAGCTATGATCGTACATTTATATGGATTTTTATACATGTATGTTTATAGCCTTCTCGGTGTTTTTTTCTATGTGTTTTCTTCTGTGTTTTTTTCTAGTCTGATTTCTATATACAATTTAATTCACCTCTGATTTTAAAATTGAAATAAAAACCATGCTTTTATTTCACTGTTCTTCAAAATCCATTAGATATAACTCTCCTGCTCTTGCTAATACACCACATATTGTACTTCACTATAGCGCAAACTTGATTTCACAGGGCCAAGTTAGAGTAAGATGATAAAATCACAACAGGTAATGGTTCATACCAGCTGTGCTTCTATTAATGGTCAATAGCAAATGCTCAGGGGACAAGTGTAATGACAGTGTAAAAAAATAGTACTTCCCTTAGAAATGGACAATTTAGGTCCTGCTCAAGCAAAGATTTCAGTAACCACCAGTATTACTGACAAGTTATGAGATTTATTTATACAGTCTAAATGGAGATGTTTCATTTGAGCTATTCTCTGGTTTTTACTAAATTTCCCTTGTTTTACCTGTCTTGCTTGATTACTGTGATGAGCAAAGTGTGAAGAGTCCCAAGAAAAGTTCATGATATTATTAAAAAATAGATCTATAGCTTATTCATGTAAAGGCAATGATTTCTGAACAAGCTTTAAGGATACTCAGCTTGAAATGTCATCAATTAAAATAATAAACTAAAGCAAAAGACATTTAATCCTGCTGTATTTCATCAATTTTAATTTTAGAATCTGATTTTACTTTTTAAAAACCAAACAGTTCTTTTTACACCTCTGTATATGTCTAGCCCTGTTTTAAGCCCCCTTAACATCCTAAAGATACATTTTTCTCTTCTTCAATTGTGCTTTCTCTTTTCCATAATTATGGTGAGCCTTTATATTGTGTTACTAACCTGGAACAACTGACCTATGTTGTAATCATTTGAAAACAAAGGACAATACATAAGGGGACTTTTATAAGATATTTTGTGAAAGCAAGTGATGCTCTTTTTATTTATGAATAATAAAATCTTTAAATTATATTTTCAGTCATCTGCCTATCCACTGGTACTGTCTTTGGAGAACCACTGCAGCCCTAAACAACAGGAAGTAATGGCAGAGTGTTTAAAAAGTATTCTAGGTGACAAACTTCTTTCTTCACCAATTGGTGGTGAGACAGAGATGACTAAACTACCTTCTCCTGAGGTAATAAGATTGCACTTTTCTGTATGAAAGACATGGAAAAAGATGTGTTGTTTTGCTTGTTTGTTTTTAATTCTCTGAAACTGGATGTATGGAACACTTCTGGTGTCTGAAATAGTCCTCACATAGTAACAAAAATTGTTTAAATAGCACAGAGAGGCCACATGAAAAGATATGTTAGTGTATGTGTTATCCACTAATTTATTTTTTTGTTGTTTAAATTGAAGGAAATTCCTGAAATTTAAACATGTTATTGAAATGGAAACCTGACTCAAAATTTTTTGGCAATAACAATGCTAATGAAACTTTCTTGTTGAGTTCTGCTACTGCAAAGAAATTCTCTCTTTCTCAGTGTGTTTCTGCCTAAGACTGTTTCTCAGCTGGTAACTTCAGACCCCTGGGATATGAAGTCAGAAAAGGCAATTAGATGGGTGTTGAAAATTTTATTGCAAACTAAAACAAATAAATTCGCATTGTTCCAGTCGTTGCACACAATTTTCTTTCAAGGACAAAAGTTTTTTTAAATCTCTTGTAGCACGATGCATACATCCAAAATACTTATTTAGACATATCCCTCTTGCCAGTGATAGATATATTTTATACCTTTTTTTTTTATGGTAATTGAAAAAGAATGCAAATGACGATGTGGGGAGGAAGCACTGTCACAAGGACAAAAAAAGCCACATGAAGGGATATAACAGTTTTAAGGATTTATCAAGGAAAAAATTTTTTGAAGAGATGTGTCTAAAAGATATCCTAAAGAAATATGCATGCTGGTATATTTCCATAACAATGTAGTTGTAAATATATTTATTATATGAATTTTTCACCCAACATAGTTTTTTTTTATTGTAGCGTTACATTTTTTTGTATCTTGGTGTCCAATATCACTTTGAAACCTTGAAAACTTTTTCATAACATATTAAAAATATAGCCTATATTGAGCAGGAGGGTTTGTTTTGAAGCTTTTCAAAGCATGACTGCTGGATTCCACGTATTACATGTCCAAGAATCATATGTTCTGTGTATCAAGCACAAAATCACTGTACTGCATATGAATCATGGAGTCACTGAATCACATACTTAAAAATATTGCTTTTTAAGAGGTATGTCCCTTACCATATGGTTGCTGCAACACAGGGAATTCATACTTCATATTTCCGTAGTTTGAAGTTTTCATATGTCAGCTCTGTAGAATTTTTGCCTGAAAATGCACTGCTGGGTCTATAAATATGGAAATGCTGTTCACACGATAGTCATTCTCCTGAACTTTTAATATATTAAAGTGATGTGAGATGAGTTCCACATCTGTGTGAGATGTAAGGGTTACCTAAATAATACCACTGTCCTTAACTGTTTACAAAAGTAAACAGAAATTAGGATCATCTCCATTTGTCCTAACTGTCCTGTTCAAGCACGTAAGAAAATCAACAGGATTTTACTCATCAATGGAAATATGCAGCTATGATTGAACTTGTAAATTGAGTAATAAGCCTGACTTTTGGGGGGCATCTTTTTGAAGAACCCCTTTCGGTCCATGTTTAAAGGAGTTTAAGTGGCATCACATCTTTAAAGCTTGGGACCTTGTGTATATTCAAGGTCTGGGTAAAATTATTATCATTTGAGTAATGATAGTTCAGATGCTGAACTTAATCTTCAACCTGCTTTACTTAAGCTGTGCAAAAAGATGTTACAGAACAATAAATGATGAATTTCAAATGCTCTTTGTGAGAAGGATTCTCAGTTAGTGTAAAAAAAAAGCTGCCACATATATAGTTTACCCTTGCACTTTTTCAAGATGGACCACTGGCAAGAAAAGAGAACAAACCACTGTTCTTCAAATGATTCTCTTGTCTATTCATGAAGCGAGATACCACAAAGTGTCTCCAAACACTTCATAGAAACTTCTACCAGTTACAGGTTCTTTTTAGATCTTGGAGTTTTGGAGAGTTCAATGGAAATTATTTTCTCCTCTTTTGTCTGGTCAATTGAGAAATCCTTTTTCTAAGTAGGTTTTGAGCTATACCTGACTGTGTGTGTCAGGAAGGAGGAATAAAATGCAGAGCAAACCCATTCTTAGGTGCTTTCTTGGACCACAGGTCACGCAATGATGTCTCCTGTCATTGTAAGTCTAAGTGAAAGGTCCAAGAGGACCTTTCTAAGAGCTGGTCTAAGGAGGTCCAGAAAAGAAAATTGAATGATCACTGAACACTGTCAGTCTCTGCTTTTTCTCAACACTTACTTGCCCTGAAAAAAAGAAGCCAGAAAATTTCAGGAAAAGAGGTTTTTTAATTCTTTGCCCTCAGCCATTTATCCACTCTTCCAGCTGACTATACTAGTACTGTTAATTTCCTGGAATATTACTGTATTCTGTAGCATCCAACATACAATTCTTTCTCTACATGTGGAAGAAAGGGAAGGGAAGACTTTTGCTCTGTTTCTTCCTTTCACACCCCCCTTATTCAATGAGAAACTGAGGCTACTCTTAAGCTTCACCAGTCTCTTCCACCTCCTTCCCAAGCAGATATTTTTTCACCCAGAGATCCACTGCCATTCTCTCCTCCCATCTTGGTCACTGTGGTGGTCCTTAAAGAGACTTTATGAATTTCCTTTAATATTCACTGGAATATCAGGTCCTTTGAGTCAGTTCCCACATTAAATTACATTAGACATCACTGACTGGTGCCAGAGATCCCTGCTAGTTGCATCAGCAGTCTTGGTGATATGCTGATATAAAGTGACAGAATGTAGTGTCATATGCAGCAGTCTGTGGATGAACTTAGAAAATACTACAATCCAAGAAGAGATAAGATTTTACTTACCCTGTGGTGTCTTTCCTCTCTAAGAAGTTTGACAGTTACTGAAAGAAAAAAGAAAGCCTCCAATGTAACACAGAGAAAAGAATGTAAACACATTGATGCTTTTGATGAAGGTCTGTTCCTCGGTTATTTTTGTAGTACATCAAACTGCCTTACAGTGCAAACAGGATATATGCATGAACTACTTAGGAATTTTCCATTATTTGCAGGCTTCCTGTCACAAAAGTGGAATGAGATATTGATGTGTTGTTGACTGAAAGTGAAGTGGCAACTACTGTTATTTTACAAGTTGTCTTTAATGTTTACCACACAGCTGCAAGATCAATTTCTATATTGTGGTGGTTCAGAAGCATTTCTGGCCAGGATTGCCAAGGTTTTCCCTCAGTTATTAAAATCATGGTGCCTGTTTTCCTAGAATGCACCAGTCTTGGTGAACCAAGTATTGAAGTCTTCAACATCTAGATATAATACTGGAGTGTGTGTCTACGAGATCCATATTGCTGCTGCACTTTCTTCCCTTCTACCTGTTGCACCAAAAAACTTCCAAAGCTTAGTTGTACCTGGCTGTCTATAATCTGTGGCAAACAGATTCTTACTGACAAAATGGTAATGGTCAGATTAACCTGTGCCTGTAGGATTCAATATTCCGTTTAACCATCCCCATATTTATTTCTCCTGTATAACGTTGTAGGGTTTTATAATCTTATTTCCTTGTTATTGGAAAACTAGGACATGAAGATTTTCACTGAGAAATTCAAGACCAAGGCTGATTTAGCATATCTAATTTTGTTGCTTCAGTGATGAGATTCATTCCTATTTTTTTGACCTACAAGTCAAGTATGCAAATGTCTTGACCAAGTCTTTGTATCAGGAATATCTTTGCTTCTTAGCAAGTCAAAACATTTCTAGTCCACTTTTTTGCCTTTCAGTCTGCCTATGGCATCTATTCTTTACAAAAATGAGAAGAAAGGTGTTGAATATGTAGCGTGCATTGGTGATGACCTCAAAAATAAGAAAATCAGCCTTGTTTGTTCTAAAATTTCTGGGTTCTCTGGGTTCTAGTGAGAACTCACAGAAGACTTATCCAATTCCTATACTACTTCCTTAAGGTGTTTTTCAGGGAATGTGGGTTTCCCACAAATGTCTTAAACACGCGCAAGTCAATTACCTGTTGTTCGTAATTTTCTGTGTTGTAAAAAAACTTCAGAAGATAATTAAAAACCAAAAATTGCCATATTTTATATCATAAATCAGGTAGGTCTTAGGCTGATGGTTTATTTGGTGTATAAAAATGTGATCCAAGGTATCTTCTTGGAACCTTGAACTGTGGTAAGGAATTTGTGAATGAAAGCCCTGAGCACACTATACTAATTAGCCTGGCCAACCTGTAACCATCTTTCTCTGTAATGATCCTTTGGATTTCCTTCCAATCCATCCACCAGAGATTTAGTTGCCTAGGTAGAATGTCATCTTTTATATAGCATAGCTGTTTAGCCTTGGACCAGACTTACATGAAGTCTATTACAGAGAACAATACAGGACTGTAGTTTTCAGTGTCGGGGTCTTCCCTCCGGGTAAATGTGTTGTATGAAAACTTGTTATGAGATAGCTAAAGTGGAACTCCTGATATAATTAATATCTGTTTAACCAGAGCTCAGACATTGATGGTAGTATTGATTTCAAGTATCTTGATAATGTGATTTATAGGGCATCCACAAAGACATTTATTCACACTTAGACCAAGTGTGATTCTCTTCTTGAATTCAGTGAAGAATGCTGATGTTGGGTGTTTTTAACAGTTATTCTTAAGAAATTTTGTCATTGTCTTGAAAGCTTTCCCTATGTTAGACTTAACAAGGGTGTTGTATCTTCACCATATATCAGTATTTAAGGCAGCAGTATAAGTCTTGAAATAGAAGACTGTGTAAAACTTAAATTGATTTTAACCTTGTTACTTAGCAAGGTTTTCAGGATTAGATATTCCTCTAAGCACCTACAGCTGGTCAGGAGAAGAGAAAACTACACCCAAGTTTACATAGGGGAAGCTATTCTCCTCTTTTTAATACTCATCACCCAAACCCAGAGTTTGTTCTCTACATTTCTGAGGAATTAATTTTGTCCTTTTTTTTACATTAATTGCAGTGGTCAGTTAGGTGGGTTTGCCTGATCCAAATCCATGATTTTTCCCTAGAGTCACCTTCAGCTGTCCTGATTTGTGTTGTACATCACGTTAACCAGAACGTACAAGAAATAAGTTTTATTCATTTAATTGTGTAAATATTTGTTCCAGTTGATGGTACTTGGAGGCTTTTGCTTATGCCAGCCTTGAAGTCCCATTATGCTCTAGGGAAGATCTATTATGTTTTACATATTTAAATTTTTTATTATGCTTACAGTTTATATAGAAGTACATAGCAAATGTATTTTTAACATATTTTGCCTTTCATATTAAAACTAGAAAGGAGAAGTTATAATGATTGTTGAGACTTTCAGCTCATTAAAAGGTTTTTCAGCTCTTTTAAAAGACTTGGACATTTAGAGAAAAAGGTGCTGCGTGTTTAGCACCACTGATTACCAATTAAAGAACTCCATTTTCACACAGTTGCTGGTTTTGTAACCATATATTTGTTATAAGTCTTTTTTTTTTGAAGATACATTTGAAGTTCAGACTTAAAATCCTTGGTGTGTCATTTTTGCAGTTCAGGGTTTGCTTTCTGTGATTTGGGATAACTATTATTGGAATTTGCTTCTGGCCAAATAATAGTAAAATTTCATATTGCTAGAGTATTCTCGGTAACTGTTTTTGAAAGTACAGCTGTGATTTAAAATGTTATCTTTGTAGAAAATTGAAAAAAAAACCACCTTAAAAAACTTGTCCTTCCTCAGGGTATTTACATTTTTGCTATTAGTTCATAAACAGAATTTTAGAAACTGACTTCAGATATCAGGGCCCATTTTTACAGGCTCACACACACATACTATGGCAATTTTTTAGTTAAAGCCAATTTACATATAGGAGGCAGTAATGTAGCCATGGAAAAGTTTTCCTTTCCTTATATATCAGGTCCTTTTTATTTTTTTTTTAATTTGATTAAATCTTACCTACAAATAACAAAATACAAGATCAGAAGTGGACAGAACTTCTTTTAAATACTGAGACATATGAACATGCAAAGAAAAATCCAGAACTCTTAAAAAATATGAGTAGCATTAATCATATTAAAACTCTCCTAAAAATATCGCAGGGAGAAAAAATGAGTGCATCAATAAGAAATGAAGGAGATGTTAAAGGGCATCCTTATTCTGAGTCACCAGTGCAGAGAGACTAATCAAATCTTACAGTAGCATGGCATTGATAGATATTAAGCACAGGATATCTCATCCCACTGGCACACTGGCAAACTACTAACACAAGACCTGAAGTGATGAGGGGATTATGAGCAATGGAGATTGCCATGTAAATAACTGCAATGTCTAGTTCCTTGCCTGTGGCTGTAGTTTCCATTATAGGACTTTGGGTTTATATGTTTATATCATCTGTACTTTTCATATTTACTTAGTGGATACCTTAAAATACAGTATTTCATTTACCTTTCGTTTACTGTGAGATTATTTGTCCCCTGTTTTTGTGACTTTCCCAGCATTATAAACTTCCTTTTCACTTATGAAACTTAAGGAATATTTTTGTGGATTGCTTTATTCAAGAATGATAGTAAGTCATGTTACTCACTTACAGTTCTTGTGTATAGCTGTAGAGGTGAATGTCTGCTACATAATAGCTCCTTTACTATGAATGTTATTTTATAAATCTAAGGGAAATATATTCTCATAGGATTCAGGTGCATAGGTGAAAGCCATGTTGTAAGAATTGATGTAATGATTTTTTTCCCCTACATTTTACATTACGGAAACTGAAACATGCCCTTTTAAAAACGGAGAAATTGCTTAGGCAAAATCACAAAACTCTGTTACTTCCCTGACCAGATGAGCATGAGGATCCACTGTAAAATAACAAAAAAGTTTTAATTTGGTGCACTAGACAGATATGCACAAAGGCACTAATCAGATAGGGCAACAAATTTCTTGCAGCTGCAATAATAGTTAAAACAACATCCAAATTAACATCGGATACATGTCTCTGAGTATATATATATATATTTAAGATTATATTATGCATAGTAAAAAAATATAATTTCTATGCCTTGCCTGGCCATCACCTCTGACACTTACTTCCTACTTTTATCTTTTCATGGTTTTAGCATCTGTGTATCTCTGGTGGACAGCCTTTCTCCTGCCATGAGATTAGATAGTCACATTCTGTCATGTGCTTTGATCCACAGATTCTTTTTGATTTACTTCTTTTTGGCTTTTGCTTCACCGATATCTATCTTTCCTTCATTTTGTTAACTCACCTCATTATACTTAATAAACAACTTTGAACATGTGTTAAACAATACCAAGAGATGAAAACCTACAATTAATCCACACAAAATTCTAGTTACTGCCATTTGACCTCTTTTCTACAGGCATTAAAATTCAAAGTTCTGATAAAAAATAAAAAAGTTGGAACACTTGAAGAAGGTATGCTCAGGACGGATGCTGAGACTGTTGCTGAGACTGTTACTGAGACTGGTGCTGAGACTGGTGCTGAGACTGAGGATATATCTGAGTCTGAATTGCTGTCTGATGAAGAGACAGATGACACAACCCCTATTTACCGATCCAAGAGTCCCTCCAAAAGGAGAGGAGATCGTAGAACTTCATCCCCACCACCTTCAAAAAAGTCAAAGGTAACTTTTGTCTTGATTGAATATAGAGAACACATAGATGTATGTCAGCTTCTTTTTTTTTCTTTCTTTTTTTTTTAAGAAGAAGCAATATATTTTCCTAAATTAGAGACTAAATTTAAAAGCTAGACTTTAAAATAACTTAGAACAATGCAGTTTGAAATGGCGTGTTTTAGCTCAAGGTTTCAAAGTTTTCCTCTTCTTACAGGAAACTCCAAACTGGACCACATTTTAGTCCAAATAAAAGGCAACCCTTCCCTGTGCTCCCATCTTTAGCTTCAACTGCATTTTTCTTTCAAGTCTTGTGCTTGTCCCAGATGTTCAGTACCACAATAGATCTAAGATGAAGTTGCCCAAATATTTTGTTGGTCCCAAGGCCCTCCTGGAGCTATGTATGGAGAACACTTGTAGCAGTTCCTGATGATGACAGACAGAGTTAACTATTTTTCCTGGAGTCCACCAGTCTATCTTGGAGATCTTGAGGAGTACCCACTCCCTTATTTTCTTCTGTTCTGGATTTATGCATGAAATTAGGTGCACATTTCTGGCTGTGCTAAAACATTTTTCAGCAGTTAGAATAGGAAACTTCATGCAGAAACTTAACGAATGCAGAAACTTAACATTAAGTATTATTTCTGAAAGAGAGAGTAAAAATTGGATGTGATCTTTTGGAAAGTCAAATTGAACTTAGCTCATATTTTTAACCAAGTATAATTCTCTACCATGGCAATGTGGTGCATCATCAGGATTCAAACTGCTTTGTTGAAGTTTTTTAAGACATTAAGCTTCACTCTGTATCCAGCAACTGTTCCACATCATGCTCTAATTACCTGAATGTGGATAAACTGGTAATGCTTCTCATAGCCCAGTGTTCTTGCTGAGAGGCAGTGTCTCTTCTTCTGTGTCACTTTTCTTTCAAAATCTTTGATTTTTTTCTCTTTCCACCTGATGAAGAGTAAGGAAAAATTCTGAGGAAGGGTGGAGTCCTCTTTGAAGAGGAAAGACCAACTTTCCAGATAATAGGGGTCAAATCTATTTGTAAGATCATGTTAGAGACCAGAACAAACACCACATACTTGAGAGCAGCAACAGGTTGTCATGTTTCACAGGCAGAGGAGAAAATGGGTTCCAGGATTCCACTCTGTTGGAGTATTTATCCTGAGGTCCCATTATGGACCTCCCTTATGGGAGGGTGGGAGAGCTTTTGAATTCACAGGCAGGATACCCCAGTGATGCTGTTGGTTTTACCTTGTCCCTGCCTGCCACACCCAGAGAGTTGTGTTCTTCAGGACTCCTGTGACAGTAGATTCCTATTGCTCCTCATGGGACATAGCCCCCAGAATAATAAATGCGCTTGAACTTTGCATAGTTTAAGAGCCGTGAGCAGGGAATCTCTATTATTTTGTCAGGTGAGAATTTGCCTTCAAAAGCTTTAATGCCTTGTAAACATTATGAGCATTGTCGGCTCTTTACTGGGTACTGCCCCTGCTTAGCTCACAAGTGATGATAAGTCACCCAGTACCTCACAGTGAGAGACAAGACCCTGGTAAACTCTCAGTCCCTTTGCTTTTGCTTGCTTTGGTAATGGAGCAAGACTAAGCAAAGGTTTTGGCAAAAGAACTTACCTTAATTAAAAAGAAAAGAGTTTTCCTAACTTCAGAGCGATGCTTGGAGGAATATGCCTATGACTAATTTGCTTGGCACGGTAAAATATTCTCCTGTTATTCTACATTTTGTAGTTGATTTTATGCTATTGATCTTTTCTAGTACTTTATGTATTTATGAATATAAAGTTGGACGTGTATTTTATATGAGTAATGTTTAAAGCCATGAAAAATTATGTTAATTTATATACCAATCTCAGATTGAGGAACATTATAAAGCTATCCAAAAGAACACTGTGATAGGAAGCACTGGCAGGATCTCTCCATTCACCCTACAATTGCTATGATAAACATGGACACAATAACCTTAATTGTCTCTGGCTCTATCAACTCTCACTATCAAAAGTCAGAAAATCTTTAACTGTGACACATTCCAAATACTTTATTCATATAAAATGATAGTTTCTTTGAATTAATGATGGTAATAATAATAATAATGAAATATGAAAATTGTGACTTTTTATTTTTCCATTATTCATGTAATGATTATTAGGTGAAGAAGCCAAAAATTGCCATTGCATTGTCAGACCTCGTGATTTATACCAAATCTTCAAAGTTTGTGAGCTTTGAGCATTCCCTAGAGAATCAGAAGTGCTATGAAAATAATTCAATTGGAGAGGCTAAAGCACGAAAATTTGTAAAACACTCAGGTAATTTATTTTGATTTAATGGGCTTAAAGTTATATTGTTGCTATGGCTCACTGTCAGGGCATTGGAAGGGTTAAAATTTTATGAAACAACTGTCTAATTTTATTTGGTTATTTTTATAACACTGTTTTAGAAATGTCCTTTACACTGCATTTTTTATTTGAGTTGGTTTTGTGAGGAAAATTGAAATTCAACTTTCTTTTAATTTCATGTAGCTTTATAAGAGCAAATATTAACATAGTCTATAAAATGTAGGACTGCCTTTTGATTCATTGATTTCTGCATCAAATCATTTAGAAGTTGCATACTTGAAAATGCAGAATAGATTCCACACTCCTTTCCGTGTCTGGTCTCAGCACTCACTGGGGTTGGGCATGGAGTCCCCCTGGCTTTGAGGAGAGCTGCAGATAAGAGTGACAGAATGGATAAATCCCAGAAAAGGCAGTTTGCTCCACTGGACCAGACCTTTCATACCAGCCAAGCTGGATTATTCAAAACTCATTCTGTCTTGGAGCATCTCCATTTGGTGCAGCCACTACAATGCAGCCTCTGCTGTTTGAACTCCAGCTGCCTGCCAAGAGCTTTGAGGGAGTGTTAAGGACAGAGATCACTGACCATGACAATGAATCTGCTGCATGCCCATTCGCTCAGGGCCAGTCCAGCTGCCACCCACCCCTTTGTGGAGGTGATTCAGTGGTTGGTTGGCTGAATGGTGCCGAACGGCATCAAAACAAGTAGGATTTTGCCAACAGACAGTCCTCTCTGGCTCCTCTGGCCATCTAGTGAACATAAAAATAGTTATATTGAAAACAAACAAACAAAGAAAACCAGCCAAAACACCACCCAAAGAAGCAGCAAACCAAACCCAAACACCCCCCCCCCCCCCCCCCCACCCACAAGAAGAGGGGAGGAA